>CM026216.1:4491407-4718606 GCA_014839995.1 Xenentodon cancila | reverse complement strand
CCCCCCCCCCACCCCCCCCCCCCCCCCCCCCCCCCCCCCCCCCCCCCCCCCCCCCCCCCCCCCCCCCCCCCCAAAAAAAAAAAAATCATCAGGTGTGTCTTTAAACCAAACCGTGACATCTATCCTTAATCAACCCGACCATCTTATCTCACCGTATTTGTGTGTATGTGCTCACTGAGTCTGTGTGGCTCTACTTCACATACAGGCCGGAAAGCTGTCCTCAGTCTGACTGAATGCCTTTTACCTGTGCTGGCAGCCTGCTGCTCTGTCTTCATAACTCACACAAATACACACTTATAGAGGTATGCAATCAAAGACAGACTGAGAGACAGGTGACATTACAGTGGAAGTGTAAAAGAAGGTTGGGACAGTAGGAAGTCTAAATGAGATAGGCAAGGAAGACAGGATGAGGAGGGAAACAAAGAGCAGGTCTGAAGGAATGAAAGTAAGAGGTGATGCCGTGCTTAAAGAAAACACGAAGGGAAGTAAATGGCTAAGGACATAAAGGCAGGAAAAAACTGGGAAGAGAAGTCTGAGCAAAGGAGGGGGATGTGAGGAAGGGTCAAAGGCCAATGGAGGTGAGAGCTGGAAGAACAAAAGATGGAGGAGGAAAGGTCAGTACGGCGCACACAGTTTGTTCACAGACCTTCTCTTTCTCTGTCGCCCATCCCACCTCTTGTTGATGTGCCACAGATCCTCTTACACGTCAAATCTGGTCTGTCTAACTCGTCTTTTCTCAAGTCTTACACTACTTTTTTTACGTCTTGTTCACAGTTTTTGTTCTTTCCCTCATAACATATTCCTTCACTTTTGCCCCACCCTCTCCCCCACCGCAAAATTTCTCCTCTCTGCTCTTTTGTCCTTCTCACCCTCCTCTTTTTTTGCTCTTCCTCCTCCACTGTTTGACTGTGTGACCCATTTCCTTGGTCCTGGCTCCATTAATCACCGTCTTGTGGGCTTGGTTTGCCCACATCCCCGCCTGACTGCCCTTCCTCATCATAGTAAGTAATTGAATAGGAGTGGGCTCAAGGTCCCGACAATAAGCAGCCATTGATTGGTCTGTCACTTGGCCAGTTTATGAATGACCCAGTTGCTTTTTTTGACTTGGCCACCATAGCTGGTTATTATTTGAATACCTGTCTGATCACAGTGCTCTGTCTATATTTGCCAGAGTAAATAGCTGTCTGACAAGAAAATGTGCTATTCAGTTTTATTTCATGGTAAATGGATATGTATGTTGTCCGAGTAATGCAAGACAATGTGGATTGTCTGTATAATAGAGGAAGAGAAGAGGGCACAGGCCTAGATTCAGAGGAGCATGCTGAACACTACTGAAGCAATTCACGATAAAAGAATGTAAGAATAAATGTTAATACATATCAAATGAAACATTTGGACTATAAAAGCTTCTATTAAAATAACATAGAAGGAAGAGGAGGCAAAACAACATTAATACAGTCTTGAAACATTAAAACCCAGATTTCCAGGGAATAATTCATTATATTTTCAGCAATGCATACAAATAAAAACACATTTTATAATCACAACACTTCTATTTAAAGCCTTCTTAATAAAGATAGAAGTCAAAAACTAAAACTTGACTTAAAGAAAAGTAGCCGAAATAATGTAGCCTGAATACGGTTGTTGGCGCTCGTCTCTGACGCTTGTTTGTAGATTCAACAGCAGCGTCCCATAGTTCTGTTCAGCGGCTTATTGGCCATACGTACTTCCTGGCTAGTTTGAAACTCTTTCTTTCTTTCTTTCTTTCTTTCTTTCTTTCTTTCTTTCTTTCTTTCTTTCTTTCTTTCTTTCTTTCTTTCTTTCTTTCTTTCTTTCTTTCTTTCTTTCTTTCTTTCTTTCATTCTGCATTTCTTTCTTTCTTTCTTTCTGCATTTCTTTCTTTCTTTCTTTCTGCATTTCTGCATTTCTTTCTTTCTGCATTTCTTTCTGCATTTCTTTCTGCATTTCTTTCTGCATTTCTTTCTTTCTGCATTTCTTTCTTTCTGCATTTCTTTCTTTCTGCATTTCTTTCTTTCTGCATTTCTTTCTGCATTTCTTTCTGCATTTCTTTCTGCATTTCTTTCTGCATTTCTTTCTTTCTGCATTTCATTCTTTCTTTCTGCATTTCTGCATTTCTTTCTTTCTTTTTGCATTTCTTTCTTTCTTTCTTTCTTTCTTTCTTTCTTTCATTCTTTCTTTCTTTCTTTCTTTCTTTCTTTCTTTCTTTCTTTCTGCATTTCTGCATTTCTGCATTTCTGCATTTCTGCATTTCTGCATTTCTTTCTGCATTTCTTTCTTTCTGCATTTCTTTCTGCATTTCTTTCTGCATTTCTTTCTTTCTGCATTTCTTTCTTTCTGCATTTCTTTCTGCATTTCTTTCTGCATTTCTCTTTCTTCATTTCTTTCTGCATTTCTTTCTGCATTTCTTTCTGCATTTCTTTCTTTCTGCATTTCTTTCTTTCTGCATGTCTTTCTTTCTTTCTGCATTTCTTTCTTTCTTTCTTTCTGCATTTCTTTCTTTCTTTTTGCATTTCTGCATTTCTGCATTTCTTTTTGCATTTCTGCATTTCTGCATTCTGCATTCTGCATTCTGCATTATTGCATTTCTGCTATTCTGCATTTCTTCTGAATTCTGATTTCTGCATTTATGCATTTGCTTTTTCTTTTTGCATTTCTGCATTTATGCATTCTTTTTTCTTTTTGCATTCTGCATTTCTGCATTTCTGCATTAATTCTTCTTTATGCATTTCTGCATTTCTGATTCTTTCTTTCTTTTGCATTTCGCATTTCGCATTTCTTCTTATGCCTTTCTTTCTTTCTTTCTTTCTTTCTTTCTTTCTTTCTTTCTGCATTTCTTTTTTTCGGCATTTCTTTCGGCATTTCTGATTTCTCTGGGTTTCTTGTGCTGCTGGATTTGAACTTGTGGCTGAAATCCTTCTTTTACGTTGTTTTACAATAATTTGAAAAAAGTAAAATCTTCTTTTAATGCATACAATACAATTACATGTCATACATGTGTATGATAATACCATAATACATACTATTATGCTTCCATCCATCAAAGAGCAGGTATGGGCAGGGCGGGATGAGAAAATAAGCTCATCTCAAGAGGCACTGGAGTGAACCAAGGAAGGCACCGAGGTGCTCCGTCTCTGACACACACAGGCAGCCTGTATTATTCATCCCCACAGTGCAGCTGGTGGCTGCCTTAATTATTTTGTAAGGCGCAGTAAAGTGTCAACCGTTAAAACCGTTAAAACAGTTGTATTGAAGCAGTGGGAGTTAACATGGCATTGTTGTCACATAACACTTGCCTGTTGTAAACGATGCTATCACATTAAATGTCATTCATTATATATTAAAACTGAAGACTGTTGTTTTTAATTGAAATATTGTCCCTCGATATTTACCGGTCTTTCTTAGTAACGCTACTTAAAATAAGAATGCCATACACCAAGACTATCATATATAAAGAAGCATAACCCACATGCACAATATGAACTTTCTCCATCTATATGTGGTCAGCTCTGAAACTGGTCGAAGGAAAACGATAATTAACTCTCCCTCACATCTCTGTGGTTGTCACACACTACCACGCACCTACAGACACGTCAATGTGCTTAACTGCTGTTGTGTCAGGACAGTAGGTCCACATGAAACTATAGACCCTTTCTACAGATTTGCTATTTGTCTGCTTTTCACCGGCCACCAGGGAATGCAATCAGTGTCTGCCATTTAAACCCAGTCATTATCCACAACCCTGGTCTGGACCTTGAGCCCTGCAGAAATACCATGGTAAATACTAACCGAGCAGCTCCACACTTAGACAACACTCGTCAAATATAGAACTCATGCACTCAGAGAGCAAGCGAATGTTGTCCAATTAGTTTCCCAGCAAAAGTTGACATTGAATCAATTTCCTTCACTTCATCTGTCACAGGTTTTGATGCTATGGTACAAGCTACCAGTAAACTACATTTTCACATCCACACTAAAACAGTTTTACAATATTCTGGCTTGTCAGTTAATTGACTTTTCATTGTTTGTTGGATGCAACGGCAGTGTCTATTTGCTTGTGTAAAGAGAGAATTGTTAACATAGTTTTAGAATTTTGTCGAGGTTCTTTAAGACAACCTGTGTACTAAAACAAGGAATTCAATCAACCTTAAATCTTTTCTCTCAGAGACACAAGAGCAAATAACTTTCATGTTTATTTACTGTAGATGCAAACATATGGTAGGAAGATGTGTGTTAGTGTGTTGTTCTTTTTTTTGTGTGTGTTGACCATCTGCCTGTGCACCATGCAGAGGTGCACATGTACTTGACGTTTCTGGTTCATCTCTGTGTTAACAGATTAACTCATGTGTAGATCACACACAGATGTCATGCTGGGAAAATTACACCCTCATGGACAAATATATAAAAACATAAGCCCGAATATGATACTCAAACATGAAACCAGGACTCTTGTATTGCATGAATAACTGAAAAATCCTCCGTCAAGTTGTTTTTTTTTTTTAATGTATTTATTTATTTGGGTTAGCTCATTTCTGAGATGGAATACGGCTTTGCACACAGATTCCTTAACTGGGAAGTAGACCAAATCATGCAGGAAGGCAGATTGCTTCTTGTGTGTGTGCGTGCGTGCGTGCGTGTGTGCTCCGTGCGTGCTCCGTGCGTGCTCCGTGCGTGCTCCGTGCGTGCTCCGTGCGTGCTCCGTGCGTGCTCCGTGCGTGCTCCGTGCGTGCGTGTGTTTTGTAGTTGCACCACCTGGCCACTTGAAAGCAGATCATGTGCATCCAAGTGAAGCTGGGTGTTTTTTGACTCTTAAATGTGACACTTTTACGTTGGATCGGTGTGTCACGTTAAGTCTCTCCTGTCACCAACTCCTGCAGAGCATCATGGCAGCCGGGGTCTGTCTAGAGATTCTTGTCAACCTACCTGCTGAGTCTGACTCATTTTCCAAAAGTTGAACCCGACAGGAGGTTTATGGCTTTATCCTGGTCTCTCACCTTTTCCCTTTTCTTTTGCATTTCTTTTACTTCACCTGCATTGTTTGTTTCCCTTCCCAGTTTATCTCTGGATCTAGTTTGTTCTTTCTTTTTGTCTCTTAGTTAAACTATTTTTTCCAATCTTTAAACTATCACCCTTTTTCTTCCTTATCTTTCACTGTCTCTTCATTAGTCATTTCTAACTAAGAATGTGTTATTGTCCACTCTTTTGAAAATGATTTATTTTCATTTTTACGCTGTGGTTAGAGCTTTTGACTTGGGTGTGTCTTAGTTTAAGGCAGAATGTAAAGGAACTGACCTGCTTTCAGCACGATAATGGACTCTGATTATGTTTGAATTGGAATTGATTCAGCAATGGAGTGTCTGAACCTCTGTTACAGGAGATCCTTCCTGTCCACAGCAGTAACCATCTAAAATTTCTGAAGAGACTTAAATCATGAAAATTACTGCAACAATTAATTCTGCTCCGGGCAATAATAAAGTATTTTTTAATTGAATTGGAACTGACTTGACATGGAGGCCGTGATAACAACATCTAAAGTCTCCTACACATTGCGCAACTTTACGCCATGTCAGACGAAAGATGGCCATTGTGACAGAATCATGACAATACCTTTTATTTTATCTTCAAGTTGGCTCTCCCATGTTGTACAATGTTTGTAGTTTGACGAGCAGCATCGCACTGGTCATTTGATCAAAAACTGTCTGTTATAATTATCTGATGGACCAGATATCCTGCTACTCTGTCTACTAAGCAGCCAATTAAAATGTAACTTAAAATGACGTAATAACGAACCCCAGTGAGATTCCTTCACACGTAATGTTTGCATATGTAGGCTGGGTCATAATACAGTATTACAACTACTTACCACAAGCTCCTTTTTGCAAACCTGCCACGGGGCATTATCTTACAGTCCACACACAGTGTTCTTGACATCTTACTGAAGACTAGGTCATACAGTCTGAGATGTAGTGGTCTATTAGGACTGCAGACATTTTAGACATTATAGGAGCATTAAGTTATATCTGGTGCAAAAAGAGCTGAAGACTCTCAAGAGAAAAACGTGTTTCAATTGGGAAATAGTTTTGTCATGATATACACACATCACACGTTTTATATCACAATTTATTCAATACAGGGACATTTTAAAAAGCTTCTGCAAGCTAAACGATTCAGAGAGGGAGCTTGCACTAAAGAAAATATCACAGCTGAATCTTTTAATGTTGGCTGCAGTGCCAAGAGGGAAAGCCTGACTGCACAAGTGTGTTTTTGGATTAGCTACAAATAGAGTGATACTTCATTATTTATGTGCCTCCCCACAGCATCTTCTAAACAGGCTACTCATCATTTAGTTGGACTTATTTCTGCATTTCTGCACTTTCTCTTGCAGCCTGTCAAATTCTGAAGCAGAGATTTCCAGGACTTTGGTACGTGGCAAATATTTACAGCTCTGCAACTATGCCTGTCTGTCCCTAGATCCTCATTAGTAATCTGCTTGGGCTGTTTACGGAGAACTGGAAAAAAAAACAACCTTCTGATGTTTCCCATAAGTTTTCTAAAGACTCAATTTAAAGCCTGAAATTCAGTTTTGTGGAGGTTGCCATCCTGCCAAAGCAAACCCCAATTATTGCTTCACTAAGGAAACCAACAGTTTGCATCAAAACCTTTCCTGGTACAGTCTTCTGTCCTTAGCAAGCACCAGGTGACTTTGTAGAGGAAAAACTCCCCTTTAACAGAAGGAAACCTCGGGTAAAACCAGACTCAGGATAGGTGGCCGTCTGCCTCGACTGGTTGTGGGCGGTTGATAGGACAGGGAAGAGGAAAGACAGCAACAGATTAGGAACACCTGCTGGGAGGAAGGAGCACAGGTTAATAACAACAACAACAATGTCATTAATAGAGTTGGAGCAGAAGAGAACGGAGTGAGAAGAGGCGCATCGCAGGAGCACAGCGGTCTAGGCCTAAAGCAGCACACCTAAGGGATGTGTCGAGGCACCTGAGCCATCACTAACTATAAGCCTTATAAAACAGGAGGATTTTAATCTTAATCTCAAAGGTAGAGAGGGTGTCTGCTTCCCAAACACAAACTAGCAGCTGGTTCCAGTAGAGAGGGCCCTGACAACTAAAGGCTCCACCTCTCATTCTACTTTCAGAAACTCTAGTAACCACAAGTGAACCTGCTGTCTGTGAGTGAAGTGCTCTGCTTGGAAAGGAAGGAACTATTTGCTCTTTAAGATATGATGGAGCTTGCTTATTAAGGGCTTTATATCTGAGGAAAAGAATTTTAAATTTGATTCTGGACTTTATAGGTAGTCAATGCAGAAAAGCTAAAATTGGAGAAATATGATCTCTCCTGGAAGTTCTAGTCAGAACCCATGCTGCAGAACTGATGAGCTGGAGGTTTATTAGATACATTTTAGGACAACCCAATAATAAAGAATTACAATGTCCCACCTTGAAGGAACAGGACGTCCACTGTAGTTCTGTGAGCTCGATCGCTGTTTATGTGTGACAGTAAGTCACAAGTTTAGCTGTCTATTAACCTTAGCAGCTGTCATCCAAAACACTGTACCCCTGCTTTTGCATTAATGTGTGGCTTTATATCATTTTACCTTGTCAGTTACATAAAAATGTTGTAGTTAAAATGGATGTAAAATCTAGCCATGGAAGCTATTTTTTTAAAACCAGGCTGTAAATGTGTACATTTTTATCTTGAAAGTTGGGAAATTTAACATCAGTGTCATAGGAGATGGATTGGCTTTTGGATCCTAGTGGTCAGTCGAGGAACTGCAGTTGTATTTACTTGCTGATGTGTAGAGGCTGCATGCCCATGGTTCCAATGTTATGTTAAACAGCTAACATTAAAAATGTTTGCATTCCATCAAACTATTGCTAAAATATAAGCTGGGCCTCAAAGCTGTCTGTATTATCTCTGTTATTCTTCTTATTTCCATGAACATCCTTAAGAACATAATTACTGAACTGCTTCTCAGCTTGTCATATGATTTGCTCATGTGACCTTGCACACAAACGTATATGTGAAGGGAGATGAGCAACCGTGCGTGTACGTGTGTGTGTGTGTGAGAGAGAGAGAGAGAGAGAGAGAGAGAGAGAGAGAGAGAGAGAGAGAGAGAGAGAGAGAGAGAGAGAGAGAGAGAGAGAGAGAGAGAGAGAGAGAGAGAATAAAATATTAAGAACTCATCGTAGCACCCCAACTTCTGGAGTAGTCAGGGTTTTATGATATAATTCTGCCTTATTTCTCAAATCCTCTTGACCGCTGGGAATAAAAGTATACTGGATTTCTCTGTGTACATGCCGTCACATTACATCAGGGAGCAAAGCACATGCTTGGAGAAGTATCAATGTATTAAATTAACATTCTGCTTGGTCTCCTAAACAAAGTAATTAAGAAGTGAGATCATGAAGCATTTATTTATGCATCTCAGTGTAATTTTCCAAAACTATTTTTCCGTTGAGTTCTTTTGCACAATATTATTACAAACAGTTTAAATAAGATTGGTCATGTTTATTCTGCATGGTATGAGCTCTGACAACTTTAACAAACTACATATTATTATTATTATTATTAATATTAAAACGAAAGTTTTCAAATCTGGACCTGCTGGAAGCTACTACAACACTACACTTACACTAACTCTGTCATAAAGGTGAAACATTTGTCCTCCTGCAGAAGCTTTTACCAGCCAGTAAATAAGGTGGGTCTGTCATAAAAAGAGAGCATTTTGAAATGTTTTATTTTCTTCTGATGCAGAAGTGATGTTCTGATGGAGCCAGCAACATAAGCATGATTCACTAAGATATTCCTGTTATTAAAATATATAATATTGTTATATGACAGGTTTGGTTTTTACAGTAGGAGACAGTGAAGAACTATAATTCCAGTTCACTGTTTATTGGCTGTTTATTAGCACACTTTGTCCAGTGATTATGCACTTTTTTTTTTTTTTTTGCTCTCCTCATCTCTACATGTTTGGGAAATGTCTAAACAAATGTAGGTTTCCTTCCTTCCTTCCTTCTATAGACTATGGTGTGATTTAATTGTGGTGGAGGCTTTTTTTAGGACATTAAAAAAACACTTTTTTAGTCCTCATGTCCCCTCCACAGTGGCTTGTTCTTTCTTTAGAAGAATGGTGCAAATTGTGAACAGAAAAAAAATGAGAGCAAACATGACATAAACAGACATGTACTGAAAAAAAGGAGAGAAATGAGACTGAAAACATTTCTTTTTTCATAAGATTGGCTGTGAGGACCACATTTTAGCACTCTGTGGTATTTTCAGAAAACCTGACTTTCACTGTTTAAAAGAGCAAATCCCTTACATCCTCAGACTCCTCACGATGGGAGTCGCTCTCTTCTCTCTTTAACCTCACTCTTTCCATTCTTCTCTCCCTCCCTCCCTTTCTGAGGCTTGTTCCCTTCTTTGCCAGTTGTATTAAAAGGTCATCTCCACCTGGCGCGGCACACAAAGTGAACTGTCATTTCCCATCTGTCATACCAAGAGTATGTGTTTGTGTGCTTATCTTAGGCAGTATAGAGCAGTTTTTGAAGATGTCAGAATACATGTAGATAAAGAATGTAGGTTTAACTACTAAAAATGCATAGTCCATAGAGAAATAAAAAGAATTAAGTTAATGAAAATGTTGATTTTTTTTTTAATTTAATACACACACACACATAAAATGTATAATAGTTTAATGAAATTTGTCTAATCTGACATGACTTTTGAATTTGGCAGACTAGAGACAGTCATTTTGGCTCAGTCCTCATGTTCAAACTGTCTCAGGTTTGAAGCATTTTTTTGTCTCCACACTGCATGTTTAAACTATGTTAGATAGGACTTAGATCTGGACTCATAAGGCCACTTATAAATTGTCCAGTGTTTTGTTTTTAGTCATTCCTGAGTGTTTAATCACGGAGGACATCTGGGATTTTATTCCCATCCAAATGCACCTTGTCTGTGATTTGAAAAGTAAAAAATCCACAGCAAATTACCTACCATATTTAACCAAAACCAGAGTCTGCAAGATCATTTTAATCCCATCTGAATGCACATGTCAGTAATTCAGTGATGTGCTGGGTGAAATGTAGTGGATAAATTCCTCCTGTTGCCTTCTCTGCCTTTTTCCTGGCATAATTTTTACAATTGCAGTATATAGTGTGATATTATATCACAACTCTAGCCTATATCCACCCGATATTGTGTAATGATCTCATATTTTTAGATGACAAGATTATAGCATTAAGCTTCACACTTAGACTTGTGAAACAAGAAGTCCAGATCAGCAAAACAACAACAATGAGATGATGAGCTGCATCATGCAATAAGAAACTTTTTATCTTTCATCAAGCTCATAGTCTCACAGACGCAGAACTTTCAGGGCTTCAACGAAAGTTCTTAATTTAAAAACTTAAAACATGAGCCAATAAGCCCTTTTCCGATTTTGTCACTAGTTAAAATGTAATGAGTAGTCACTGAAATCTGATGAATGAATCCTGGATTTCTGATCAGAGGCTTTAAACTCAATATTCAAATTTAATGTTAAAAAAAAGGTAATTGTTTAAAAAAATGAAAGGCCTCTCCATAACTGCTGGGATCAATGTCTAACACAGACTGTGTTTATCCAGTGCAAATGGCCTGAACTAAATAAAGATGTCGGTGTGTAATCTCAGAACTACTGCAGTTCCTGCAGAGGTCATTTTAATCCAGGTTTAAGTTAGTTGTGTGTTTTGGTTCATTTTGCTGTTGGAGGACCCATAACCTCCAGCTGAGACCACAAGTTTTTGATCTGTGAACATACAGCTGACATGACTTGCCAAAAAGCTCAGGTTTTGTCTCATCTGTCAAAGGACTTTCTTCCAGAAGCTTTTTACCTTACAAAATATGCATTTTGACTAATTCTAGTCTCACATTTTTATGATCTGCTTTCAACAGTGGGTTCTGCCTGAATCTTTCTTAAATCCACCAGTCCATCAAAGAGTGACACATGGTGTGATCGAAATTGATGTACATTGATCTTAAAATTCACTTCAAATATCTGGAAATTGTTCCAGGATCTTTGGTTACTATCTGTATCATCCATCTTTTCAATTTGTCATAAGTTTTCCTCTACATCCTGGGAGGTTGGTTAAAGTCACATGGACCCAAACTTCTAAATGAACTTAGTAGTTCTAGTCTCCAAGCTGCTTGGATATAGTCTTATCACTTTTACCTTTAACATGTTTGTGAGTAATTTTCTTTCTGGTCCCCTCAGACAACTCTCTCTGCTTTGGTGTCTCTGGTCCATGTTCATTGTTGTGCACATCCAGATGCCAAATACCAGAGTGACGACTTTTAAATAGTCAGACTGAGTGACGGCAAAATGAAAAATAGCTGTGATGCTAACCAATTTAGTTTAAGATGTCATTACGCTAGGCCAGTTTTATCAGTTTAGTTTTAGATTCAGTTTTTTTTAATTATTTTATTTTGTTTGAACCACATTTCAAAAGCAATGTCTGGTTTTCATTAGTCATTCTTCATCAAATTCATCAAATTCATCAATTACTTCATCTTTATTATTATTTTCATTAGTTTCAAGTTATTTCAGTGACTATTGTGGATACCAAGTACTTGGAGCTGAGATGCCATGCACAATTATATGTTGAGACTTTGATATTCGCTGACTCAGCACAAAACACAGGAACTACATGTACATTTCAGTGTCATATTCACTTGTCACAAAGTGTAATTTTCTTTTCTCTTCTTACTGAGCAGTGTATAAAAGTCATTTTTCTGACCTCAGAGTTGCAGTTGCAGTTCACACTGGACATTGGGAGATGAAGAGCCATCATACCAGTGACAGTAGTATGCAAAAATCTACTCAGCACAGTTATGACGGGGGGGGGTAAAGCAGTGAATATGATGAGAATGATTTATGATGAGAAGACAGTTACACTTTCAATAGTATGACTGCTGAGTTGTATTATTTAGTGTCGGAGTATACTGAGGACAGGGAATAGGAGGCAGAATACGGAATACTGTGCTCTGGAATTAGTGATGCCAGCTTGTGGTAGAGGAGTGGTACATGTCAAACTATGCCGTACAAAACTGTGATTTTTCTTTTTCTTGTTGACAAAGTTGCTGGTTTTGTCTTAATTAAACTTAAAACAACTGTTAAATCAGGAGCTGAAAAGACATATTGTTTCCCCTTGGTGTTTTTACAAAAATATGTCACAGGGATTTCATTAAAGCACTGGAATGTGGCTTTGGATTCAAGAGCATGGCTTTAAAGCTGAAGGTTTAAAGCAGCAGAGTTGATGGATAATGACTGTCAGGGGTGCCAGCACCTCAGCCAGATGCCCCACCTGACAAAAGATACGTGTTAGGGATTGCAAGGGAAAAGGCAGGAGGAAGCAATGTGGCCTCACAACGCGTAAGTGCTTACACTGAATTTTTAACTACATATCTATTTATTATGTATAAGTAGCCCATCTGACATTAATAAATGGTTGATTATTAGTTAATGGTTCTAAAGAGCAGGGAAAGTGTACTTTTTAGGTTTTGTAACACATTGCTGCTGACGGATACTTATACTTATGTATCTTGTCTTTTGTACCTTCGACAGTGTCTCACCTTCTCTGTTCTTCATTCTCTCTGTCTGATCTCCGTTTTTCCTGTTCTACCCGGCTGGCCTTTAGCAGGGAGGTCCCTCCTTATGATCCAGGACCTGATCCAGGTTTCTTCCCTCTTAAAGGGGAGTTTTTCTTGCCACTGTTTGGTTTAAGGATTTTTTCCACTAGGGGAGTTTTTACCTGCCGTTGTTTATGTAATAATTGCTTTGGGTCGTGTTCTGGGTCTCTGGAAACCACCTAGAGACAACTTTTGTTGTAGTAGACATTATATATATAATATTGAATTGAATTGTTTTTGGAGAAAAACATCTTTTGTCACACACATGTTTACTGAGAGTAAAAATAGCAAGAAGAGCCTTGAACTGTTGGGATTTTTAATATGACCGTTCGCTACAAACCCAGCTGTACTACCGCCATGCGTACAGTATGCTTCTTTATTGTTTTCCAACAGTCCTCACATAATATTGACTATAATATTCTGTCCAGCAGGTGGCAGAGTCACCTTAGACATCACATTGTTGTAATTTTTTTTTTTTTTTTTACAATTTTTAAACTGCAAGAAACTTAACGACGTGCAAATTTCTATGAATCAAAATCAAAATCTGTCTCATAAGATTTTCATATCTTGACTATACAACGTGAACTTGAATACAAACATACACAACCAATAAATGATCTACAGCATCGGAAATATTCCTGTAAATCAAAGTATTGTCATCATAATAACTTTCTTGTTGGTTGTTTGTCCTTTGGCTTGTTTGAACATGCAGCAAAGTGTTAAATAGTTCATGAACTCATGTATAGTCCTGCACGTAAGTGGGAGGGCGTCTGTTGTCATGTTTTGGGTATCTTGGTGTACGTGTGATTGTAGAAGCCTTACTGCAACCATTATCACCATCATCAGAATCATTCGGGATCAATCTTCTTGAAGAATGAGGAATTTCTGACGATAGTGTGTCCATGTTTGGCTGCTGTAACCATGGAGCCTTTGGTTTGGGTCACACTATACGACTTGTTGTATGGCATGGTAAACTTGTTTTGTTTGGGCTGACGATGGATGATTTATGGATGACTTAACATGACGGTGAGAGTTGGCATGAGATTTGATTTTAGCTGTAGCCATTTCGTGCCTTGTTCTTACTTCAGTGTTGGAATTGTTGCTTGCAGTGTAGGTGAATAATGGTATCTTTGTGACCATCTAGCGTTAAAATAATAGTTCATCTGGTGAACTTTCCATGGTGCTGTGAGGTGTGGATTGTTACTCACGCAGGGAGATGTTCAGGTGCTGTTTCCAGTGCATTCCTTGTGTGTTGGCCCCATGAATAGCTTTGCCCAGTGTGCACCTGAATCTTTGAGCTGTGGCGGTTGCTTGGGGCCATAGTGGTGTTCAGTCATGTTTTCTTGACTTGATATGTTCCAATGATTTTAATATACGATGCAAACCAGTCTGTATCACCAAGAGTGTGCTTCTTTATTGTCTTCCGACTATCCTTACAGTGAGACCTACACTGTTTCCAAAATACCCCATGAGCTATCAAACACCAGTAGGTGCCTGTGTCTGTGGGAACCATCCCTAGACAAAACTCTGACATTAACTGTAGGTTTTCTGAAAAGTGGTTTTGAAGCCTCCTTTTCCTTGTACTGCATGG
Source organism: Xenentodon cancila (assembly GCA_014839995.1). NCBI lineage: Eukaryota > Metazoa > Chordata > Actinopteri > Beloniformes > Belonidae > Xenentodon > Xenentodon cancila. The sequence continues at coordinate 4,704,315 of CM026216.1, read as the reverse complement.
CACTATGTTGCGAGCAGGCTCAATCACAGTTACTCATCAAATCTGTCCAAATTTCAAGCACTGCTACTTAATCAACATCCAAAACATGTGCAACCAGAGCTGAAATGATGACCAGCAGTGCTTCACTGGAACCAGCAAACACATGGCTTGCCACTGGCATCATCGCAGCAGGTTGGCAGGTCCTGATCCATTGCACTGATCTGCACCTCTGACCAGGACCCAGGTGAAGAACCTCAAGTAAGTGTAACATTTTCACAGCAGTACTGAGAACTTACATACTGTCTAAATGTGTTGTAGTTTGGAGGAAGTCCCCTTCTTAAGCTACATCACTGAGCCAATTTCATGCTTAAAAAATAATGCTGTAGTTTTTTTTTCTTTCATTTGTTTTGTTGATTTCATTTATGTTTGGAAAAATGTTTAGATAAGATTAGATAAGATTATGCTTTCATATTTAGCATGCTCATTGCTATTTTTACTAAGAGCTGCAGTTGTTTCATCTCCAACTCAAAAACTATGTCTGGTTGTCAATTTGGTTGCAACAAGTTCAGATAATATTACGTTAGTGTTTTGTATTTTTATCATCTCTGAGTTAGTAGTTAGTAGTTCACACTGCTGACCTTATTGTTTCATACAACTGTTGCAGAAATGTAAGAATCTTTGAGGCTGGAAACTGCAGACACTATAGGATTTTTTTCTTTTTCTTTTCTAATGATGCTCAGTAGACTCACAGCCTCCTTCTTCATCTCCATCCTCGTCTTGATATGTTAGAAACCAGGTGATACTGACTGTGATTAACAGAAGACACTTTTATATCCTTTCTGCGGTGGTTGCAGCTAAACTCCATGAATCTTATTAAGAAGAGCATCATAACTGCAGATACATCTGCCAGTCAGTCCTGATTGTGAATATTGTTTTTCCCCTCTTTCATTTTATTATTGACGTGTCTTTTTTTCCAATTCTGTGACTCTGTGTTTATGTTCAGTATCGACATGGATGAGGACTGTTTTACTTCTCTTCAGCTACAATAAGTTGCAGGTTTCAGCTGCATTGATGCAGAAATATGTTCAATGGTAGTTGCAGTAACCAGTCCGGAATAACATCTTATCAGTAATTACATTTTCAACACTCTTGACAAAGAAAGAAATTAAAACAGAAACATATTGATTGTTGTTAAAACTGGCATTTTGCTTTCAGGATGGTTCCCGAAGGAACTAGACTGAAACCTGCATTAAATGAAAGATATTGTTAATTGTTTATGGTGTTGCTGCAACCAAGCCTCTTCTGAAAAGTTCAAGATGTGTGTTTAGTAACTGATGTTAAAATAAATGTTTTGGTTTTCAGTAATTTTGTTCTATTTCATGCTCTTCTGCATCATGTGTATAGACCAGTACATGTGAGCAACTGATGAACCACTGGCTGATAACACAAAGCCGTAGATAAACCCAGGTAATTTAGTTTATAGACTAGAAAATACCTTCCCAGTAGAAAAGGGAGTTTCTGGACTTGTGGCTTTAATACAGCCACCTATGAACTTGTAAGAAGTCATGTTTCATGGGGAGTACGTGGTCCCCAAACTCGACATAACCGTGTACAAACATGTCAAAAGTAATGAGCCGATCATTGATTTTACATTATAAATATATGTATATGTATCTACTATATGCAGACAAAGAATGAACAAAGGACTCTTGTGAATAGCTCTAATAAATTGCAAATACCTAAAGTAATACAGTTGATTTTATATATACATATATAAAACATCTTAATATAGGTTTGTGTTATCTGACACCAGTATAAACAGATTCATTGGGTCAGAAAACATGTTCCTTATTTACCAAACACAACAGTAGTTTAGAAAAAAGCACGACAACTTGTTTTTTCCCTGAACCCTGTCAGCGAGTTGTCCAGTGTGTCAGTGAAGTCTGGTCTTGGAGACATCTACAACGTCCAGATTAGTTACTAAATACACATCTTGATATCAAACTCCGGGCCTAGTAGTCTCTTCTGAACTTGCAGCAGCCGTCCCCCTCAGCAACTGCAATTTTATCAAACAAATTAATAAAAATAAGCCTATAGACTGAATTATTTGAACCAAAAGTATAATGTAAGCATAGTTATGAGAGAGTATTTACAAAAAAACAAAAACTCAATTTTAGCACATTTGTTGTCCTCAGGCCTCCTCAGGTTCTCTCCATCTCCCTAATTCTAGTTCTAATAAATCAGGAACAAATGTCTGAAGCTTCTCTGTCTGTGAATACTGACGCTTGTTAGTGAAGTTACTTTTCAGTTGAGTATTTGATAGTCATTCTTGGGGATGTTCTCCCTTAGGGATGGTCAATAACCTACCAACTAAATGAAATCATGCAGGTTTTTCAGGTCAACAGCCTTCATACCATCTGACCAAGTCATGCTAAACCCAAGCAGAATTACTGTATTAAAGGAGTCAAATTTTATTTATTGTATTTACATGTTTGTGTTTATTGGGTCACTTTAGGAAAAGTCATACAATTTTGGCCAAAAGAATTACATTTATGGTGCATTTATCCCTTTCAAATGTCAGAATGTGTCAAATTTGACTGGAACCTGTAATGAGGGTTAATAATCAGAAGCATATTTTTTTTATAAATATTGCAATTGATCTTGTATGTGTTAGTATGTTAAAGTAACCACTGACAGAGGCACATTTTGAGTAGGCTGTGTTTAGTGCTGCCAGCCTCTATTAAGTGGTGGCCACAGTGAGACTCGATGACAACAAGGCTCCTCACCAGTGTTAATGGCGACATGACACATAGACTGTATGGAAATGGTCTTGTATTCATATTTTTACTCTCTGGATGACACTCTGTGATGTATAGCGAAGGCTCTCTCATTTCTTACATGACATTATAGACCATTACTCAACGCGGTGTATTACTCTACTGCATCGTCACACACGTGGACTTACACCAGCGTTAGATTTATCTTCATGAATACAGCCACAGCTACCAACTGGGTTACATTTGGTGTACAGAAAAGTAACCTTTAATTAAAGGGCTGATTTTTTATGCGTATGTACCCATGCACATGTGTGATTAATTTTCATACTGTAGCTTTGCAAGCAGCTACCTTCGTATATGCATATAAACACCTCTGCTCACACTTATCCATTGTACTAATGAGCAAGTTGCGTCATCATGTTTCCCTTGCCACAACAATGAAACACAGAGGCTAGATAGGTAGTAAATGAGCCACTAGCAATAATTTGTAAAGGTTGACTGTAAAATGATGACAGGAGAGGTTGTGTTGAGGTTATACAGTAGGGCTACGTTGTCAGAATTGGTTGTCGCACTATCACTGCTGGCGTGTCAACTTTGGTGATCAACTGTGTTATCTGCCGGGCTTGATATCATGCACTTTCATTTACAAACACTCAATCTCTTGTTGATGCCTAAAAACACTGCTCACATCACTGCTCTCCTACCAAACATAATCTGCAGTGGCATTTATTAGCAAGGGGTTTTTGTTATTTAGTCTGTGACAAACAGGCACCCCTGACCTTTATGTGGGGGGCAACAGATGCATATTGCAGTCTCGTAGCTGCAGCTTCCAGCATTCTCCCTCCAATGCTTCAAAGTACAGTAGATCCAAATGGAGGCACATGACTGACCACATGCAGAGAAACAAAACTACACACTATACACTCTTGGAATGACAATATTTGTCTCACTTTGTAAAAATAAAAAATCTCAAGTGAAAAGCTGCCAGAAGACTGCACACAACTGATGCTGAAGAATGAAAAAGGAGCAGCATTCCTTGAATCTACCAACTGTTGGGACTGAATGTCCCAACTTGACCTCAACCTGTCTGTCCTGCCCTCTCTGATTCCAGCAGGTCAATATCTGTCACCGCTGTCTTGTGTTTGATACGTCATCCATATTTCTGCATCTCTGAGGATTCAAGATGTTTTCATCAGGCTGCCTCACCACTTTACCACTTTATAGGCTCCCGAAGGTCTCCAGAAGATTACTACAAATATTTGGATCTTAGAGAGTGTCTGCGGGGGGTTGGGATTTGGGATAAAAATTACCCTTATGTCAACAGGGTCAGATGTACTAACATGTGGTGCACATGTTAGTACCCCATCCTTTAATCCTGTTTTTTGATGTTTTTTTATTGTTTTTAAGTAAAAACATCATATCTTGTGATCATGGTTGTTCTTAGTATTGAACAAATACAACGTTAAAGACACCCTGACATAGCATCAAATGAAAACAAAACTTTTGTTACTTTGCAAATATTTATTTAATAGAATGGAGCCAAAAAGAAATACAATAGAAAACAAACATGTGGCCCCATTTAATAACTAACAGAGCTACATTTAACCCCATAACTTAAAGTATTTTCCTGTATGACTTCATCTGTCTCTCAGCAGTGTGGAGGAATTATTGACCCATTCTTCTATACACCATTGTTTCAGGGTTGTTGTTAGGGTTTTGGGCATTCATCTATGCACAGCTCTATTCACTGCCACAGCAGTTGGACTTTTAAACACTTTTCTTTTATTAAATTTGTAAATTTGCTGGTCTGCATTGGATCATTGTCCTGTTGCATGACCCAAACTCCCCGGAGAGGTGGCCTTATATTTGCCTTTATTTGCCTATATTTGCTATGGTCAGCTCATTGACTGCATGGTTGATATGTCCAGTGGCTGAAAAACAAGCCCAAATCATTACCTTTCCACCGCCATATTGACAGAACTCTTTTCAGCTTGATGTGCAGCAGTAGCTTACCTAAGACCTTTGCTTATGTTTCCCTACAGCATTGTGTTAACACACACCTGAAGACTTCAGGACAACAAACTACCAAAATATCTTCTTGTATAGAGGTCTGCTCACCTGCTGTTGATCAGTCCATCAGCGGCTGATGGTTAGCATCATCCTCTTAAATCATAAGAAAGCAGAGAGGTAGTACTTAGTTATGTTTATTATTTTTGTATTTCCTTTTTCTCCTCATTTTTCCTTAAATAAATAATGAAATAATGAAAAAAATGATATTTTATCGTTCATCTGAAGTTTTATCTGGACCCACTAAAATCACACAATTTTGATTCAGTATGATAGTAAATGAACCATTTCAATAAAATAAATGCTCGCATCTTTTTATTATATCATAATATTGTTGTTCTACATTTTAGTGGTGCAGTGAAATTATAACATGTGACAAATGCATTTCACCATCTAGCTGTTTGTGATAGGAGAAAACTCAAACAAAACAAATATGTAGGTAACAAAACTGAAAATCAAATCTGACAAACAAGTATTTGAACATCCAAGAATTTGAGTCCAGCCCTGCTGCCATGTGCAACTACATAGCTGCAACCTGTCAAATCCTCTGAAACCTTTGGGAGACATTGCAATGATGATATGGCAACATATATAACTGTCATAACAATAACAATTTACCAGTAATAAAGTCTTTAACCAGCAGTAATCAAGGCTCCAGAAACCTGTCAGATAATTCCAGATTATACTTGCTTATTATCATCATCGACTAGTAGTTAAATTGGGAAGTAAAAGCCCATAGTTTCTCAGTAAAACTGCAGATTGTATCTGAATTGGTGCTATGGATTTGGGCATGTCCCCCTATTAGTAAGAAAATCCCAGATATGAAGTGTTTTACACAGACTTTTGACGATTAACAATTAGTTTTTTCATAGATATTTACTGTTCTCTTATTTTGTACCACATTTTGAAGCACAGCCCATCATAATGTGCTGTTTTACTGCAGAGATGCTCATTGATAAAAGGATCCATGCTCTCAATATATAATCCACTTCTCATTCCCTTAAAAACCCTGTGTCTCAGGTTCCCAACACATCCCTTCCATTTCAATGTTTAGCTAATTTAATTAGTGATTTTTGTTGTCTTCTTAACTAGATATATGACTTAGCAAGAAAAGACCTCTTCAGCAGAATCTGTAAAATATTTTCATTACTTCCAGATCAGTTTATAGTCAATAGTTCATTTATTTTTCTTCATCTCTGGATCACTCCTTCTAGTTTTATCTGTGCTGAGCTGTATTTCTGGTGTCATTCATTTTAGATTATCATATATATAGACTATTATTATTATATATAGCTCCCCTTCAGGTTCTGGTATAGAAATAAAGTATTTATTTATTTATTACAAATAGTGGTATAAGCAGTTTGTACGTCAACAGCGGGTTCAGGATATGTACTGTGTATATGTGTCCATGAAACAGTTTCAACCCTCACTGAAATTGAAACACTGAAAAAGGACAAGCTTGACGAGACACAAATGAACAACTACAACTACTGATCTCAAATCTCTGATTTTTAAGTAATATATTTGAAAAATGGGGCAGCATAGTGGATTAGTGGTCAGCACTGTTGCCTCACACCAAGAAGGTTCCTGGTTCAGTTCCCGGCCCGGTGGGTCTTTCTATGTGTCTATGTCTATGTTTGCATGTTCTCCCCGTGCTTGCGTAGGTTCATCCCACAGTCCAAAAACATGCAGGGTAGGTTAATTGATAATCATACTAAATTGCCCGTAGGTGTGATTGTGAGTGTGCATGTTTGTCCGTCTTTCTATGTGGCCCTGCGATGGACTGGCGACTTGTCCAGGTGGACCCCTGCCTTTCATATACTATGCATCGGGATAGGCTCCGACAGACCCCCGTGACCCGGAGACAGATTAAGCGGGTGTAGATGATGGATGGATACTTGAAAAAGCGGTATATCAACAGTTCAATTACTTTTTAATACAAAATAACTACTATGATGCCTTCCAGTCATGTTTTAGACAGCACCACAGCACTGAGATGGCTCTGACCAAAGTGTTTATTGACATATGCTTCAATACAGACGGTGGAAAAATGTCAGTCTTAGTTTAACTGGATCTCGGTGCTGCATTTGATACACAATACCAATTTGACCACAATATTACTAAAACGACTGGAGAAATGGGCACATCTTTTCTGAACTACTAAAGTGGTTCAGAACGTACTTAGAGAACAGGAAATACTTTCTTTCAATAGGTAACTTTACATCTGAGCAAACAAGTATCACATGTGGTGTTCCCCAAGGGTTCATTTTGGGACCACTTCTGTTTAACATCTACATGCTCCCATTGGCATAGATTATAAAGAACAACAAAATAAACTGCCACAGCTATGCAGAAGACACGCAGATACATATTACAATGTCACCTGGCCACCAAAGCCCTGTATTGGCTCTTGGTAAATGCATTGAGGAAATTAATGACTGGATGTGCCACAACTTTCTCCAGCTAAACAAAAGCAAAACTGAGGAAATTGTCTTTAGAGCCAAAGAGAAACAATCACAGGTCACCACAGAGCTTCAATCTATAGACTTAAAAACCAACAGCCATGCCAGAAATATGGGTGTGGTGATGGACTCAAACCTAAATTTGGAAAAACACATTAAAGCAATAACAAAGTCAGCCCACTATCACCTCAAGAATACATCAAGATTAAAATAGCTGATGCCTCAGCAGGACTTGGAAAAACTGCATTCATCTTCATTAGGCTTGATTATTGTAGCAGCATCTTTACAGGTTTACCTAAAAAATCAGTCAGACAACTGCAGCTCATTCAGAACTCTGCTACTCGAGTCCTCACTAAGTCCAAAAAAGTGGACCACATCAGTCCAGCTTTGAGGTCTTTACACTTGCTGCCCTCCGTCAGAGGATAGACTTTAATCTGATGCTGGTCTATAAAGCTCTTAGGACCAAAATACATCAGTGACCTCCTGACCCAGTATGAACCTTCGACTTTGAATTGTGCTTTATTAATAAACTTGCATTGCCTTGCCTTTATGCATATTTTCTGGACTTTTGTTGAATTAAAAAAATTGCTTCATACAGTTTTAATTTCTCCAACTTTTCTGACCTGCATGCAGGTGACATTTGGACTGATCCCCCAAAGCCTTGCACAGGGACATTACTAACAGACAGGCAAGCTGCACTGTTTTTTTCTCACTTTTCCCTAACTTTCAGGCTCTGCTACCCTGCTCCAAGCATTTTGCCTGTGCATGTTTCAGTACTCCAACCTCTGACCTCCAACTCCCCTTCCACTCCCTCCCCAGAGCCTACTCCTTAAACAAACCATCCTCCTCTCTCCAGTCCACTTCCCCAGAGATAGCAGATATGTTTCTGTTATCATGTCCTTTTGTCTTTCTCCTTCTCTAATGGACATTAACAAGGGTGAAAGGGATTGTTGGCATTGTCCTTTGTCTATCCTTGAGGTCCCATTTTCATGTACGCTACACTTGTGTTTGTAATTCTTGTGTCAGGTTAAAGCACAAGCACATCAAAAAAAGTGAAGGTTTGCCTATTCATTTATTCGTTACCTTATCTACTGGGTTTGAAGCCAATGAGTAATGGGGGACAGTTAAGGGCCACTATATGTTTCCCAAGCCTGAGTGACCACCAAAACACAAAGCTGAGTCAATGGGAGTCTGTACTAAGAGGTCAGTTTGGACAAGTTCTTGCTTTTAATGTACTGCTAGGAAACTTATCTCTATTTGTGATCCAAGTGGGCATTTTTCCTGCATCACCCCTGTTTCCACTATTTCGACAGCAGTGTTCTATGTTCATTGAAGACACAATCCTATATTCATATTTACATGCAGACACAAAAGCTCACACTTTGACTGTAAAGATTGACTGCATGCCTGAAACAATCACACAGACAAACACACACGCTTCAGAAAAGCTATAAACTATTGTTCCTTACTGGCAAACTACAGATTGTAGCTGCAAATGTCATAAAAATTGTTAGACACGGGATGCTGGAGATCGCAATTATGTGATGCCTTGGAAGATGCATGAGCTGGCGGACTGCTCACCATCCTCTCTTACCTAGAGCTGTACCCCACCCCCAACATCCACTTCATCACCTCTACTAGGGAAAGGAGTAGGTGGGGAGGCAGCACTGCCTACCTCCTCAGCATGCCAAAATTAAGTGGGACAATGACACAAACCTTGGAGAGGAGAATTAATGGTCTAACTTGGTTTTCGAGGGAAGAGGTAGGAAAGGAGACGGTGCGGGAGGCGCGAACGGGGGGGGAGAGCAACGCGGGGGGGGACGCAGGGCGGGGGAAGACAGAGAGAGAGAAGACAGAGAGAGAGAGAGAGAGAGAGGGAGAGAGAGAGAGAGAGAGAGAGAGAGAGAGAGAGAGAGAGAGAGAGAGAGAGAGAGAGAGAGAGAGAGAGAGAGACAGAGAGAGAGAGAGAGAGAGAGAGAGAGAGAGAGAGAGAGAGAGAGAGAGATAGAGAGAGAGAGAGAGAGAGAGAGAGAGAGATAGAGAGATAGAGAGATATATATATATATATATATATATATATATATATATATATATATATAGTATATATATATATGTATATATATATATGTATATATATATATATGTATATATATATATATGTATATATATATGTATATATATATATATATGTATATATATATATATATATATATATATATATATATATATGTATATATATGGCATATTACCTATTAGTACAGTTGTAATATTTTGCCAGCACTGTCTCCAGGCCCCACGCTTCCTTCTCACATAGATGAAATTAAATTTAGGAATGTCTAAAGTCATTTGAGGACAACATTTCCAGTTAATCTATACAGGTTTCACCTTCTGACACCATAGCGATTGTGTCATAAAATTCTGATGGTTCCTTGAGATAAATCCTTGTTGAAGTCATTTTCTTTACACACTTAATTACGTTAGGCATTTCGCCAGTAGGTTTTACCTCACTAAGTCCTTCCAAGTCATTGATAAAAAAATCCAATCGCCGATGTAATTAGTATAGTTTATCAGCTGTCCTGGAGGCAGTTTGGTAGATTTAGATGGAGATCATGGAAGTGATTTACTAGCACTTGTTACAGATCAAAATAAAGGCTTAATGTGTAGAAAAAAATTGGAACCCATCTTTTTTTTCTTAATTAATTTGTCATATTCAAAATAACAATAATATGACTGTACCCAGGTTTAGTTTGATGCTTTACTGTTAACAAATGCTTTTCATCCTGACCACCTTGTAGTTTACCTCTTCACCTCTGTACTCCCTTGACAATATGACGCGATGCACATTGTCTATGAAAGCATTCCCAAATCACAAAAGAAATTAATTCACTTACTTTATTTTAAAAAGTTAACTGAAAAAAAGAAAAAAGTTAAAAAAAAATATAAAAGCTAAAAAAGAATAAATAATGAAATGGAAATGATTAATAACTTTTTGCCAAATTAAACAACAGAAGCTGAGGTAATAGACGAGTGCAATAAGTCTTATTTCAAGGCACATTCTTCTCAAATGCAAGGTTAAGTCTCCTATATAATTGAATTAGAAAGAAAAAAAACAAAAGAAACAAACGTACTGGCTATGTTTATGCGCATGCCAATAATACAACATTTAACTTTACTATAAAACAGATAATATTCTAAATATAAGCTTTAATTAAGATGGAGATATGATATGTCATTCATATTCCCTTTAACACATTACGTAGTCTGATTAATGACCCACGTTCACACCACAACTTAATACAACATTGTGATATGTGCCCCATTTTAAACTCTTAAATAATTCATAACCCTTAAAACAGATAATCACTTGGTAGCTTCTCCCGTGCCCCAAAAATACCTCTCTTTTACTGCAACCATCTTTTTCTCGACTCAATCAGTCAGACTTCAGGGCATGTGACGTTCAGCAGATGTGTCAGCAGATACCTGTGGTAAAATACAAGCATGATTAAAATATATACATATGTCTACATAATGCAACTACGATAAGCTCTTCCCCAAAGCTTTGGTGAGAGAATGCCAGCTTAAGAGTTGAAGTTGAGATTACAAGTAATATTACCCAGTTTGCATGAACTCCTCTTGCAGGTTAAATGATTTTCAGGTCTTGCTTTTAAGAACATCTTGTGTAAGTTCTCCTGTTCATTTCAGGGATGATATAAGTCTCCTCTGATGTGGCTCTGAGTTGCTTGCTTCAGTCCCCTCACTTAATTTTAATTCTCCAGAGATAGCATTATGATAGCTAATAAGTACTTGCTGTCTCCACCCTGCACAAGAAAAATGACGGTGCGGCATCTAAACATGATGGAAATTAAGAGCAGAGAGCAGCCATAAGCTTATCTGTCAAAGATAAAATTATTCTACTTTGCGACCTAAATGAGAACAAAAAAGTTCGATGCTGTTCAAGTTTGGTGCAGTTGAAGGAAGAGAGATGGAAGGATAGAAGTGCATAAAGGTGCATAATTTAAGTCATAGATAATGTCTGTGATCCATTTATGACTGAATGGGGTTAAACAAAGGTTGGGAGCCAGCTGAATGTTTAGTGCCAACATCTCCAAGATTGTTGTACATAAACCCTTACGTCGTATATAATCTAAGCTTCATTTGGCTATTAGTTGGTTTTCTTTGTTTCTAAAAATGACTCCTGGGAGTGAACTTCTGTTTATCATCGTCCTTTCAACGACTCTTGTTTGAATATTAAACTCATGAGGTAAACATGGTCCGTTCTGGGTCATGTCGTGTGTTGACCACACACACACTGGTCTCTGCCCCAAACAAGTAAAAAAGACCAGCAGCCTGGCTGAAAATAACTCCATCATGTCTATAGTTGGATATGTTCTGGATTACAGTGTAAGAAATGTGCTTCATTTTTTCATCTAAATATGGTCTGGTATACAGGATAAACAGTGAGGAATGGGGGGGAAAAAAAGAGAAAATGGTGAAGACCTCAAAACCAAGCTGTGCAGTGTTGACGTTTAGCAAACACAAGCAATATTTAGTTCTCTTGAACAATAAAACGTCACAAGAACAGCAGAATTGATCAACATCCAATTATTTTTTAGTACTCTATGCTGAGTGATTCTAGTCTTTCAGTGTGTTTCCTTTATACTCTTCATACTGTACAAAGGCAGCAAGAGTCACACTCGCTTCATCCATCAAAGCAGCTACCCTGTGTTGGCATACAGGTCTGCACTGCTGCTGGGTTTATTATTTATGAAGTGTCCCGGAAGAAAGAGACATAGAGATCCATTCAGACTGGTGGATGAATGAACTGTCAGCTTGGATCTAACAGTGGGAGTACTTAGTTCATGGTCACACAAACCAATGATACATTGGAGTAAATAAGAACTTTCTGAAGTGCTTATACAATTGCATCCTCAATATTTATGAATTCTGCAAATTAGGTATCCATTAATACAATAACTAAAGGCCGATATTTTATATGCTGATGAGGCTAATTGAATGTATAGCCACCGTTTGTGGATAGTTGGTCTTTGACATGCCATCTAGACTGCGCAAGACCTCTGAAGGTGATGTCTGATGCAAAAGGCCATCCCCTCAGGCAGTGTGTCCACACTGTTAAGTTGAGTGTGTCTTTCCAGTATAAATGCTGGTGACAGATGATTACAATATTTGTATTGCTCTGCTGCAGGCTCTAAAAAAGCAGTGTCAGCTCAAAGTCAAAGTCCCGTACGAGTTTGTATCATTCACAGTCTAAAACAAGCTACTTATCTGTTATATTAAGCTTCAAATAAGCAACTCAGCTTAACCCGTCATGGATTTAAGTTTCTGAATTTGAGGGACTGTGGTTCCAATAAAGCAAAGACGACGTCCGTGTCCGTTTTGTTGTTTTAATAACATGTCAGGTACATGAAGAAAGTGAAACTGTATATTATGTGCTGTACAAGAGTATTTTTTCATTAATTGTATGCATGCTTATTCCCAGCCTAAGCAAGGTGCTTTGTTGAGCCCGTTCATGCAGCCCGAGTACAGACCTGTGTATGGTTCAATACAGATCATTACCAGGACTTGTCAGTGTCTCACACATGGCGCTCCCTAAAACAGTTTTTTTTTTTTTTTTTTTTTTTTTTTTTGCCTTTCTTGTCAGTGTGGACATCGTGCACACGCTGTATGTACGATGCACACCGAAATTAGTCTCTGCTTTTAACCCATCAACTAGTTTCACTAGTGAGCAGTGGGGCTGCTAGCAGGGCAGCGCCCCGGGGAGCAATTGGGAGTTAAGGGCCTTGCTCAGGGGCCCCAGTGATTTACCATTGTGGGCAGCCCTGGGCTTGAACCTGGGTCCTCCACGCCCAAGCCCACCACTGTAACCACTAGGCCACCACTCCCCATTTTCTAATGAGACTTTTGAAGCATACTATTCTCAGAGCTATTTATCAAAGATAATTTCCAGGTCATCGCAGCTTTTTTTTTTTTTCTTCCTCCGTTTTGCCTGTGTTGTCCATTAAAAGCATTATACTGCTACTCAGTGGGGCTGCCACTTCTCCATTTATTTTCAGAATACATATTTAAGTGTCAGAAATGGAGCACTTTACCATCTGACTCATAAACAAGTACGCAGCCTCACATACAGACAAAAATATGCCTGCACTCAAACACAAACGAACCATCTCAGCCATGTCATTCGGTATGAATCATAAGCTTCTGTCGTAAAAATTGGCCCACAACAAATCAATATGAAGCCGTGGTTAAAGACTGCATATGACGCAAACCAACCTGTTAGTACGCTCTCATTAAAGGAGCTTTTTATTTCTGTTACGTGTCTTCCAGCAACTGTGAGGTTTTCTAATATAGGTATTTCAGGTCTAATAACAGGTATTGCGCTGGTTGCTGTCACAGGAACCTAATAAAATGCATGGAATCAAATTTTCCGTGGGAAAATCTTGCACTGTAATGGCCACTGAGGTCTGTGGAGCTTACTTGGCTCACAAAAGAGCAGGTCGGATAACTTAAGAAACCATCTCCTAATACTTAATAAATCTCTGTAGGGAAATCCTCTTTTTACTTTTCTCTATTAAGGAGGTCAGATGTAAAGCTCAGCAACAGCACCGGGGAACACAGGCATTCGCTGGTCTTTGCACCATAACTGATGGCTTTTCTAAGCACAGATAAAGTCAGTCAACATTATTAAGATTTTCCAAGTGCTTTTTCATACATTCTGTACATTAGTTTTAAATTAATCTTCCATGAACAGAAGATTTTTGAAATACTGGATACTGGATACAGGATATGGACTGGTGGTCTTTTCAAAGTCTGCTTTTTGCCCAAAAATAGCTGGATAGGCTCCAGCAGACCCCTGTGTCCCTAAACAGCAAGAAATACGTATATGGATTGACTGAAAGTTAGTTATAAAAAAGAAGGTGTTTGAAAATTTGACCGTTTTTATTTAAATGCTTATACTTGTTTAAAAGCTTTGGCGACAAAGCGACGGAGTTGAAACTTAAATTGGAAAAAGTGCAGTGCACGGTGAGTGACATGCAGGCCAGGAAGTCATGGTTACACAATCATGGGTAAGGAAGTAAAATACACGCTCTTACACACTAATCCAGCTGTATGTTCAGTAATGAGAGGAGAACAGAAGGGGATGAGACGATGAAGAGAGAGGGCTGCTGAAAGTCTGTGAGGGGGGACTGGGTGGACGGAGTTAGGAACCAAAGTTCATTACGCCATATAGCAATTAATGCTGACACAGACTGAGATTTAAAAATGAGCGGGGATGAGGGCCAGAAAGTAATTTTTTTTTTTTACTTTTCTTTTAGATTAATTAATGTAGAGCAGGAGATGACAAGTGTTCTTGTTCTCCTATTTTTTGGTGCTGTCTGTGAAAGGTTTTGTCAGGGCAGTAGCAAATGAGCAGTAATGAGAGCAAAATGTTACTGGGCCTAAGAAAAAACAGAATAGGCAACAGAAAAGAACATCAATGAAAGAAATAAGTTCTAACATCAAAACATGATAGTAAAACAGCAATACTTTTTCATTTTAAATAGTTTCTTGGATTGGTAGAATTACCCTCGACACTACTGGTCTTTAGATGACTTACAGCCTTTAATTTAATATTTAGCATTAATGTGCAAATAACAGATATAAAGTAGAACCTGACAGTTACACGCACTTCAACTGGATAAGAATCATGAGACTCACTTGTGACTGAATATGGCTGTGATATCAATCTTATCAAATCTGAAAAATTAAACCAGTAAGTTGTAAAATGAGAAATCACGACACAGACCCAAATGATTTTTTAAAGTTTCTTCTGTTGACCATTCAAACATGGCGGTGCATATAAACTGACTCACTTTTAGAAGCAACCTGGCACTTGCACATTAGACTCATCTCAGCCCTGGAGGCTGTTCCTGGATTTAGTTATTTTTAAAAAGAAGAAGTTAAGTCAGAGAAGGCTACATATTACAAATTGAGATTGTGAGATGAATAAAAAAGAAATACGAAAATAGATTTACCTTTGATGATGAACCATTACATACTTAGAGACAGTGATGCAGAAGAACAGCAGATACACTGACTGTATCTCTCTTGGAAGGATGAGGTGCATTGAAAGAGAGAACAGAAGGGAATCTTTTTGAGAGTGAGTTCAAATGGGGGAGTGATCTTACAAAACAAGCGAAGAGAAGATAGAGAGAGATTCAGTGTAGATGGAGAGTGAGAGCTTGAAGGGAGGGAGAGAGGGAGGGAGGGAGGGAGGTAGAGGGCTAAAGGGAGGGAAGTCTCATCAGCAGCAGCAGTTTGAGCGCACAGTCAGACCGGCTACAGCTGTGGATCCGATAGGATCTGTATTTCTGCACCAGCCCCAGGAGAGTCAATGAAGCACAGACGGACGGACGGAAAATGACAGATGAATGAAAAGAAAGTGTGTAATAAACACGCCAGGAGAATCCAGGAGGGAGAGAGTAGTAAACGTGATGACTGGCTGAGGATAGGTAGACAAACAAAACCCAGGAGCCAAAACTGTCACTGCCGGAGAATTGGGAGCTGACCAGTGACCGCACAGTCAAAGCGGAGGAGGAGGGGGAGGAGGAGGAGGAGGAAAAGAAAGAAGAGGAGGTAAGGGTAAGAAGTTGAAGGAGGACACAAAGAGGCCTTTGGGAAACAGTGACAGTGTCAACGGTGCCAACTGTGAGGCCACCTTCGCCCTTTCCATCTCTGGGCGAAAGAAGAGTGGGGAGGACGGCCGACGGACTGGCAGGACGGGGGAGTGTGGATGGCGGGCGGGCACGGGGGGGCAGCTGGGGAGGGATGGGGGAACCCCGGCGGGACGTGGTTGTGCCCGTCAGCCGGGGATCCTGGGCCGACCAGATGAGTGAGATGTCGCTGAGTGGACGAGACAGCCTCCCTCAGGAGGGGGGCAGGAACGCCAGGGTTCGAAGGGCTGTCCGTATCTCGTCCCTGGTGGCTCAGGAGGTAAGTTGGGAAGCGGTGTGTGCATGTGTGTGTGCGTGTAGATATGAATGTGGGGGCATCTGCTTAAGCCTAGATTATTTACTAAGAAAACAAAAGTGTGAAAGAGTCCTGATTATGCGACACGTGGGAGAAGACTGTTACAGGGCAAGCAATCAGTGAAGTACATGTCGTCTGTAATGCAGACGTGTGAATGAATTTCCTTTCATCAGCAGATTCGCCTCTGGTACATGTGACCCCTGACCTCATCACTGATGGTTTCTTGTCAACTTGATGTCAATAACAAACGAGGCAGACCATTTCTGTGTGACACATAAAATAAGCCATGCAGTGTAATGTTTGCAGTCATGTGCGCCCATCCAGACCGGACGGCACTGACACTGTAAATGCAATTCTGCAACCGCCGGTACATACGTTGAAGAGCAGCATTATTTCTGATTCCAGCGAATGTCCTAATAACCTGTAAACACGAGAGCTGTAATGTTGAAACGTTACATAATTTCCAAGCTGGACCGTTTTCTAGACTCATTGAGTGGTTTATGACAAAAATGTGGGGGAAAATGCTTTGTATCGTGTAAACAGAACACTTTCTGTTAAAAAACTAATCAGTGTTTTCGCTCATCAGCCTCTGACAACGCACATAAAACAAATCTTCATTTGTGCAGTAAAAACTAGACCACTGGCGAAGCATGTCTGCACTTTCTTTCACACTTGATGTCATAACATTTTTGGTTTGTCCTATTCGTAAGGAAATTAGACACTAACGGTTTTGAAAAGGTCAGGCAGTGTTCAGCATTTATTCTTACACATATTATGTAACCGTGTTTTTTTGTGTCACATTTTTACATTTTTATATAATCAAATAATCTTTAATGCATGAGATAATAAAAGGGACAAATGGACAACTAACAATTCGTCATCTCCTGACTTAAAACTAATTTTAAAGGTTTAACAAAACATGACTTTGTTGCAGTAATGTGACTGTACTGCATATGTAAGAATGTGTGTGACTGGGACGTCGTCTTTGCTCCCTGGGCGATCTGTGTCTCCATGTGTTTGGCACCATGACCACTGTCATTGGTGAGTAAAGGAAACACATCTGCACCAAAGGATCTAGGAACATCGGGTCCAAAAGTGCACTGAACCTAAGTCGGCCCCTCTGCACTGATCATTGTCTTACATTTCCTTTCATTTCTCATCTACTCTGCACTCACACGTTTCACCTTTCACCACTCTCTGCTCCATTATCACCGCAGCTCTAGACCCAAGGGCCAAGGGTAACACTCATAGAATAAAATAAAGCAAGATGCTCAGATTATTTGGGGATGATGGAGTCACATAAACACGGTGTTGCACAAGTCCACAGACGTTCTCTTTATTTGAGTGTTTCTGTGTGTGTGCCAGAAAGAGAGCCCAGCAGAGTGGAATTAGATCCAAATTGCTGCTGACATTCTTTAAATGTTGCCATTTAGGCTCTGTCCATTGTGAGCATTCAAAATTTACTATTATTGTGGAAGACAAATAGAGTAAAAAAGCAGAAAGGAAATGGCATATAACATAAAAATATACTTTTGGCAAAAGTGCAAATGCCAAATGTCACTTCATTGAAAAGATTTTCTGAAGGAGTCGTTTTGAATTCATAAATGGGTGAAAGACAAAGAGTTTAAGAATCATGTTGCATCATACAGCCCTGTGCCTGCCCTCATCTAAGCATGTGTGGAAGTGTGTGTAAGAGCAGCAAGCGAGTGTGGTCAATACAAACCACTGTGTTTCCATAAGGTCAGAATTGGTGAAGTGTGCACACATTAACTTACATGTCTAAATACTGTATTTCTGCTCGATATGTGTGGAAACGTTCACTGACTGGGTGGATTCGAGGCACAGCTGCATGACTTTGTGGTAAAAAAAAACCTGGTGTGTTAACAGTAACATAATTTTGACTTTATATTACTTTTTTTTTATCACATTTCTTTATTGTTGAATTGTTGGTCCCGCCATGTTTTTACAGCATCCCAGAGGGACCAAACAAATACTGGCTGTGAAGAGGAGCTTTCACATGCGCTTTAATTTGGGAGACATGGGGAGTATTTTATTGGCTGCCATTTACCCACGAACTCATTGGGATGACAAAGATATTCCAATGATAGCTGACATAAAAGCAGTTTTTCTTTTCTTTATTTTATTTCCTATAGCACGTTAACCATCAGACAGACGGGCTAAGTTGTTGACTGTATTCTGTGCGTTCATAAAGCAGAGGTTTCTGCACTTGTCTGCACCTGACACCATGTGGCTGACACAGTCAACATACCGGTGGGACCGTAGCAAGTGTTTACACATATCTGTAGATTTGTTTCAGTTCAAGTCTAGACACATGTATACACAGACATAAACACAAAGGTTTAATGTGCTTCTCAAACGAGCACGTTGTTGTATGCAGGTTCAAAGGTAATTCCTGCATGCACAATAAAGTACTGTTTATGCAATAGTGTTGCTCTTCTATGTGAAAGTTAAGCTGCTGCTTAACATTTTCAAATTCCAAGTTTGTTGTCACTGTGCCTGAACAGAAAGGACTGGACTATACTGAGGCTAAAACAATTAGTAATAAGTTCCAAGACAGAATGTCCCCTCCTTTTTTTTGTCCCCTCTGCCTATGAGAAAAGATATATAGGCACAAACATCATAGAATAGGAGAGGCTGGGGATGCAAGTGAAAACAATCCCCATCCATCAGCTTTACCAGCAAAGCCCTTAGACGCAGCAATCAGTAGGTCCGGACAAATAAATCAGAAGTTCCTTCCTTCAGCCTTAAATTGTGTCCCTTCTACACACACAACCAAACACACACCCTACAGCTCTCTAAAATGCTTTGGTTGGTAGATGAAAAAGTATTGCTGTAGGCCATAAGTAAGTCCCAGAAATCTTCTCTATTTTTTCTGTCTTCCTCTCTCTGTCAATCCCATGTGTTCCTGTGTACTCCATTTCAAAATGAATTAGTTTTGTTCTGAAAGGCTACCACATGCAGCACTGTAAATGCCAAGATCAGAGGCCTAAAGACAAGGTGAAAAATAAAATATTGCTAGAGGTGGCTGAGGTAGCTTATATGCGTCTTCATTAGAACTTAACCATGAAAAGTCTTGCAGAAAAAGGGGCGTTAGATCATTTATACTAGTAAAATATATAAATAAAACACTGTAAACCAAACTAGTAAACAAATACATTTGTCACTTGTACATTTACTTACACACACACACACACACACACACACAAACACACACACACAGAGAGAGAGAGAGTGATACTTATTGTCTTGCTCATTTTTATGGATCAAGGTGCCAGCTGAGTATAAGTATACAGTGTGGATGATTAGTCTTGATAAACGTATCCATGATAGTATATTCAAAGATGCTTGTACTTTTCTTAAACAGAACGTTTAATGTCTGTTCTCTACGATGTTGCACACCTGGCCTCATCCCCTTTATCTGCCCCCCCCCCCCCCCCAACCCCCCAACCCTCCTGCACTGTCCACATCCAATCTGTGCACCCTCCACTTTGTACTTGTCTCTAAAAGGTGACTGGAGGGTTGTTGTATTCCCTCTTGCTTAAGCGATATTGCTCCAGGGACTGTTGGTGAGGAGCTGGTAGCCAGACACTTTGAAGCCTTAGAGCAGCTAAGGACACTGGTTTTGAAAGATGTCAAGCAAGCAGGGTGAGCTCTCTATTTGGATTTTGTTTCTGGATATATGATGAGTGAGTAGTAGAATAGTGAATCTTCTTTTTTCTTTTAAAACATATGATCCATTGCATTGTAAATTGCATATTGCTGATTTTGACAGGGCAGGAAGGTTCATGGTTCGATTCCCGGCCCGGTGGGTCTTTCTTGTGGAATTTGCATGTTCTCTCCGGGTACTCCGGTTTCCTCCCACAGTCCAAAAACATGCATACTAGGTTAATTGATACTTCTAAATTGCCCGTAGGTGTGAATATGAGCGTGAATGGTTGTCTGTCATTGTATGTGGCCCTGCGATGGACTGGTGACCTGTCCAGGGTGGACCCCTGCCTCTTGCCTGCTATGCCTCAGGATAGGCTCCGACAGACCTCCGTGACCTTGAGACGGAGTAAGCTGGTACAGATGATGGATGAATAGTTGCTATGACTTATTTTTTAATTATAAATTTTACCATCTGGGTTTTATGAACAGTGTTTTTATTTCAGAGCATGACTACAATCCTCTGGTTTAATTTTGAACCTGTGTTTCAGATTTTAGGTGAATACAGCTTGTTGCATTGTTCCAACACCATTTCATTCTGTTCCTCGCATAACTTTATTTCACTCTCAAGTGAACTATTACTGTCTGTATTTGCATAAACAGTTATATGAGCCGAGCATATTGAATTATTTTCTGTTCTAGACCTAGTCACTGACTCACTAACACAGCTCAAATGATTTTTTATGCCTTGTCTTTTCTTGTTTTCCTTCATAAAACCAATAGCCTGTTTATCAGTTTATTGTCACTTGTGTTTTTTAACTGCTTTGATTCTCTTTCATCCATGACCGAAGTCCTCTGGTTTAATTTTGACCTCATGCTGAAGGTTGCATGGTAATGATGTGATATCGAACTTGGTATAAAACAGCACAGGCTGTTTTATTTTGAAACCTGACTAGATTCTCCATAATGTCCCTTTTTGTGACTTCCTCCCTTTCTTGTATAGCATGTGTTCATTAACATAACATCCATCAAATTAGACCAGTGAATATTTTTAGCAGAGTGTGGTCCCGAGCTTATTCTGGGCTGCAGAGTCCGGTGGAAACACAAACATTGACTACACGTAGTTGTCCATGCTCAGTTTTAGTACTGGAATTTTGACAGCCCTGGCGTGCACTATGATTGGTCAAAAAAATTATGTTTTGGCTTTCTAGTTGCAGCATTACAGGGAACATTGACATGTTTTTGGCAGCATTTTGTTTACTCCTTCTGCCATTACATAGCTGCAACCATACCCTCATTCCATAATGGTTGCATATGGGAAAGCAGCTGTTTTCAGCTTGTATGTGGGATGGTCAGAACAGTAAACGTGAAATATACGGTAACTCAAAACAGTGTGAGACCAAGTGTGTGTGTCAGTCACAGCTCAACCGTGGCAGAAGTTGACCTTTAGTGTACACTACACAAAGAGACAGAACACAGTTTTTCCTTACAGTCTCTTTATTTCTCCGACACTGAACACCCCACACATATACACATCAAAACAACCTTACAGACATAAATGATGGAAGCACCTGAAATGTCTCTTAGTAAGAAATCAATAGTCAGTCTACCTGCCTCCCACATTGTACTGATGACGACAACTTTTACTTTGCAATTCTAAAGTTCTAACTTTCTGTCTTTGGATATCAACACAAATAGCTAATACAACTAAATTTCTACTAATGGGAATGTGCAACATATCAATAATAATTACACTCCAATCATGACTCTTCTTCTATTATTATGCTGAATAGTGACAGCAAAGGTTTTCTGTCTCTCTTCTCCTTTATCTTCTAAAACATTTACACCTGGCATTGACAAAGGCAGCTCAAACATTGATATTTTGTCATAAGAAAATTTATAGTTCATGCATTTCCCTTAAGCCTTCTAAATTATGCATTCTTATTTTCACTGTATTCATAAAATAGGGAATTACGTTTTATTAACAAGAGGTTGTTTTTTTTGTATATGTACCTCATAACAGCCAGAATGAGGAGAGGCAATAATTGCAAAAAGAAAGAAGAGGTTAGAATATTGTACCAGTTAATATTATTATGAAAAACATACACCATGAACTTTAAAGGAGAAAAAAAATAAGCTTCACATTTTCTGCTGCATTATTACCGGGTTTACTTGGCTTATAATAGTACATTATGATGGTTCTGGCTATCATTTTGCTTCACAAAATATTGTGCAGAGCAAAAACATTAAAAGCAGATGTGTTTTGCAGGTGCCATCAAGCTGCATGCTGACAGGGGCTGGAGTCTATCTTGGCCCTTCTGGGGTTGGTTGCGTCGCTCTGGTTTTTCCTTCCTCCGTCTCCCCTTCTTCTCAATCTTCTTCTCCCTTTGTCTGATTGGTGGCAGATGGGCATTAGGAGTAGGTTTGATGCCGCTGCTGCCAGGCTGCATGAGGTGGGAGTTTGCTGAGTTGGTTGCCCTTGGCAGTGCTGTTGCAGTGGATGGGGGTGTGATGGGCTTGGGGAGCCTGGGGTTGGGGCTGCCTTACTGCGGTCCTTGTTTCTGGGGTCCTGCCTAGGCCTTTAGTTGGCAGTGGTGCAACACTGGGGAGGTGGGGCCGTAGGTCCCAGTCAGTGGGTATATATATATATATATATATATATATATATATATATATATATATATATATATATATATATATATATATACAATTCCACCCTTAACAATAGTTAATTTAACTTTCTTAAAACCTTAAAGAAATAACAGTGAAAATAATATATTTATTAAAGAGACAATATAAAGCAGACAGTAACAGTATTACTTGTTACAGTCTGAATTAACTATCAAATGTTAATATTTTAAATGTTTTAAAACATGCATTTAAAATGATGAAACTTCATAGTATGACATCTTGATATGTTTCTTCCTATTGTCATTGCTACATTTCTGGGTTGGAGACTAGTTGTTGGAGCTTTATCCTTGATATTTTTTTATTTCTATTTTATACAACTGTTAAATGTTTACACAAATGTTATAGGAGCAAAAATGTTACTAAGCATAAGAAAAGTGAAATGGGGAAGAGTATCCTTAATATGTCCTTAATAAAATAGTGTGCAGTAAAGATTAGAGATGGACTCATGCTTAAACCAAGAGGGGGGGCGGTGGGCGGGGAGGGAAACGGTGGAAGAGCTGGGACGGTGTTCAGCGTCCTGACGGCCTGGTGGATTATTATTGGTTTAATAATAATAATAAATATTTAAAAATACAATAAGGTTCTCACACCTTCTGTGCTTGGGTCATAATAATTATAATGATAATGATAATAATAATACCAAGGGTATTGAAACCAAGGGTTCAAGTATTGTACCCATCTATGTGACTGCTTCTCTGTGCTGGGGAATATTTTGTCCCTTAAAACACACTCTTGTTGGAAAGTATTACTATTGAGAATATTTAGCTTCTTTCAGGAGGTGTTCTGGTTCTGGACAGTTGTTTTTTAAGATTTTGTGGCGCTACTGGCCTTTATTGAAGGCAGGTACACAGGAAATGGGCAGAGAGAGCCGGGGAAAGAGATGCACCAAAGAGTGACAGGTTGAGACTGAACCTGTGCTGCCTGCAGGAGGGCCACAGCATATGTAAATGCAACCAGCTCCACCCACTGGGCTACCCAGGGCCTGCCCTGGACTTCTCTGATTGGTCACTTTCTGTAATGTGTCATTTAACGCAGGTTCCTCAAGTGTATCTCTGTCTGGTAGAGATGTGTTTTTTGCTGCCTGCAAAATATTTTGCCTTGTCTTCCAGAAACAAAGTTTTTAACATGCTGTGTTTAGAATGGCGCTTCTCCCCCAGCCGAGGGGCAGTGGTCTTGGGTGAGCTGTGAGCGCTTACACTACCTTAGAAGTCTGATTAAGAGTTTTTGCTCCTCGGGGTAGGTTGTTGGCCAAGGTCTCCTGCAGCAAAGGAGCATCAACTCCGTAGCTGTTTATCACCCTCAACGACATGACACAGCGATTTACTGTTGCGGATGCCAGTTATCCCATGCCTATTCATCAAAACGACAAATGCCTCAAAGGTGGGTGGAGCTATCCATCATTGTAAGAAGGAGGATACTGGATTTGGAAAGCTTCAATGGATTTGTCCAAAATAGATTTTAAATGACCGATTCAAATTTAATGGGTACACTGTACATTATTTCAACATTTAATCAGATATTAAACATTATTGTTGAGCTTAAAGCTGTGATCACCTCAGCGTCTTACTTTAAATCATTTATATTCTGTCTGGGTTTTTGTTGTGTTAAATGGTGAATAGTCATTGGCGGGTTCACACACAACACAATAATCTGTTCCTCCTTATTTGGGCCCTTAATCAGAATAATGTGTGCGCAGACCTGACATGAACTGCACGTCACGAGCATTCTTCTTGCCTGTGATAAAGAATTCCCACTTTCCTCCCAGGCCATTAAACTTGAATATGAATTGGAATGAGTCATCATTTCATGTCTGCATGTGCATAAGAGCTTTTTTTGTTTGTTTGTTTGCACATGTGACTTTGTGTGTCCTCATATAAACACACTTGCAGAGTTAGTGCACTTTTGAGACCTTGTTTAGAGATTAGGAGTTTGTCATTCCATGGACTCAGTCTCCACTTGTCTGTATGTATTGAGAATGTTAGGCACATATCTAATATGAAATATTTAATATTTCATGGACCCTTGGTGGAAAAGTGCTTTGGCTAATGCATGTATCTAGCAAAGTGCTGGTAAAACAGTGGAATGTGTCAGAACTGCTTAATGGAAGCACGCTTCTGACTGAAATGTTGTTTTTTTTCTTTGTTTCACACTTTCTATCTGCTTTATCACTTGACAGCGCATAGTCATGGACCTTTCAAATGTTCAAATGTTGTTAAATGTATGTGGATGTATTTTCTTTGTGTAGCTATCGTTTGAGCTGGCTTTTATTCTGGGATCAATTCTTGCACTCATAATATGAAGTATTCAATTTGGGTGGAAAATAAATAAAATTATTATCATACACCATCTATTATCTAAACCCGTTTACTCCTTCGCAGGGTCACGGGGGTCTGTCGGAGCCTATTCTGACACATTGCAGGCTAAAGGCAGGGGTCCACCTGGACAGGTCACCAGTCCATCGCAGGGCCACATACAAAGACAGACAATCAATTAATGCTCACATTCACACCTACAGGCAGTTTGGAATGCTCAATTAACCTAGTATGTATAAAATGTAATATATAATATAATATAAAATGTATAAACAGTACAATGGGTTTACACGAGAACCAGTGAACTGCCTTCCTTACTGCAGCATTTTCTGCACTGTCCCTTTTCTGAATAGGGCTGCAACGACAACAAATATGTTTAAATATGCACCCTGATATGTGGGAGTGGTAAGCTAAAGGTTGGTGGGCTTGGTCCGGGAGGACCCAGGTTGACAACAGGAGTGAGTCACTGTGGGACCCTGAGGAATGCCCTTAACCCCCCAACTGGTCCCCGGGCATTTAAAAAATGGGTCAATGAAACTGTGGTTCTATGCATTGCACACTAATTCTGCAGCGTCTCGTCAATTTATGAAATACTTAAACATGCAAAAAAACTCCAAACAGCCATTAGTCTAGATCATACGCATGAGGTTTACTTGTCTGACATTACCAAATTGGAAAAACATTTAGACCTAGGAATTCTAATCTTTTGCTACGCTGCTGGTCGTAAATAGCTTCAGTGTTTTCAAACCTGTGAAATGCATCACCCTTGCACTAGTTGGGTGTATCTGTACAATAACCATTAGTATTTGATTGAAAAACCAACAGAATATTTTGGCAAAACCTACTATTATTATTATTGCTACACCAGTTATAATCCTTCTTTACTATACAACTGTAAACATATTCGCCACATCTGCTACACACACTGTCACCAGTGTCCTGGTAACACTATAAAATGACTGTACTGTAAACGTATCTGTAAGCTTTCAGAAACACAAACTGCCAGACGCAAGGTACCTTGTGAACATGACCCCCGAGCAATTATTACATAAACAACGGCAGGTAAAAACTTCCCTAGTGGAAGAAAAACCTGAAGCCAAACAGTGGCAAGAAACACTCCCCTTTAAGAGTGAAGAAACCTTGAGCAGGACCTGGATCATGAGGGGGACTTGTACAAGAACAAAAACAGATTTTTCATTTTCTGTGTTTACAGCAGCAGGAGGCATCTTGATAGTCCGATGATAAGACTTGTATGCTTTCTCAAGATCTTGCACACATGGATGTATCTGAATTTACAGACTTTAGCTCCACATTCAAGTCTTAAAAGTTCTGTTGAATCCCTCCACCACAGTTGCCTTGCTCCTATTTGAGGTTGAGAAATGTATGATTTTTAATGTTTCATTAGCTCCCAGAAATAATTGTCATGAAACACATAAAACTGATTAAACTCATCAGCATTTGCTGAACAGCAGTTGCAGACTTGGTCTTTAATGATCTCACCCAGCCATATTTGGCAAACTCGTCTATGCATGTTAGCAAATATCTTACATTGTCATTATCTGAATAATATTCAGACAAATCCACCAAATTGATAGGAAATTGTTTATCAATACCGCTAATAAGGACCGTGTTTCTAGATAAAAATGTAACAGCTTTGGCATGAAGCATATCCTGTCTCAGCAAAAACGTCTTTACATCACTCTGGAATGGCATAGCACCTGTGGATTATTTTACCGCATTACAAAGTCTATTCACGCTTCCGAGCCCTCCTGCTAGAGCCGGTCATTGTCGTTGTTAAAAGGATGGTCCTGTGATGGATCCTGATCTATGGAGTTAACCTCTGGATTACGGCAGTAGACTCCTAGCGACCATGATTATCAGCATGGGGGTGACGGGGGAGATGAAGACGAGCACATCAATGATTCAGTGGATACTATCACACTTGATGATGCCTCCAGTCACACCACATATGCTTTTCAGGCATGAACACACTTATCCGGAGGCGTGATCGTGACACGTCAACTTGTCGTTGGACTTTTTACAAAAATACAATGCAAAAGTGCAACCCTCCTAAGCACCTTCCTTTGGCTTTTTTTACACCATTTTATGTGACATAATTTCCTGTGATGCCACACATAAACAAACATGCACGCGCAAAAATGCACTCAGATCTACTACTAGCTGATTAGCACTAGATCAAAGGTTTTGTAGCACAGATGTATGCCTCTTCAAATTAAACCAGTTAAATGCTAATTATTTTATTATTACCCTGCGACCCATGAGTAGTGTTTATCCTGGATGTCATCTGCTATCATGACAACAAGAAAATTTCCAATTGAACCTTTTTACCAGCGGTATCTATTTTAAGATTTGTTACATATCTGCTTAGCACATTCATGTCCCATTTAATTTGTCTTTGATAAAAGGTGGGTTTTTTTTTTTTATTCCAAAATGTATTTAAAACATCTTGGGACAATGGCAGATGCCATTGTGAAATACTATACAATGCTGATAACTTCTGATCCAAGTTCACAACAGCAAGTGAGGGGGGCGGGACTTGCTGATAGGTCAGTCATGAACCTTTGTTTGATGTGTCATGAATATAAATCATATGAATGTAGTTATTTTTAAAAGATAAGGAAGTCTCCTCTTGTTTTGAAAGTCTTCTTTTTACGGCTTTCAAAATAAAAAGTGAACACTGAAGATGTGTCATGTCAAATGCAGAAGACATCTGTGTTATGAAGTGAAGTCGTGTATAGGGCAACAACGTAATCAGTCTACCCTATCAAATATATAAAAACCATGTGGAAATATAGTACTTCTCTAATATGTCTCTGTCACCCAAACGTGTTGATATGAATACAGTTATGTCATTCCTGCAGACAAAACCACAATTATTTCAAATAATTGCTAGTTTGTATGCGTAACTATAAATTTGTGGACACATTTTCAGCATGTAGTTTCACATGATGCACTGAGAGGCTGGATATCAATTGTCATGTGAACTTGATGGCATGTCAGTGTGCAAGTACAATCTTTTAAATATGGTCACATCCTCTTGTGGCCTTTTTTCCTGGTGCAAAGAGAAATAATTTGCATGTACAGATGTGCATTAACGCTTAACAGCTACATTTCAATCAATGTGCAAAGCATTACTGAAAATATTTTTTAGTAATAATTACATGTGCAGAGAAAGCATTTTTTGTTCTAGCAATGGAGCTTACATAACACAGTCCAAAAACACAACCCAGTTGTAACTTTTATTGAAAGTTTGAAAATAGTTGGAAGAGTTTGTGAATGATTAAGGTTCTGTTGGACTGAAGAAAGAAGTTGGAGGTGACCCAACATTTGTAATTTAGTTATGTTGATGCCAAAAGTAAATGTTGCTCCTGGTTGAAAGAGTCATATGCCCTTCACGTACCTCCGTCAGCACCAGTGCTAAAGGAGGACTTTTGGCTCATTTACAGTACATCAAGCCATGATGGAGTGAATCTGTCCAGGTGCTTCACAGTTTGTACATCAAGTTAATGTTTGAATCTGACACTAATTTGATCCTCAAAGGTTACATACAGTACAAGGTGGTGTTTTTGCAGAAATTATATTGGTAATGACAATGAAATTGTCCTCATAAAAGAATGAGTAATGATGCATGTTCTGTGGTGTGCAAAAAGTTTTTAAGTATTTTTCAGATTGCTACAAAGGAGATGCCGTTTTGTCAACATAGTTGAAAAGGATAGTAAAACATAAGAAAAGGAAATGGTAAGCAAAAGAAATGTGTTATAAGGTGGATATATGATCTTAAAAGTGTTTGGATTGCTTTGATGTTCCAATTATACATCTTTCTGTCTTGACGAGAGGATGTTTTGAACTTTGATGAAAGAAATCTGGGCTCCAACAATATTTTGTCACCGAGGTGCTGACATGAACCCAATAAAAGATAAATAAAATCACGAAATAAATAATTATCTAATGTGTTGGGGAACCTTTTAGCTAAATGCTAGATTAAAACTTTGATCTTGTGAAACTTTTAACAATCAGTAGCCACGAGCTTATCTATGCTTGTTCCTGACAATCTGAAAATGAAAATGACTCATGCTCAAAGAGTATGAGAAAGGTATAAAAATGCCAAATCATTTTCAGATACCCCTTTTCTCTACTAGTCATGTGCATAAAAAATTAGGTGGAAGCCACAAGGAGAGGTTTCGAACCTTCTGCACTTATTGATATACTTATCTCATCTGCACCTACTTTGTAATCTACTATGTTACCGTAGTTTGATCGTATTCCTCTGTTTTAAGTCGCTTTGGATAAAAGTTTCTGTGGAATGTAATGCATATTTTTAGGTCTCTATACACTGTTGTCTTTATTGAGTTATTTTTTTCTTGTACCTATAGATCAGATAAAATCAAATATATGTGCTGTAAGTGTCACAGTTAGAAGCCTGTATAAAGGACATCATAGATCATTTATCCTTTATGTATCTTCCATAAAAGTTAATTATATTACTTTGCTTCTGGGTACAGGCTCTTTTTAAAATTACAAAAAAGTTATGCAAGAAATTGTCTCTCTGTGATGGATTTGCAGCTTCTTCAGGCCATCTCATACCAAACAACAAGTCCACTCCCTTTAATGATGAATTTGTTTTTATTGCTCATTAGTCATTCTGTATCCATATTGAGAATCCAGCTTCAAAGCTGATGAATTTGTCTGATAACCCTGGTGATGCCTTTCAGTTTGCTCATTTTAGGAAGCAGGTTAGCAGTTGAATGTCAGAATGATATTCTGCCAAGAATGTATTTAGAAACCCCCTTTTATCTACCAAGCACGCTCCATTAAGGTAGCACACACCGTTTTAAGGTTTATATAATTTGAAAGTCAGCTCTTATCCTGCAGAGTACTGAAGTGACAGGTTGCCAGGTAGACATATGCTCAATAACAAAAAAAAAGAAAAAAAGTATTTTGCGTAAAAGAAGAGATAAAACATTAGGAAAATAAATGAGCAGAAAAGCATGGGAACAAAGATGGAGGGGGAAAGGAAAGCACAATAGAGAGATGGCTGCAGCTCCCTGAGTTCTCATAGTGATGCGTTCACATGCTGTGTTGTGATTTCCTGGCCAGGAAGGGGAGCTGCTGGCTCCTGTATAGAAACATTCCCAGCACAGTTTGCTATTACATCCAACAACATCATACAATGCTCCATTTGCACACCACAGCCATTTATCAATGCCACCACTGATTTGTTTTCCCCACTAACAAACACCTACCCCAGAGCAGAGTTTGTGTTATGTCTGTTTGTGTGCGTGAGTGCAAATCCATTTTAAATAGACATTTTTCCTGTACATTTGTCATATAAAGTGCCCCCAATCTATGTCTAACAAAGAAGGATACAGAGATTTTCTTTTCTTGTTTACACTCATACGGTTCACGCAGTCATTGGCACACATATGCATGGACACACAACATTTTTTCTTCTAATGTGTGCTGGCTGTGATGCCAACACATGCTTCACGAACGGCTTAGCTTTAAGACCTTTAACCTATTTTTTTAAGTCTTCTCTAACTTTCTTGCTTACTAAAGCGTCTTGCACTGTGTTTCATCCCATCCCTTGCCTATTTGTTTCACCTCTTCTCTGCACCATCCACAAGCTCCTCTCTTCTCCAGTCCAGGTTTAAATTTAGATGGGAGTTTCTCTTCACGGTATCCAGGCAACCAATTCCCCATGTTTAACATGCTAGCATGTTAGTGTTACCTAAGCCCTCCTATCAGTTTTTTTTTGTTGTTTTTTTAGATTTTGTACATTTAATTTGTTATTCGTTACCATACTGAATACTGAGTATTGCGTTTAATTATTTTCATGTTTTCATCTTCCCTTTATCTCCTACCCTTAATACAGCTTCAGTATTTTTTTTTCAAATGTGTGTTTATGCACTAGAGACAGGCGTGTGTAGTTGTGTTGTCATGTGGTGTGTGTGCGAATGCCAGTGCCGTGTGTGCATGTGTGTCTATATGTGCATGTGTGTAGAGCCCTGGCCCAGAAAACCAAGAGCATTATTTACCCCTGAAGTTATGATCTGTGCTGACAGAGAGGGCAAGCAGAGAAAGCTGTACAGCCACACTACTGGCAAAGTAAGGAGATTATCACAACATTAGTCACTTAAGTATCCCAGCAACCAGCCACTAAACCAGCTTTCGAGTCACACTTAAATAGTAGCCAGCCAACTAAACTGGGGAATATTTAACCAAAAAACAAAAGAAAACAAGCCAGATAACCAACACATATGTAAAAGAAATCTGTTTGTTTGCAGAAAAGTGATGAAGTGTTGAAAACATCATTACAGATTTCCATGTAGTCAGGCTTTCAGCTAAACATAAATGAGGGTCTGTGTGTGTGTGTGTGTGTGTGTGTGTGTGTGTGTGTGTGTGTGTGTGTGTGTGTGTGTGTGTGTGTGTGTGTGTGTGTGTGTGTGTGTGTGTGTGTGTGTGTGAGTGTGTGTTGTGCTACTGCTGGGACAGGTGCAGTTCCTTTAAGTGGCAGCAGCAGCCCGTCAATTCCACAGCCAGTTTAATTTATCACTAAGCCAGCTGGGTCCTAATTATGAAGTTGCTGTTGCACAATCCTGCTTCCTCACTGTCGCTCCTTGTATTGCACAGAGTGCAATACTCAAAAATTGTGTTTAAAGGTTCTGCCAAAGCCTGGACAACTCAAGACGTTTTGCCATGAAAAGACATTCCAGTGTATGAGTGGTTAAAGACAGGCTGTTACTTGAGATAGCGCCTGCCTTTCTAGTAGAAAGGGGGGATTTGTTTGCATAATTTTGGAGCAGTGACAGCTCTGTACTAGAAGTTTGAGTGCTCCTCAATGAAGCACATAGTAAAGGATATATAATGTGTGAACCTTTTTACAGAAGTCTCCCAAGGGTAAGGCTCTGGCCAAAATACAACAGGGTCACCGTACAAAAACTCTTTTTTTTTACAAATCCATTCACAGTAAAAGGTTTTATGGGTGGAATGAGCCACCCCTATCTGTGGGGTGTTCTTATTTAG
Organism: Xenentodon cancila; assembly: GCA_014839995.1. Lineage (NCBI taxonomy): Eukaryota > Metazoa > Chordata > Actinopteri > Beloniformes > Belonidae > Xenentodon > Xenentodon cancila. The sequence continues at coordinate 4,672,293 of CM026216.1, read as the reverse complement.
AAATTGGTGGTAAACCTTTGATCTGCAAGGTTCACCAAATATAGCACAAGGTGAAGTTGTGGATGGAGATAAAGACAATGAGGATGTAAAAGCCTTCTCTGAAATGTGTTTGTGATGTATTAACATCTTCCAAATTTGTCTTTCTCAATCAATTATATATTTTATGCTTTTAGGTTAATGCACATTTCAGATACATAAATGTATGGTCACAAGCAAAGACAATGTGTTTGTTTTTTTTCACTGCATCCTTTTTTTAATTCTCCCTTGTCGCTGTAGTTGCACCTACATTTACATTACATACATTTTCTGTCCACTTTACAGAGTTAGTGTGCACACATAGACTGAGGGCAGTAACTGTCAGAGCAATTTGTGGAGGTTGAAACATTTCCTGGGAGTAATTACTCACTTCACCATGTGCACAAACAGACAGTCTTTCAGTTCCTCTCAATGTGAAAGCAATCATTTATTTTAATTCTTCAGTGAATTCTAGCCGTCCAGCATTTGGGTCCTTATATCATTGTTGTTAGAGGACTGGCAAATATATCCTGGTTTCGAAGTAAGAGCCACTGAACTGGGGAATAATTTATTAATGTTAGCTACCTTATATCACAAGCAGCCTGAACTTGGTAAACCTGATACCAGATGGGCTGGATCCATGCTTCCATGTTGTCTGCAGGAAACTCCTTAAAATCCAAATGTCACAGCAAAAATGAAGACTCATCTGACCAGGCATTATTTTTCTAATCTCCTTTTATCCAACTTTAGTCATCCCAGTTCCTGTTGTGTGTGGTCTTTTGCTCCCGCAGCCCATCTAATCACAATTATCTGCATTCCTGTGTTGAATAGTAGTTGCCTTTCTTTCACCCTGATCATTCTCCTCTGGCATCAACAAACTATTTTTGTCCAGAAAACGTTGGTTTTTTTTTTGCATGGTCATGCATGAAAATCCTAACGAGAGTCTAAAATCCTCAGACCATCCCTCCTGGCACCAACGACCTGACCACATGTAAAGCCAGCTAAATCACCTTTTTGCTCCATCTGACGCTCAGTTTGAACTTCAGCAGGTCATCCTGACTATGTCTACATGCCTTCATTTCTTGAGCTGCTACCATGTAACTGGCAGATTAGGTATGTGAATCAAAGAGTAGCTGAATAAATGTATCTTATGAACTGGCCGTAGTGAATATATAACCATGTTATTGAAGATGTTGATACAATGCAATACATGCCAACGGCTGGTGAATACACCTAAATATTTTATGTGCTCTGCTTTGTGCAAATGTTTTTTAGACAATTTCCATGACACTGACTGACACACAGGGGACTTTTATACCTGCCAACCTACTCATTGCTAAACAATTTCACCATCAGCATAGGAATCTTTTTAACTTAATGAATATTGACCTCTTTGTTTAAAGCACCGTCAAAGTTTTGATTCAGCTCCAGAGTCATTTTGGATCCCGGTTTGTACTGTTCTCTTGGACTTGATTACATAATATTTTACAGTGATGTGCTCACAGAAGTGAAAAACATCATCTCAGCCCAAACTATCAGCGCCAATAACACTGCATGCATGCAAATACAGTAAATATACATATGTTATTATTTTATGCTTCGCTCTGTCCCTCTCTCACTGCCCTTCAGCTGTATCTCTCTCTCTCTCTCTCTCTCTCTCTCTTTCTCTACAACAACTCCTTCATCTCTGATTATCCTCAATAGAGCATCTCATCTCTTGTGCGCCGGATTTTTTTTCTCTCAGCGAAACACTTTGCAGAACTCGCTTCTCTCTTTCTCTCTCTCTCACTCTCTCTTGCCTCTGTCATTCTCTCTATTGCAGTAGTAGTAGTAATACCAGCAGCAGATATACACATTGGGGCTCAATCTTCAATTAATGGAAACCGACTTCCCTGTTGCCATCTTCTGCATGTCTTTTCTCCTCCTCCTCTCCTCTGTTGCATGCTGATGTCTTCAGTGATACGAAGGAGTTAACGGCCAAGCATCTATCAGCCAGAATGCTGGAAGAGTGGGGTGGTCGAAGAAACTCATTGAGACATCAAGAGAAAAAAAACAGAGTGACGATGCGATGATTTCATTAGAAACCATGAGCCAGCTGAGGACTGATGCGAGCCATGCAAGGGGAAGGCAAAGAAAAGACAGAAGTCGCATTTTGATTCAGTCACATCTGCATGGAGGCTGTTTGGGGAATAGTTGGATGTTGAATATATTACTGAACTGAACTGAACTACATTACTGAACCTTCAGTTGATCACCTGAGGATGAAGAGTCCTGGAGGGAGGATTAAATAACTTGACCTGACCTTGAATGACCACTCGACCCCACCCCCTTTTCTGTGGGACCTCTGACTGCATCTCCAGGCATGACACTTGGTTTATGCCTCACCACACTTCTGGGTTGACTTTGAACGGTGACTTCCTGGCTGTTGTGACGCCACATAGTGAATTCCCTGCATGGGTTTAAATGACTGTTGGTTACAACAGCCAGAGGGGAAACCCTGACCCCTCTGCAGTGAGCTGCCGGTGAGGACCATGGTCTTACCTTTGCTGCTCAAGCTGCTTAACATCTTCCTGCACCAATCAACCTTCAACAAAGCTGCTGCTACCCAGCATTGCACCCGCCCATCGTGCTGCCCAGCTGCACTAATGCCGCACCCACCCGGCTTTCAGCTTTCTTGCCACCGTCGGTGGGAGGCGAGACAACAAATACAACATCAGCCCACCGAAGGAAGAGAGGTGAGACAAATAGGGACAATCTGGTAGCCAAACAAAGGGTGCTCTGGGAGAGAAAAGCACGTTGTATTTACAGAAAATTAACTAAGTCTTCAAATGTCAAATGTTCAATGAACTATTTCATTGTTCACTGAACATTTTCAAATAACTTTTAAATGATCATTTCAAATCCTGTACGTTAAGGCTGAAATGTGTTGTATTGACTATGTTTGACAGTATTTATGTTTAGCTTATGCCAAAGAAACATATTTTACTAAATCGTGCCCAAAAACACAATGAGTATGTGGTTTCAAGTACCTTAAAAGGAGGTAAATAGAAGCTATATTTCGAGAAGCCACAGATGGATGTTGTTTAGCTCAAGCTTTGATATCAGTCCCTTCATGCTGTGGTTTTTGATCCATGGTGAACAGGCTCCAGGCTAAACAGAGTCACTCTCTATAACATCTGCTTAACCAGCTGAACACCAAGTTGCTGCGGCCTCTTCATGCATAGTTATTGTTCATATTTGGAGCCTTTCTCTGCAAACCCCTTCCAATTTTTTTTAAACCATGGATCTGGTCAGCTGGTCTCTCAATGCAATTGACCAAATTTTCTCGATGAGAAGACTGGGTGAAGGAGAGCCCATGTGCCCTGACGGGACCTCTGCTGCTGGATCACACTGGACTCCTGGCAGGAGTGGTGGTTTGTGTGTCTGTCTATACTGTTGGTCGAGGATGTTGAAGATGTCTACATAACTAGATTTATGATTACAGGATTTCTGCTTTTTGTAGTTGGCAGTTACCTGGCATATCAGCAAATTTGGAAAATGACAGCAGCTATTCTGGTTATCATGAGGCTGCCTGACCTGTGTGATGGAATATGTTGTACTATCAACACTCAGACTCAGACACTGTGTGAACAAATAGCAAACTGGATGTGATTCTTGAACAAATTAAAGTCTAGCTGCAGTTCTCGAACTTAGAGAAGTTGCAAGCTCGGCTTGGAAGACGTTGACCACACACTCAATTAGCTCACTTGTTGCTTGGAAGGCTGGCTATCTTAATTTCTCCGGTGACAAGATGCTCTGCCCCCACTACCCCTCCATTTTCTCCCCATGATGTTTGTAGTTTACTGTGTAATTAATGTGGACCTGAATCAGAGCTCTTCTGAGGCCAGCTGATAACACTTTATCACTATGAAGGACTATGGTTGACAGTGGCTGGGGAACTGAATTGGGGCAGAGTTCACAGACTTACTTACTTACACACACATGCACACAGTTATAAGGAACCCCTCCCCCAACTCACCGTCTTTGCTGGCTCTCCTCCCCATCATCCCCCCAGTACAGAAACCTGGGTTAGATGTACTTGCGCCATGAGGATGCATGTGTGCACTTGGGATGCTTGTGCCCCCCCCTCCATGGGCTTTTGTGCAGCAGTGGCTGCTACGTCTTTACAGTGATGCGTGGGCTGATCCCAATTGTGTTGGTGTTCAACTGCAGTCACCTCTGGTCATGAGTCAGACAAAAATATGCATAATGATATTCTGGTCGGGTTCCTTTCAGGCCAATTACAATAATTATTGCACTTTGAAAATGAATATTTAAACACAATTTAATAACATATAAAAATATGAAAGATATTTAAATCATAAAGGCTAAGTCATCATTGGCTGATTGGCATTAAAATGCAGCAGGAGCTTACACAGATAGAAAAACTAAAGTCTGGGAAAAATTTGAGGAAATAGTAAAATAAAATTATACCTGTGCTACGTTTAATTTGTTGGTCTGATGAATCATCAGTGTTTGAACGTTTAGGTTAAGACGAACATGATTATTCCGAGTGAAGAGAAACAAGATTACTTTTTTTTCTTTTCTTTTAAAATCAAATGTCAGGGCCCCTTGCAGCTTTAATGTTGCCAAGTGTCCTAGATGTTCTTTTGTGTTTGTCCATCCATCCATTATCTATACCCGCTTTATCCATTTCCGGGTCACAGGGGTCTGTCGGAGCCTATCCCGACGCATAGTAGGCAAAAGGCAGGGGTACACCCTGGACAGGTCGCCAGTCTATCCAGGGCCACATAGAAGACAAACAATCACACTCACATTCACACCTAGGGAGAATTTAGAATCATCAATTAACCTAACCTACCCTGCATGTTTTTGGACTGTGGGAGGAAGCCGGAGTACCCGGAGGGAACCCACGCAAGCACGGGGAGAACATGCAAACTCCACACAGAAAGACCCACCGGGCCAGGGATCGAACCAGGAACCTTCTTGCTGTGAGGCAACAGTGCTAGCCACTAAGCCACCGTGCTGCCCTCTTTTGTGTTTGTATTTATTTTTATTATTAATTCAGCTATAATTCATGTTTAATTTGTTGGAATGCATCATGTTTGAAAGTTCTGGTTCATAAAGAAGTTTTTCAACAATGACTGGTTTTATTTATGGTCACAGCAACAATATGTTTCATATATATCCAAGAATTAGTCGCGGATGGGAAAGCCTTTTTGAAGTCTAGGAAATGGGCTATAGCCCTAATGCTTGGGCAAAATGTAATGTCTTGCTTATGCGGTAAAATCTTGGACAAACATAGACTTTACATAATGGCACGTTAAAATATCAGCACTTGTGTTTATTATTCATATAACCTTGAGGCAATGATTAATCAAGAGCTTATCTTTGTTTCATTTTTGAAAGAAAAAAATGTGGGTCGTATAGCCTCTCGCCAGGTTTAATTGCGTATTTATGAGAATTTGCGTTTCCAGTTGCGGTCTGAAATGTAACCTGCTGTGCAAGTTTTGTTTATAAAATGTGAAAAATTAGAGACTAAAGGAACTGATATAATTTTGTAGTATGGACAGCAATGCTCTAAATGTTGTAATTTATGTTTAAGAACAAAACCTCACATGCAGTTAAAAGTATTATTTCACGAGTATTGTTCAATGTTTTTCAATAAAATAAAATTGGAACATTTAAACTGTATTAGAATCAGAATCAGAAATACTTTATTGAGCCCCCGATAGGATATTGGAATTGGCAGGTACTCTGACATAACCCTGTCACTTTGGGGTCTCCTAGGTCTGAGACTCTCATCAATGTGAAATCACAAACCCAGACCATAGGTGAAGTATCCAGCCTCCCAAATCTTTATCTTCTTCCAACATACCATTATGCTGTTTTTTTTTTTTTTTTACTATGGAAATGGATAGGACTAAATGGACTATGAACAAAATTGAACAATTGACTTCAAAAGTGGCACATCCCGGGGAATTGGGGGTTAAATTGGAGTCAAGATGCTAACCTTACACCCTTTAACTGTATGAAATGAACAGAGCTTTAAAGTAGTTTCGTATTTTGACTAGAGTATGACACAGATATTTCATTAAGACCCAAAGGAAGTTGTATCTTTTTTTTTTTTTTGCATAATTTATCTCCTTTAAGTTACATGGAATGACAAAGCATGAAATGGCTACTGAAATAAATTATGAGCAAACACCTCGTAATATAATTATTAGACTAAACTTAACATCAGCAATGACTCAAAGGCTACATATGACGTTATATGCTCGGAGCATCTACCAACTGGTAAAATTAAATTTTTTTTAGTTGTGTAAGTGCCCGGAGCATAGGAGCAGGTGCAGGTTAATAGACTGATACACATTTAAAATAAGCTTGGAAAGAGGTCGTGACAATTGTTGCTGAAGAGCTATATTTGACTTTGTGCATCACCAGTGTCCTCCAGAATAGTGAAACTACTACTTGAAATGCCACCATGACTGCAGTCAAGTGTCTACACTTGACTAGTCCTGATGGACTAATTTACTGACGGTTCCTGGAGTGTGGACCCAGCAGTCCTGAGAACCTTAAGGTATTTTTGGAATGGATGAAAGTTGATGACAAAATCTTCTAAATGACAAAATGCATACTGTGTAGGACATGGACCTGGTAAGTCAGGGAATGTCCCTGACCTCTCTGAATCTTCTGACAACAATTGAAGACACTAAGAGCAGTGGCCAGTTATATTTGTTAACATTATTTGTGTTTGTGTGTTTGTGTGTGCATTCTCGTGATTCCACAATAAGTAATAATCTTATTCAATAAATAATGTGTATTTATCTGTTGGTATTTCATTTAAAAGTAGCATTCTGCATGGGCCTCGATGAGGATGCACATTAACAAATGTAGTCTTTAGGGTGAGATTGAATACTTTATGTTAAATTCTAAAGTGGACTTCTTAGAGATATCAGGGTAAAGCAAACTTGTAGGAAAAAAGGCTGTCATTAACAGACTTTTCCAGAGCTTGATGACATGCTGATGACGACCCTTATTTAGAATCAGGTGTGTTGAAACAGGGAAACATCTAAAACCTGCAGGGCACTGGCCCTCGAGGACCAGTTTGTAATCTCAGCTAAATTCATACATTTTCTCAGAGAAATGTTTCCAGCTTAATGTTCCCATTTCTCTCCTTTAGACATACAGGAACATCAGTGGCCTTGCCTGGCCTGAACATCCGGGGCTTTAGCCCTGAAATTTCCTCTTTACCCCGGATAATTCAATTTCCGAAGAAATACATTAGAACTGTGCATTAATAATGAAGGTGTAGTTTCCAATTATATATGAATGCAACCCAGGATACTTCATGACGCCTAGACCAATCTGAGAGCGGGGTTGCGTGAAGCCTCCGTTTTTTATTGGCTGATCGTAGCCCAGGTGTTCACTCGCTGGATTTAGCCAGAGACGTTTTAAGAAGAAAACGGAACGTAAACGCAACACACGATGGATGAAAGACAGTTTTCTTAAACGAAGTGAAGCTGACTCGGCTGAAGCTCAAGTTCCGGGGAGCCGCCAGCAGAAACAGGTAAATGAATAATTTTAATTATGTATTATATGAAAACATGTAGTGTGGTTGGGGGGCGTGTTGGCGGGGCTGCTGGACAGGCCTCCCCGGGGATAGACGCTTTAAGGCGGGCTGAAAATCCATGAAGGCCCGGTACGACGTTTCCATACATACATTCATGATATTTATTCACAAAAGTTACCAAAGACACGGCACACAACTATTTGAGTGATTTATTGGGAATGTAAAACATTTTCATTAAGTTTGCATACTGTGTGTGTGTGTGTGTGTGTGTGTGTATATGTGTGTATGTATATATATATATATATATATATATATATATATATATATATATATATAGTGTGTGTGTGTGTATATACTATATATGTATATACTGTGTGTGTGTGTGTGTGTATACTATATACACAAATAATAGACAAACAAATATACAAATCAAATTACGCAGAAAGGAAACCTTTAATTCATTTAACTTTTGAATGACATCTCTTGTTTTTATTATTAAAGTAATTTAATTGAGCCAATTTTCCCAGCGAATACCACTTTAGCAATAAAAGAAAAGAACAAGTAAATGCTGTTTACAGAAGACAAAGAAGCAGGTGAAAGAGGGAAAAAAGCAAGTGAAAAAGCAGGTGAATGAAGAGCAGCAAGTGAAAGAGAAAAAGAGAGAATCATACGGATGTAGGTACGCAGGTAAAACCTACAGCATGGTGAGCTCGCTACATCTGAAAATGGTGTGTGACTGAAATCAGTTTATCTGTTTTTTTTGTTGTTTTTTTTGCAGAAGTGTGACAGAGAGCAAGTCATGGAGAGAAACAGCAGCAGTCTGGAAAAGTGAGGGGTACAGTAACAATGAATGACATTTATCTGAAAATTGTCTAAGTGGAAAAAAAGAAATGTTTTAAAAATATTTTATTTAATATGTTCTGTTGTCGTTCAGTATACATTTCTTTGTTTTTCTGGCAGCAGATTCAAAAGATGGAAGAAAAATGAGCAGATGGAGAGAAAAGAGCAGCAGAGACAGAGGTGCAAGACAACACAGTAGGGGTGGAAGGAAAAATAAAGTACAAGTTAAAATGAATCAATGTAATGTACAGTATTGGTGCTGAATACATTTTAAACTGACTCGTGTAATGTGTGTTTTTTGTGGAAATATGGCTCCTGATGTAGTCTGTAGGCATCATTACTCAACTTTTTTACATGGTCTGGTGTTTAACAAAAGCAAACTAAAAATCACAATAATTGCAGAGGGTGAATATGACTCGGCTTCAATCAAAATATTTATTTTTTTGCTTTAATCCCTGTGTTATCTATGAGTGCTTCATCCTGTTTCTGTCACTATAACATAGTTTAATTTTGACACATTTTGAAGTACATGTCTGCAGCATTTGGCTGTAGACAAGACGCCACAAGTCTCATAGAGCATAGAGGTGGAGCTCTTCTTTCTGGGTAGGATCCCCTAGACTTCTGGCCTCAGTCCCCAACGTTCTCAGTCCCAAGAAATGTCCCTGACAAACACAAAATCTTCCTCCTTGTGGTGGTTCATAAAATGTATAACAGCAAAAAATCCCATTCTGGAGCAGTGTGTAGCCCTGATAACCAAAGTCACAGAAATTATAATTGATGCTTTAAAGCCCAATAATCCATTCAACAGCCTATTTGTGTTATTTGCTCTTAATACTGCATGTGAGCTACAGCTGAGTCAAATACAGCTCACTACCCAGGAACGAGTCTGCCGCGCACACGCAGAAAAACACAGAAGTGCAAATAATATTAGGTCAGAGGACTGAGCTGCATTGTTTTGATCGACTAGTCAGATCAGCGGTCAAACATTCAGCACATTTTCACCTACTCTGAAAGAAAAGCAGTGGTGATACATACTGGCAGTCAGATGGCCAATATTGGTTCAGGCTCCCTCTCCTTCTCTTTTCCTCCTACACAGCTTTGACACAGGCCTCGTTTAACACCTGAAAGTACTTTATACTTTTACATGTACCTGCTGACAACTTTAAAAGGTATGCAACAGTTTAACAAACCTAGAAATAGGACACGGCTGTGAATAACCATTACTTTATGTTTCTGTTGATGTTGTTTTGTTTATTTTTTGTTTTCTCACAAAGGTGCACTATCTTAGAAAGTTCCAGGGTGTCTCCAGTGTAGTCTGCCTGCAACAGTCTCTAACTACAAAGACTTTCTACAACATCAATATTGATCATTCTGCTCATTTAAATTAGAAGCACCTCAGTGGAACGTTCACATTTACAACAATTCACTGAAGTGTGGAAACATTAACAGCTAAATTTTAAAAGTTTACAAAAAACACGATCACATACATTGCAATTACATTCTAAGATATAGTTTAGGTCAAAAGAGTAGGTCAAAATATAGTGAGTTAGACAATAACAAATAACGGTTCCACATGGGAATTCTGTCACTAAAGAGAAAATGTAAATCTGCTGTTTCATGACAGAAACCACAAAACCTGCATTGATACTGCAGAGGAACCTTTGTAGCAAATATGGAAAGTTGGATGAAATCCGAGTTTAAACTGTTTTAAAACTGTATGTTCTGGTAGTTTTGTTTCAAATATGGAAGAAACTTTTAAAAATGAGGTTTTTCAATTTATTTAAAGTAATTATATGATTATATAAGAGGGTGCAAAAGAAGATACTTGTTTTAAGTTTTGCCGCTGTTAATACTAATTTCTATTTTAGTTGTGATATGTAGCTATTTTGTAAGCTTCTCACTACCAAAGCTATAGCAATTTACATGAGATTAGCTTAGATTGATAGATATTTGATATATTTTCAAAATGACAGTATAAAACAGTGTGAGAAACATGTAAGCTTCCCATTTTATGTGCACACATCTATCCATCTATCAATCTCACCCACACACAGACAAAACAGAGTTTGACACATTGCAGTGGTGTGGCTGATATTTAAAGCAGAGTAAAGGGAATGGGAACATTGAGGAGGAACTGCAGAGGCTAAGGAAGGATAAGCAAGTCTAAATCTAGCAGTGACTGTCTTCCACACATGTTCTGTACAGCATCCCTAAAGCAATTTGCAAAATCACTTCTCACTGAGAGCACTGAACTGAGCTGTTTCCATGAAAGTGTAGAGTCAGTCGCTGACTGAGCAGTTACACAATCGAATGCTGTCCTTAATTTTTTTTTTTTTTTGGTATAATGTAACCAACACTTAGTAGAAGAACTTTACTTTATTTTGTATAAGGGGACATTCATAAAATGGTGTGTTGCTGCAATAGCTGTGCTCTTCTCTGTAAATATTGTGTGCTCAGTTGCCTCACGCGTCTTTAATTTTTTTTAAATAGTGTGAATGTGTATGAGCATCACAAGGAGCTTATCCTTCCACAGTGGGGAGGTGTTGATAATGATGAAAAAGGTGTTGAGAGAAAAAAAAAAGAAATCATACTAATGTCTTCTCTGTGTGTTTTCCTGGCTCAGCTTGGCTTGGCTCGGATTAAGAAACTCTCTGAGGGGACTTAATATGCACCCTGCCTCTGTCACCCAGCTGTGAGCAAGCTGCAGTTCTTGGTGATATGGAGACAGAAAGAGGATAGCAAAGAAGAAAGGAAGGTGGAGAGCAAAGAACGGGGAAGCAGTTGATGCTGGGACTGTCAAATACGTGAATTTCTCTCTTGGAAGTATTGCTTTAATGTTACCCAGAATGGGGCCCTGAAGTCACATAAGTTCCTATTGTACATGTTATTGGACGGATATAGTCCAGCTTTGTAGTCAGCATACCAATGAAAAAGAGAAGAAAATAATTTTATCCCAATCTACTTACTAATTGAGAAACACACTCAAGATACAGTATGAAAGGAGAACTTGTAGTAGGTGCAGAGCGCTAAGTTAGTATCATGGAGTTGTGATGGATAAAGCAAGGTAGTGCAGACAGAACGGTGCACCAATAAATGCAAAAAAGTCAAGTAAAAATGAATAAGTTGAAGGTTTGAAATGTTCATATGTTAGAAGAGAAGGTGAATTCGAAGAGGGGTGTATTCAAGGGATTCTTGAAGATGGAGAGGATTGCTTACAGCCTGTGGTAGCTCGTTCCACCATGAAGGAGCTGTTTGTGAGAACTGCCTGGAATCTCTGAATGTTTCAGCTTAATTTTGGACTCAAGATTGGAAAACCACTCGGTTACAGGGAGGGGCCATCCTGAAGGAACACAAACATAAATAGGCTGTCCAGGTACGGGGGAGGATCCTAACACTAGGCTTGCCTTGTGTGCAAGGATAGCAGTACCAGGTGACCAGGTGCAAGGAACGCAGTTATTGATTTGGGCGTACAAGCCATTAAGATGGAGTTTATTTCGATGGGAATGCTGCTGCTCAACACTATAAGAAAGCATTAGTGACAGTCTGTGGGTGACTCCTCAGAAAGATTTTAATCCAGATGCAGGTGGGATCTGTAGTTGGGGCAGTTTGTTACAGGGAATGTCTGGGATTATTGTGTTCAACGATGAACTGTAGTCCAAGAAGAGCATCCTCACGTAGCTCTTCTTGTTCTCCAGGTGGCTCAGCGCTGTGTGGAGTGTGAGGGCGATGACTTCCTCCGTGGACCAGGGTCAAAGGGCGGTGGTTTGGGGGGGTTAAGTCTCTGAGGTGCTGGGAGCTGGGAGACCGATCCTTCCAAGCACTTCATGATTACAAATGTCACAGAGATGGGTCTATAATCATTGAGGGTGTCTATAACAGGTTTTTGGGGATGGAGATAATGGTGGAGGCCTTCAGGCAAGTGGGGACGGCGGTAGGTATCAGGAAGAGGTTAAACAGCCTGATGAGGATCCCTGTCAGCTGGTCTGTGGATGCCTTGCCCCTGGGATACCATCAGGTCAAGCAGCTTACCTGGGGTTCACTGCTCTCGGGTTCTTCCTCACCTCATGCTCTGCAGGTGAGTGGTGGTGGTCTCAAACTGGGCAAATAAGCTCCTCTAGCAGGGTGCTGCTACTGCTGTTGGCAGGGGGTTGGCCCTTGTAGTTGGTGAGGAACCTAGATACTGCCGCAGACTCTTTGTAGTTTTTCTTCCTCCTCATGTCGGCTCCGGCGGAGCTGTAGCAAGCACGGTCCCCTGTCCTGAAGGCTAGATACCGAGCTGGACTTCAGGGTCAGGGTCTGGACTTCCCTTGTCATCCAGTTTGTTTGGGAAGCATCAGATGCGTCTTTCCTCTGTGACGTTTTCTACAAAGCACCTGATGTTGAATAGCACAGACTTGATGTGTGTCTGGGTCCTGATCCTTGAAAACACTCCACTCAGTGCAGGCGAAGCAGTCTTGCAGCTGGGCGAGAGCGCTTTCAGCTCAGGCTTTGATGGTCTTAGTGGCTTTGTTGGAAAGAGGAGCAGGTGAGATGGTCTGATTGTGCGAGGTGGGGGTGGTGGGGGTGCTCTGTAAGTCTTTTTAATGTTGGAGTAAACATGGTTGAGTATGTTTCTCCCCTGGTTGCACAGTCTTTGTCAAAGACATCAGAGCAGTTTCAGGGAGTGACCACTTTCAAAACCAGACTGATTAGGATCAAGTAGGCTGAGAGTTCACACTTGGAGAGAAATTGAAGCAAGAAGACCAGTCATTCATTTTCAAATTTTGCTAAATCAATAGAGGGTTTGTTTTTTTTTTTTTAAGCATAAACTTAATCTGGCCTGTTTAAAATCATCAGGAAGCATTTTTAATCAATCTCATGTGTGATTGTAGGTACAGTGGCACAAGCGATGGCCTGGAGGAGGTTAATCAGAATGGGATCCAGTGGATCTGTAGTTGGATGGCTAAAATTTAGGAGTTTTAGGATAATATTTTTTTTTAACAATTTAGTCTCACTCCAATTTAGAGGCTTAATTGCCTGAGGGAGACTGAGAAGATCAGGTTTAAAGTTGCACCAGCTGCAAGGTGTTCAGAAAATTCAAGTCAATTCAAAAATACTTTTTAACTTCAAAGGGAAATTAATTGTTGCAGTAGTCATGATTTAAGTCTCTTCAAAGATTCATTGTAGAGGTTTATTTCTGTGGCCAGGAAGGATCTCCTGTAGGGTTCTGTGTTGCAGCAGATCTGAAGAACCTCTGACTGAAGACACGCTGTTGCTGAATCCCTGTGTGAGGAAGAGGATGCCCATGACCTCTATTGTTTTATGAAATATCCTCCTTCGCACAATCAGCTCCAGAGGCTCCACAACACCCAACCAGAACAGAGTCAGCCTTCTTTATCAGTTTCTCCACTTTCGTTAAGTTGCTGGCTCTGATGCTGCTCCACCAACAGATGACTGCAGATGTGAGTGTACTCTCGTGACAGACTTATAGAATATATTCAACATCATCCTGCAAATGCTGAAGTACCTAAATTTCGTTAAGAAGTAACGTCTGCTCGGTTTTTTCTTTTCTTATAAACAGCATCAGTGTTGTATCTCCAGTCCAGTCTGCTGGCCATTGCTGGCAATCCATAATTATTTAATTATTTATTTATTCTTTTAGAAATCTAATTTATAAAAATTCTCATTTAAAAAAAAATAGAAACTTAAATTAGGAATAGATTGATAGAAGGAAACAGACCTTAGTAATCTAATTATCAGACAGCATGATTGTATTTTACACATTACTCAAAATGTTAATCACTTTAGTAAAGATCCAGCTTCTGTATCCCTATACAGGCACAGCACATTTAACTGAATGTATGAGATAACACGGAGACAGTTATATGTCAACAAACTAAAAATATAACAGGAAAATATATATCAGTAAAAATATACATTTGTGAGTTCCCAACTCTGACCCATCTATCTCCACCAGAGCACTTTGTGACATCTTCTTATCCACAGGAAGTATTGATGAATTATCCCGCATGTGGTAGCTTAAAATAAATAAATAAAAGTACTGTGTGTGTATGGACCAGTGACACATTTTCAGTCTTGTTTCTGGGATATCAGTAAAACATGTGAAAATAAGTTCTGCTCAGTGAAGCAGTGGGCTGTAAGACAAAGAGACAAGCTTGTCACATTGTCGTGACAACAGGACTTGTAGGCGTGACTGTTGTCAGAGTCTGGTGTCACCTCATGTCTCCATGTTCCTGCCTGCCACAGGTGACTCCATTTTCACCATTTCTGTCGTTTTGATAGACCACTGTAAATACACCCAAACCAACAGCAGACGTCTGTCATAGTTTTTAAACACTCGTGCACACTGACATGTTTATGTTCATGCAACTGTTTACTAATGAGCAAAAAAAAATTTTTCACAGTGATTCACTCTTCTAGCTGAACATATGCAAAATATTAATGTCTCAACAATGAGCTGAAAATTATTGCCAAGCCAAGCAGTTCTAATGTAGACAGTGAGCCCACCCATCCATGGAAAGCACTGGACCGCGTCTTGTTATCTTCGCCTTCCACCATCTTCATCCTTTCTTCTCGACCTCTGTGAGACGCCAGTGACAACAGGCACTTCAAAGTCGCTACGTCTCATGTTTCAGCAGTCAGTGTTCTATCACTTCCAGATGCCAATTCTGGATTTGTGTTAATTTAAGAGTAATATTTATATATATATTACTGATTTTGGTGGTCAGAGTACCTGACGTCTTTGTAAACTGATCATTGGTCCAGATATATATCTCCATATAAAAACAGAACTTGTTTTCTGGAAATTGTTTCCCATCATTTTTCTTCATGCACAGACCCAGACCGTTGAGCCGGGCTATAGGGTTTCACTTGGGACTCCCATGGCACTTCACGGAGACGGCACTCTGGACCTTATGCTACCCTGCATATTTACCTCTTCTAAAAACTAAAATTTTCAGGCTCGCGCTGCATCACTCAATTTGTGCCAGTATATTCATTGTCATTATTGCAACAACTCTTCTGCTTTTGCACTATGCCTCTGGTCACATCCTCTTTGAAAAACAATTATTATCTTGATGATATTCTCATATTAATTCTTCTCTTGTTTATAATTTCTGGTGGCTAATTTTTTTCAGGCAAAGGTTCTTGTGTGGCGCTACAGAGAGGGAGCTTGTAGTATTTCACAAGACACCTTTCAGTGATTTGGCTTTTCAATCTTATTTTCCAGCAATCTCTCTGTCGCTTAGCCTTGGTGAGGGGTCACATCAGCTTAAGCCATCCAGTTTTGCCATTGTTTTCAGGTTATTTTGGCATTTTAATGGGGCTTAATACCCGTAATCCTAGGGTAGTGATTATGACTTTTCCACCCCCTGACCTTGCGTCCTGGCTCCCCCTTGCCGTACCATTGTTGTTGTACTTCGTCAATCCCTAGTTGTGATATCACGTTCCGCTTGCAGATGTTGGAACACTGAGCCACCAGGTGTTTTTTGGGTTTTGAAGTATCCACAGGTCCCGCATACTCTGCATGTATCCTCTTTCATCTAGGTTGCTTGCATAGCAGCATTCCAACAATCCCATTTTTTTCTCTATTGTCCACAAACAGTATGTCTTGTTCAAGTAGCCCATTTCATATTGGGGAAGCCTGGTCCCCCCACAACTGATGGGGACCTTATTAATATGGGTGACATGCGGATTAACAAGGTTGTATTTCCAGAATAATGTTCTGCTTGATATTATTTAATTTGTGCTCTAGTATAATTTTTTTAATACTGTTGCCTGTGACTATAGAAAAAACTCATTTGGTTTCAGGAATTCCACTGTTCTCCTTGTGATTGTTTTACTGTTTTCATTTATGATACTGATTCTGAAAGCGGAGGCTTGTCTTACTATTTTTACTTTTTTGGTTTTGTTAGCTTTGTTAAATTGGGGACAATAAGTGAGGAGACGCTGTTAAGTTGCTGATGAAATTTGTTTTCCCAAGTGTTATAATGATTGTGTGTGGCTGTTGTGTCACTGTACCTGTGATGCATTTTTTGGACAAGTATAGAAAACCATTTTTTTTTTTTTACCTAAGTAATTGTGCGCCTTCTCCGTACTTGGGGTTAAAAAAGGTGGGGTTAAATGCCTGCATGTAATGTTTTGTGTGACTAAAATTGACCAACATATTTTTCGTCTTTATTCAGTTCTTTGTAGTTCAACATTATTTTCAATTTTGGTAATTTTAACTAGTATATACCACTCTTTACCAAAATAGATGGCTTCACTGTAGTGTAATGGTAAAATGCAATGTAGTCAAAATATAGTCAGAAGAAGGAAGAACACTCATATGATCTACACAAAGGATAAATATGTTCATTGATAGTGTTTACAGTATGTCCCTGTGTGGCTTAACACACCAGCATCTTTCTTTCTTTTTTCTGGTGGCCTGATTCCCCACTTTGAATCTAATGCATGATGGCATCCTCTGATCTCATGCAATTCCCTTTAAAGCCACATGAAATCTCATCAGTTTTTCACCATTTTTCCTCTGACATCCTTTGACCAGGATTTTGTCATGTGCTTATATTTCTGTTTTCTGCAAACCTGGATAATATTTTAGCAATAGAAAAAGACGTGAAGTTGGAGGCTGCTTCTGGTTGGACTGTAGTTTCTGCACTCATGGTAACCTTATCCTTGTTTTAATAATAGTAGATGTAAATAGTTTATTACATAGGCGTATATACAGCAAAAGCAACAAACAAGCTTAGAACCAACACCAAAAAGTCCAGTCGTTGTGCGGTAGATGAACAGATTCTTCTGCATTTGTATCTGTACAGACCGTATACCATTAGCCCCAAAGCAGTTTCATGTGTGCTGTTACCTTGGTGCATTTATATTTCAAGTGTCCTCTGTGTTTGAGAGAGGCAGAGATGGATAGAAACATTGAGGCTGAGAAAGAAAAATACAGCAGTTATAAAGAAAGGCCGTGATGCAGTTGGATAAGACCAAACCTAAAAAATGGAGACAAAGAGAAGGAGGGAAAAAGGTGTCTAGTGCATGAGGGAACAATTTACCAAAGCACTTTTTATAATATTACAGGAGAAGGTTGTGATGAGAAAGAAGGAGGGATAGAGATCAAAGTTAAAGAAATGAAAAAACCAAAAACAAAAATCAAGTGGCAAATATTTTCTCCCATGATTCAATATTTTCTAGGTCCATCTTTAGTAAGACAAGGCATGTTTATTTATATGATTCCTGTACATGACAACTCAAAGTGCTTTACGTTAAAAATGTAAAACGTTAAGATGTTAAAAAGTTAATTTAAAGAATGTTTAAAAGCAGAATTAAAAATTAAAGAAAGACATAGAAAATACAAGAAATGAAATTAACACTGCATTGTGGGAGATTACTGAAATTCAGCAGTAAATATTTTTATTAACTGGTTTCCACCTCTTTTTAAAGCAGCTGAGAGTTTCAACAGCCATGATGCATTCTGGGAATTTGGGATTAGGGAATATGGGGAGTTTTTACCTGCCGTTGTTTATGTAATAATTGCTCGGGGGTCATGTTCTGTGTATCTGGAAAGCTCCTAGAGACAACTTGTGTTGTAATAGACACTATATGAATACAGTTGAATTGAATTGAATAATGGACCAGGAGATCAGAAATGTACTTTGGTTGACCATCAAATATTAATATTAATATAATATTAATATAGATCAGATCAGATCTATTAATATATTATTATACCAACGAGGGGATTTTTAAAAATGTATTCTGTGACAGACAGAACGCCAGTGTAAAGATCTGAGACCTGGAGTTATGTGGTCCAGTCTCCTTGTCTTAGTGAGGACTCGGGCAGCAGTATCCTGAACTCACTGCAGCTGTTTGATGGATGTTTTAGGGATACCCGTGAGAACAGCGTTACAGAGTCCAGTCTACTGACAAATAAAGCATGACAAGTCTTTTTTAAGTCCTGCTGAGACATCAAGCTTTTAATCCTTATGTTCTTTAGGTGATGATAGACTGAGTTCACTGCTGCTTTAATGTGCTGCAATCATTTTTAGACAGGAGAGGTTGTCTCCTGGAAACCTTTCCATAACAACAATAATCGTACAGTTTTATTTGATTGTGCTGATAAAGACTTTAACATATATATATATATATATATATATATATATATATATTTCAGCATTTTTTTTCTTTTCTTTTTTTATGTTTTAAAAGAAAGAAAAAAGAAAAAGCTGATAAAGCATGTTTCCGGTGCCTGAAATGACTATCAACTCCTAAACCTTGTAACTTTTTTGTAGTTTTGGGCGACTCAAGTTGGAAAATTAGTAAATCACTGAGTGGTTCAGACTTTTATGTTACTGTAATTTCACAGAAACAGTCAAGGCTGTAATTATCCAGGTTCCTCATGTTTAATGTCGCCAAAGTTTCACATCTAGCTGTATTTGTCAAACCAGTGCACACCCTGCAAAAACAATAGAGTGGAATTATGTCCTAAGTCAAATAGAGCTTGACATTGTCAAAAAGTCTAATTCTGTTTTATCCCCAACAATGTGTTGTATTACATATGTAAACCATGTTTTTAATACTGTGTATGTATTCATTACATAGGTTGTTTCTACTTTAACCTCATTAAAGCTAAAAAAAAAACAAAAAAAAAAACAGATAGAAAACAAAAAGAAAATTGACATATGTTATTTGATGTCAAACCCTTCCGCTCAGAGTTCGAGTTCCCTTCGGCCTGGTTCACTTCAAGGATCACAGCATTTCAGTTACTGCTGGCATCACTTTTTCCTTCACTTCTATTTCCTCTTTCAACTCTTGGTTGTGTTCTGTTATGTTATCTACTGATAGTTTAATCCCTTCACCTGCAATCATCATGCAGAACAGCAGTGAGGACATTTTTATCTTTATTTTGGAACTTGCTTTTCCTGCAGTTTCCTAAAGTTAGCAACCTTGTAGTAAGCGTTGGGGTCATTATTTTATTGTGGCTCTCTTTAGATTTAACAGTGTATGAACACATTGTTCTAGCTACATATATGTGGGTGTAAATGCTTTTAGGATGTGAAATCATTCATATTTTACTAGAACACTCCCTAGCTGCCTTCTTCATTGTCAGAAAAGTGGTAACTGCCCTATTTGTAAAGTTCTAGCAACTCTTCCCACTGGCCATGAACGTAATCACAGACACTGATGTTATTACTAAAACATCATGTCCTATGTCCTATTCTCCTTCACTGAGCTATGTGTGTTTGTGTCCTAAATGCAAATAAGTCAGTTTAAATATTTGTGTGGGATTAAGTTGCCAAAAATGTTAAAATGTCATTTATCTATTTAGGTTCAAACTTAGGACAACAACAGAAAGTGGAGGTAGGGAAAACACTTTTAATAACATTGATTACATGCTGGAGTACTAAAAAACAAAAAATCCACAGTTCTTACAGTCTCTTTTGCACCTTCTCCTACTATGTTTTATTTTTATAGATTTGTTTATGTATTGGCAGACTAACTTGCTACTGAGAAACACTTATCCTAAAGCATACTAGGAGGATGTACAAAAGTAAAGGAACTAAACGAACTTCAGGCATTTCAGTTACAGTGTCTCTTGTGGGAGAAAATGACTCCCGTTTGTGTGGACTTTGATGTATGTGTCTCAACCGTTTTGGCCTAATCCCTCTGAGACGAGGGGTTGCCACAGCGGGTCATAGTCCACACATCGATTTGGCCCGATTTCGCGCCGGATGCCCTTCCCATCAAAAAGGGCATTCGTTTCTGTGTAACTTTGTGATATTAAATGCCAGAACTGTCTGTAACCTCCTCCAGACATGGACTGAATATTTGGATAAGTAATTCTTGGCTGCCAGGAAATTTGTTTTTGCTATATGGTCCAGATGAGCTAATTCCTAATCAGAAAGTGGAACTATGCTGAGTCAGTCAACCAACTGGAACTCTGCGGTCGTATCCACCTTTACCTAGCGAGCGTGATTTGATCCTGCATTATTAAACAGTTTGCCGCCTCAGTGCTCGTGGTTTGTTGGCCATTCTGTTTACAGTAGAAAATGAAGGCTCTAAAATTTTTATGAGCTTCTTTTGCTGTTGTTTGGGCTTTGTGTTTGCCTGGAAAGCTCTTTTCCAATACCAAGTATGGGCATGGGTTTCTCATTGTGAAATATTTATGTTTTTTTTATTAGGCTTTCAAAGCCTAACAGCTGGAAAACATTGAAGAAATGTTCTAAAAAGGACAATTGCAAGTTTTTTGTTTGTTTGTGTTAAAAGTGTCATCAGATGCAAAATTCACTTTTCCAACTCCGGGTTAAATTGTTATGGTTGCGTAGATGTTTCTTCAGAGCCTCCCGCTGCCATACTTTCCATAAACTAAATCTGTAACTGTCGTCAAGACAACACTCCAAGTGTGTTGTGTCAAAACACCTCACAGAAGAGCGGGGCATTTAGAGGGAAATACACCGTAACCTGTGGATTTATGAGGACCTGAATTTGAGACGGTTGTTTTTTTAAAGCCAACAGTTAGAATTTTTTTAATCAAAGTATATCAGATTAAGACCCTAAAGAACCATATGAACGTATGGTAAAGTGGCCTCCAATGACCCCTTTAATTAAACTTATTATTTATATAAAGATATTTTCTGTATTCTGATCATTTCTAGAACCACATACATACATACATACATGTAACTAACTGTATAATTGTATTTTAACATGTGTCTGACAATGGTATACTACCTGACTATCTTCCATCAGGTTAAAAAGTAAAATAGCATAAAGTAAAGACAATATTTCTCTGGATTATTTAGCTTGTACACTGTAGAGTGCACCAGTGTCTGAAATATCGCCTCCAGACTCGAGTTCTCTCCTGTTGCAAATCATCCGATGCATTTTCATCTGCCCTGCTGTCACTGTAAACCACAACGTCTCAAATGAAGCAGATCTGACGCTGAAACAGTGTAACGGACTAAGTTGAAGGTTCTGACAGAATTTGACTTTTACTCAAATTGTGTTGTCTTCATGTAATCTTTTTTATGGTAGCCAAAACTCCACATAGTCCTTAAGGGTCTTTTATGATTTGCTTTGTGAGGTGTTATTTGCCAAGCCGTGTCCAGCCAGAGTGTCTGATGCATTCCAGGAATATCCCATCAATTGCAGAGTTGAATGTTAAACTCTAGCAAAACACATGCTTGCTGATGAGGGTGCTGCTTGCTGAACTGGGGGTTGCACTCAGTAGGCTGATGACAGGAACAAACAACATGATATGGGTGATGGGAGGAAAACATATTGTCTTGATAATCCATGCCGCAAGCTGTGCAAACTGCTGCCCCAATCACTCCAAGTCTTCTCCTCCAGTGCTGTTCTCAAACACAGCCTTGCCGTATCTGTTCTCAAATGTGTCTTGACATCTGCAATTTTTGTGGTCCTCATGGCAATGATTTTTACTTTTACGCAGATTGCTAAAAATAACCCTCAAGTAACTCCAGAAGGGGAACCACAGCTGGGAGAAGCCCTTGACTGAACTGCAGGGGTCAGTGCAAGTGTGCCCATGTATGTTGGGGCGCAGAGGGTCATGGCATACACACGTCTGGCAGCAGCAGAGTGATGCTCTCAATGATGCCAGTACAGTTTAAGCACATAAAAATATGGGATGAAAGGTTCAGAGATGACTTTCAACAGGTAATGGGACTACTTTTTAAAAGTGAAATATACAGCGTTTGTGTGTGTGTGTGTGGTGTGTGTGTGTGTGTGTGTGTGTGTGTGTGTGTGTGTGTGTGTGTGTGTGTGTGTGTGTGTGTGTGTGTGTGTGTGTGTGTGTGTGTGTGTGTGTGTGTGAGACCAGCAGCGTCTCTTAAAGACATTTATACACACACGTATATATGTTATACTGTGCCAAGTTTTAGTTGCTTATACTGTGACCTTAAAAAATTAAATTAAATGTATTATTCATTTGATAATTATACAAGTTTGATATGTTTATATGTAAAAAACTATATATATATGTGTGTGTGTCCTAGTGATGATATATAAATATATATGTGTGTGTGTCCTAGTGATGATATATAAATATATATACATTTGTAGGTTGAACAACAGAGTTGAGTATGTGGCTTGTGCCCATGAAAAATTTGCCAAATGTTTTTCTGCCAATGCCAAACAGCTCTTTTTGCTGTTGCTATTGACTCTTAATTTGAGCTTCTGGTACCCTCAGTTGCTGCCAATCAGGTGCCTCATTAGCATCTGACTGGCTGCATCTGTGAGTATGGGCCGTGCTACAGTGGTCAGTAGGTGTCTGCTCCAAGAATCTGCATGACACGTTTGACTGATCTGGATAGGGCAACTTCAAACTGGTGTTCCACAAAACCAAGTTGGTGCATTGTTTTGAGTGAGTCCTAGTACCGTCTTCAAACCGAAGGCCAAATTCCATGTAACATTGTTTGT
This sequence comes from Xenentodon cancila, assembly GCA_014839995.1. Classification (NCBI taxonomy): domain Eukaryota; kingdom Metazoa; phylum Chordata; class Actinopteri; order Beloniformes; family Belonidae; genus Xenentodon; species Xenentodon cancila. The sequence goes on along the minus strand of CM026216.1, from coordinate 4,649,432 downwards.
AAGAGAGAGGCTGTGAAGTGGGCATCCCAAGAAGACTGTTTCCTCACCCTGTCAGCACTTAGGTACTGTAAGCTGTCTTCTAAAGGTTTACTCTGCTTGAAATTATGGTGGGGAAAGCACTTTTAACGGATTTTGAGTGAGTTCCCACAAAAATCATAAAAAGTGGCCTTTTAGCAGAGAGGTTTGCAAATTATGAGGGTTTCTGTAATAGCAATGTTATTACTTTTTTAAAATATATACATGAAAAATATTGAAAATGGCATAACTATGAAGGGGAACACAATTTTAATTGCTTTTGAATAAATCGCATCACTGATTTTACTTTTCTGTAAAAATCTATTGGTATCAGTAGTTTTCACACCTCAAATTCAAATAATGAAATGAGTCTGAGGAGAGGTTTAGAGCTACTTCACTTGATAAGACACTTGTAACAAGCATCTGCTGCCGTAAACCATGCCTCACAGAAAGGAGACCTCTGAAGACATGTTCAAGTCTAGGTGATCTGCAGTTCTGTAAATATGAATGATCCACAGTTCCTTCTAAATATTTTACCGGTCTGATCCAGAGTTACTATAGACTTGCTTGAAGTAATTGCTAAAGATGGTTCTATAAGCTATTAACTTCATAGTGGATTGTTGCTCCAGCCCTATGAATGTTATTGAAAGTAATTATGAGTGTTTGTGTACTACCAACTGACGCGTGTGGATGGTTGAACACTCCTGTCTGCAAAATTATCAAAGAAAATGAGGAAAGTTTTTTAACCTCCACTTTGCACTTCTTAATCTCTCAGTCTTATTAACACATAGTATAGTAATTTTGTCCAAAAACTGTGTAACATTTATTGGGTATCCATTAAAAATACATCTGTTTAAGAGATTTTTTTTTTTGTTATCTTAAGAGCATGCATTTTTCAGATGTGACTTACATGAAGATTCGATCATGTTTTATTGCAAATGAATGCATAAAACCAGTTAAGTCCAAGCTGTCCACATACTTTTTATTTTAGATCTTAGTATCTGTTGTATTTGTTGTATTCATCTGCTCTGGATGCTGTTTGTGTAAGTAGAGAGCACGGTGCTGAGACTGTAGGAACTGTATTTTCTGCCCTTTTTTTGCTTCACAGTAGCTGAGATTCTTTAATTTATTGTTATATTATGTTAATCCCTTATTTTATGGAGAAAGAGTAACACAAAAAAAAATCCATAAAATAATGTAGAAATAAGTTAGGAAATGGATAATTGTTGAAATATAAAGATAAATGGAAGATTTTTCATTTACAGATTCTTTCGATGACAGTTCTGCTCATACCTTCCTACTTAGTCGTCTCTTCTCTTATCCGTGGCAAGTCCAGTGCAAACCTTTGAATCTATTACTTTAAGTAAAGCTACTTAGGATTGCACCATAATACCTAGGTTTCTGTGTGTGTGTGTGCGCGCATGCGTGTGCGTATGCGCCTGCGCGTGCATGTGCACGTGTGCACGCGTGTGTGTATGTGCGTGCGTGTGTGTGTGTGTTTTCGGGCTTGCAGTATTTCACTTGTATGCTGTTTTGTGTCAGAGCCCCTGGTACAGAAAGATGTGAATGTAATCATGGTTGTGGAAGTCATGTGAATATACTCTTGTGTAAGTATCATGCATTAATTTGTGAGCATATACCTTTGCATTTGTCTGCTTACCTACATGTAGCGTGACTGAGTTTGTGCCTGTGTGGAAATGGACTGCCTAGGAGGGTAACCTTAGGGGGGTCGGTCCCTTCAGAACAGTTCACATCATCCTCAGCGGACACTGGCTCCATTGCTGTAATTGCAAGACAGTTGTTTTAGACACTGAAAGCACTGTACCCATATTTATTTTCTTAGACCTCTTTATGTACGTTGTGTGTATACATCCATAATGTACCTTTTCCAATACAACACAGCTTTATACAGTCTGTTGGTTGTAGTCTTTTTTTATCCCTTCACCCATATTTTATCCTTCTTAACCATCATTTTGTCCACTTCTGATTGCTCCTGTCTTCCCTTTTTTGTTTTTGCCCAGGTGCTGTCTCTGGGTGCAGATGTGTTGCCAGAATACAAGCTCCAAGCCCCTCGCATCCACAAGTGGACGGTCTTGCACTACAGCCCCTTCAAGGCGGTGTGGGACTGGCTCATTCTACTGCTGGTCATTTACACTGCCATCCTGACACCCTACTCAGCCGCATTCCTGCTCAATGACCAGGTGGAGTTTCATCTAAGAGTAAAATCATTAATCAGCCAACTACCTAAGTACACATTACTGCTAATGCCTAAAGCCAGTTCACCAAAGAGCTTTAAATGTGGAAAAGATAAAACATTTAAACTTCACATTGGTAGCAGCTGAAACCCTGCGCCAACTCCTGAAATTTGAATCCTGCTGAATGTTCCCTATTTGTCATGTTTTGTCTTTATGTGAGAAAAATGAAAAAAGACATTTGTCTTTTTAAAAAGGAGACCGGAGAGTGTGTTGCAACTTAGGGGGATCACACTTCCCAGCCTCCCTGGAAAAGTCTATGCCAGGGTACTGGAGAGGAGAATTCGACCAAAAGTCAACCTTAGATTCAGGAGGCACAATGGGGTTTCGTCCTGGTTGTGGAACACTGGACCAGCTCTATACCCTCCACAGGGTGTTTCTGGGTCTATGGGAGTACACACAACCAGTCCACAAGTGCTTTGTGTATCTGGAGAAGGCATTTGACCATTTCCCTTGTGATATTCTGTGGGGGGTGGGGGGTGCTCCGTAAGTATTGGCCCTCTGTTAAGGGCTGTTTGGTCTCTGTACAACCGGAGCAGGCAGTAAGTCAGACCTGTTCCCAGTGCATGTTGGACTCCGGCAGGGCTGCCCTTTGTCACCAGTTCTGTTCATAATTTTTTTGGATAGGATCTCTAGGCGTAGCCAGGGGTCGGAGGGGTTCCACTTTGGGAACCACAGGATTTAATCTCTGCTTTTTGCAAATGATGTTGTCCTGTTGGCTTCATCAGGCCAGGCCCTTAAGCATGTGCTGTGGCGGTTTGCACCAAGTGTGATGTGCTGGGATGAGAAACAGCACCTCTAAATGTGAGGCCATGGTTCTTGAACAGAGTGGCGTGCCCTCTCCAGGTAGGTGGAGAGGTCCTGCCTGAAGTGGAGGAGTTTAATTATCTCGGGGCCTTGTTTATAAAAGGAAAATGGAGCGTGGGATTGACAGACAGATTGGTGCAGTGTCTGCAGTCATGCGGTCGTTGTACTGGACCGTCGTGGTGAAGAAGGAACTGAGTCGAAATGTGAAGCTCTCGATTTACTGGTCAATCTACGCTTCTATCCTCACCTTTTAGGTGAAGACTGAAAGGACAAGATCACGAATACAAGTGGCCAAAATGAGTTTCCTCAGGGTGGCTGGGCGCTCCCTTAGAGACAGGCTGAGAAGCTCAGTCACTTGGGAGGAGCTGGTAGAGCCGAGAGGAGTCAGCTGAGGTGGCTTGGGTATCTGTATCGGATGCCCCCTGGAGGCCTCCCTAGAGAGGTGTTCCAGGCATCTCCCACCGGGAGGAGACCCCGGGAAAGACCCAGGACACGCTGGAGACTATGTCTGTCGGCTGGCCTGGGAATCCCCACCCAGAAGAGCTGGAGGAAGAGTCTGGGGTGAGGGAGGTCTGAGCATCTCTGCTCAGACTGCTTCCCCCACAACCCGGTTCCAGATAAGCGGATGAACATGGATGGATGGGTGTCTTTATGTGTATGCAAATTCTTTTAAAACCTTCAATGCTAAGCTATTTGAAAGATGTGTTCTATATTTAGTACATTAGATCATAATTCTTCACCTCTGTCTGCATATATTTTCTTAATCCTTGTTACATCCTTCCATGACGTCCCTCCTCTACTCTCCTTACAGGAAGAGGCAGCCATGCAGAGCTGTGGTTACTCCTGCTCTCCTCTCAACGTGGTGGACCTTATAGTAGACATCATGTTCATCATCGACATTCTCATCAATTTCAGGTCTGAACTGTTGTGGTGCTTTTGTTTATGGAACCAGCTGATGCAGCAGCCGAATTGCAAAGTATAAGACCACATTAGGGTCATTAAAAAAAAAAAGTAATTCAAAGAAAAAGGTTAGACTTTAACTTTGGACTCACAGATTTGAAATATTCTGTCTGTATTTTGACCCAAAGGAAGTCGATATTATTCAGTTCAATTTTATTTATATAATGTCTATTACAACACAAGTTGTCTCTAGGCGTTTTCCAGAGACCCAGAACATGAACCCAGAGCAATTATAACATAAAAGACAGGTAAAAACTCCCCTAGTGGGAGGAAAACCTTAAGCCAAACAGTGGCAAAAAAAATTCCCTTTAAGAGGGAGGAAACCTTGAGCAGGACCTGGATCATGAGGGGGGACCCTCCTGCTGAAGGCCAGCTGGGTAGTTTGTATCTGTATATAGATGGGCAATTGAATGAATCTTTTCTTCAGTATTGGGCTCTATAGTTGGTCTGTGTTTTATAAATTGGTATCAATATTAATTTTTTAAATTTGAACTCAGTTGGCCTCCACTGGATTATAAATAGATCACAGCAAATTGGACTGAATTTGAATATAACTAAACAGAACTGAACTGCATTTTATTGGGCTGCATTGAACCTTTTTACTTTTTTTACTTGTAAATATGAACTATTTAAATTAATTGAATTAAAATTAATTTCATATTTATTGTTCTTAAATTTACGTGCAAAGTGTAATTTGAGGCAGGAATTATGCCTCAGATATGCACTGACTAGTGACTCAGAATATCTGTGTGTCTAGAAACTCAGAATTATCTTTATTATTTTTTTAGTACCCTGATTGCAATGTGATAATTGTAAATATACAAAATATTAACATCTCATCATTCTTAGTTTGTTCAATTAATAAAACGAGACCTGCAGTATTATGTTATTAGTTTTTATTTGCACTCTTTCTCTCAGGACAACATATGTGAACTCTAATGATGAAGTGGTGAGCCACCCAGTTCGCATTGCAGTCCACTATTTCAAAGGCTGGTTTCTCATCGACATGGTGGCTGCTATTCCCTTTGATCTGCTCATCTATCGCAATGGAGAAGAGGTAAAGACATAATGCAATGACAAAGAGAAGGTGCACTGTCTAATGCTGCACAGAGGTTTACAGGAAGGGCAAAAAGAGGAGGAAAGATGCATAAGTGGTGGTGAGATAACTGCATTGATTTTGTGTCTGCCATCTCTCAGTGTTTTTATCTAATGGAATAATGAGAAGATAACAAGCAGAGAGATAAAAAGAAAGTAGAACGACAGAGGGAGGTGGAGAGACGGCAAGTAAGAAAAAAGGAGAGGCAGAGGGGGCTTGGTTTTTGTTTTGCAACTGACTTTTCTCCAAAACAAAGTTGATTTGTGGTCAAAGAAATGTACAAAGTAAATGAGAAAATAACCAATAGTCATTAAACTTAACGTATCAGGAAATGTTTAATATCATTTGAAGTGTAATATATCTGGTCTTCTTGCTGATGACCAACAAAAACAATACTGACATTGCTGCTGACTCTTAAAAACGAGCTTCAACTAATAAAGTCCCTAAAATAAATTTTTTTTCAAACAGAAGTTTACTGTGTATTTTTCACACAGCACTTTGTGGTCTGCTGGGTTCTAGGTTGATGATTTTAACCAACCCAATTTAATAAGATACCATTTCAGTTTTTTTACTTCTACCAGCCAACAGTAAAGAGGTTAATTCTCGTGCCTGTAGTGCTGCGTTTGAATGTAGGTTCTAGACAAAAAGCAAGATGGGAAGTGGAATAAGTATTCACAATGAATGAGCAAAAACTGCTTCCTAAACAACTGTGGCTGTCTTCTATCTGTCTTTTCTCAGTCATGTCATACCTTGGTCAGCTGACACGAAAGTTTACAAGATGTTGCTTGTGACCAAATGTACATACAATAATGTCCCACTCAGATTTTAACTGTCACCAGTTGAAGAGCAAGCACTGTTTTTACATAACTGGCACAAATACAGCAACTGTAAGCAAAAATAATCAGTAATAATACGCTTGTCATATGCTCAGTAGCTCAGTAGCACTGACCAAGTCTACATTTACCCCTTTATTTGATAAACTTGTTTTGATCAGATGGTGTGACTAAATAAATAATAAAAGTCACTGTAATAATCATTCATTCATCACAACTTTAATTGAAGAATGTGGCAAATTAGTGAAACAATGAGACGATGGTACATTGTAATAACAATGACATAAAGCAACTGCTGATAGAAAGTTAGAAAGTTTCATACCCGACAACAGCTATGAAACGGTGAAGGAAGAGCTGTGGGACATGCAGGGTGTGCATGGCGGGCCTGGATCAGTCAGCTGATGCTGCTGACGTTCAGGCGCTTCCACCAGATTTATCAGAGGAAAGGACCAGGTGGATTCTGTCTCAGCCTGTCACGATTTAGAGGCGGGAAAACTGGACAGAATTTTGACGTGTGGACTTCAATTACAACTGGTACAGGTTGTAAAGTCCTGCAGCTCTCAAAAACAATGAAGGTTCTGAGGTTTCCGGCGTTAGAACAAATGAGCCCGAATGTTAGCTGGTGTTACTTTAATGGCTTTTTAAGGGATGTCTCAGTGATCACATTTTCACTCTGTCACTGTGTTGCTGTGTTGAAATCATCAGTTGCAGTCAGTCTTTGTTTGTTGAACTTTGCTCTTCTATCCTTGAAAACCTTAAATGTGAAAGTTCAAAAATTAAAAAAGAAAAAACACGCTTCTTGAGTCTAACATATCACATCTTCATTAGCTAAAGTGAATGTAATTGTAATAACCCATAAAAAGTCATATTGGTAAAGGTTTCTATTAAGCAGAGTTGGGTTTTTGTTTTTTTTAAGGTTTCTTGCTAAAAATGCATGTGTGCAGCTGAGTCCTCTATAACTAATCAACTGAAAAACAGTTTTGAATTATCACTTTGCTTCACTTCAAAATTACTTTTTTTTTCTGTTCTGACATTTGAGGGCACAACATACAAATAATCTGAATTTGTCAACCTATAATATGTTTGACTTTTATGTAAATACTAATTTTGGGTTTAACAACTATATGTTTGGATTTTAACCTGGCTGGCTCTTAAAGCAAGTCTGTTCCCATTTGCTTCATGTTTAAAGAAGTCAGCATCATACAAAATATACTTTTTTTTACAAACCAAATAGCTGTCTTATCCCTCATAGTTGATTTTTCCCGACTTTACAGGGATGTATTTGATAATTGTAACTCATTTTAGCTTTTTTTTTCCCCTGTGTCTCCAGTTTTTTCATTAAAAATATAGAATATATGAAAGCTCATGATAACTTTACAGATACAGCAGCTACAGGTTATGTGTGGATTACTGAAAAAATGAAATGGATGCGTTCATTGGAGAATTAGAAAAGGGAGTGCAAAAATGAAGAGAATAAGAATTTATAGGGAAACTACATTAAAAAAAACGTAAAACTTGTAGTTAATGCAGAAAAAAGCATTAGATAACAGTCACAAATAACAAAGATAGATATAAATACACCCCCAAAAGTCCAACTCTGCCTAGGGAAAGCTTCTGGAAAATTTGTCCGCTGAGCCAAGAAAGTGGAGATTTCCCTCAGCAGCTCTTACCTACTTTGAGGATGCACACACCTACGCACAGCAAGACTGGGCAGCCTGCCAGCCAAGTAATCGACATGTTATTTATTTGTTGTAAGGACAGAAAAGGGCCCAACTGAATGCATGTAGAGGCGAGAGACTAGACAGCTCACAGTAATGAATGAGAGTCAAGATTTAACACATCCTCAGTCAGTCATTTTCGCACAAGGCCACTGCTATACTGCGTTTATATGTGTAAATTAAATTTTGTGTGTGTTCGTGTGTGAGAAATACAGGATGACAGCAGGTGGGAGCTCTTCGAGGTGATATAGAAGCCAAGGGATTCTGCATGATTTACAATAAATCATATCTGTTGTCTCTTTCTCTCCCACCTTAGACCACCACTCTGATTGGACTGCTAAAAACTGCTCGTCTGCTGCGGTTGGTGCGTGTAGCCAGGAAACTGGATCGGTACTCGGAGTATGGTGCGGCCGTCCTCTTCCTTCTCATGTGCACCTTTGCCCTCATCGCTCATTGGCTGGCATGCATCTGGTACAAGTCCATAGACTATTTAGACTCTAGTTCAGATAAATGTTGCAGAAATAATATTACTATAATCCTGCTTATACCCATGAAACCAGTGTTATATTCTCTATATTGAATAAAAAATGCCAAAATATCAAACGCTTCATGTGCTGTCCAATACCAGAATATCTTACTGTGACTCTACTTTGCTCAAGGTTAAATATACACAAACTAATTAGTCTAATTCTTATGTATGTTTTCTTTTAATCAGACCCATTAATAAAGAAGTCATTTATCTTTATATGTTCTGACTATTGGCAGTCTTCTTCAAAAACCTTTCTTCTTCTCCTTTTATTAACGTGTCTGATAAAAAGAAATTAAAACATCAGCAATTACTACAAGAGGACAATATGAACTTGTTTGACTTTTTACGATAATTCTTCTTTATCCAGGTATGCAATTGGTAACGTGGAGAGAAATGGTTCAATAGGCTGGCTCCACACGCTGGGGGACCAACTAGGAAAACACTTCAACGATTCTGTCCCAGGTACTGCACACCAAAAATCCTATCGAATATAAACTGGAATAGGTGCATGTGATTTTAAATTGGAGTGACCATCTGTTACTCTGGCAAATGATAACATTTTAGATTGAGTTAAAAGAATGTTAAGAAACCCGAGTATGATGACCATGCACTTTTAACTTTTAAAAACTAACTAAAGATGAAATAGTGTGTTTTCTTAACTGAACCAGGAATTAATATTTGTCATGTATTTCTGAAAATGTCCATACCAGGTTCAGGACCTTCTATCAAAGACAAGTATGTCACAGCTCTGTACTTCACCTTCAGCAGTCTGACCAGTGTGGGATTTGGAAATGTGTCACCCAACACCAACTCTGAGAAGATCTTCTCCATTTGTGTTATGCTCATTGGATGTATGTACTGACAGAATGATGGATGGATTGAAAATGTACTAATGTAAAATGACATGAAAGACTCCTTTTCCAACCTGAAGATATCCAAACTGAGCATTTGTCAAGTCAGCCAAGAAATCAGCAGAAAAATACCACAGTACTAAACAGAAAGGTCTGAGAAAGAGGTGCAAAGAATGTATTTTAATTGTGGCAAAAGAAACCCAGAAGATTGTCTTTAAACACAATATCACGGTCCACTTACAATATCTCCCTCAGACAAAAAAATGCCCACAAAAGGTTCACCCTTAACACAAAACACCCAAATAGATATTGAGCAGTGTTGTATATGTAGTCCATTGCATTGAGGAGTGCACAGACATTTACACTGGAGAAACTAAACCTCAATTCCATATTTCCATAAACGCATGGCCCATTAACACATCACAGCTGGACCAGTTCATCCGGTCAGGATTCTGTGATGCGCCTGACTCTTAATGATGAGGAACATTCTTGTGCACATTTTGACAAATAGGTACACATGGTTTGAAAGAGGAATAAAAGCAGCCATTTAATTCAAAAAGGCAAAAAACAACATTAAACAGAGGAAGAGGCTTCAGGTTTCACCGATCCAATATTTACAATGCCATTTTCAATCACTTTCCCAAGCTGTTTCACACCCACTTACACCCTCATTAATGGGACCAAAACCAGGTCAAAAACAATTTACAGCAGACAAAACAACAGCTATGACCCACAGGAGAGATGGGAGAGTCAGTGACTGGCATATCACCCCAACAGGTTCTAAATCTGAACATCCTCACCAGTCATTTTAAACTGATGATAATTAATACGTATTTCCCATAAACGCATGCTTATTTCAAGTCTGCCCTCACGTATGACAGAATGTTCTCAAACTAAATGAAAAAGAAATAAGAAAAGCAGGGCGTGTGGGGGTTCTTTGTTTTGTAGACAAAACAGAGAAATTTGAACATTTTTGCTTTCTCACCTATTGTCAGTACTATTCCTGTATGAGATGCATATCGTATAACTTCATTCTAAAGTGCATCCAGTTACTATTGGAAGATAACCGTCATAAAAGATTGTAATATTCCCTTTTTACATTTATTAAGCCAACTTCCCATCCACAAAGTAATTACATCAACAGGATAATACATCCCATAACTTAGGTGAATTTTACATATCCGCAAATTTAGGACTAGTGATGAGGAATTGTCTTTATGGTGTTTATATTGACTCTAGTGCCCAGAGAAATGATGCATTGATATATTGCCACCATGGAAAACCGTTTAACACTGTGTATTAGCCTACATTTCTATGGATATTAATAATCTGCAGTTCTGGGCCATGTTTGTGTAGACGTTAAGTTGTCTGTTCCATTGGAATGTTCCTGGCCAGAAAAAGACCTTAAGCTTGTAAAAAGTAAATTATTTAAGGTAATATTTTAATCTATGAGCACATAGAGTGTGTATGCCCTTGTTAAACACACACTCTGTGCTCACACTCAAACATAACATTTTAGTGGGTAAAGTAGACCATGATGGAAGCTGACAGAAGGTTAGCAGGATCCAAGATGACAAAACCCTGAGGTTTATCGACAATATCTCACACAACCCTCTGTCCTCTACACAAAAAAAAAAGTACCGGTATTTATACGGGGGGAAAGACTCTCTTGTGCCATCTGATTTGTTACCTCTAGAAATCATCACAGTTTTTTTTTTAATTAAATTAAACTGAATAAAATTGAATACATTTATTTATGTAATATGTATGTAGTATTCAAATCAGATTCTGATTAATAAACATAGAAGAAAGAGGTGGAATGATGAGGAAAGTAGAAATGAAGTACACACACATGGTGGTCAAGTGTATGTTTGGTTGTTCTTCTTTATTCTTCATTGTTTGAATCTATTACTGTCATGTTTTTTTATCGTGAAGCACTTTGTGACTGGTGTCTGTAAGAGGTGCGCTATAAATAAATGTCATATGCCACAGCAAAACTGAATACAGCAACAGGACACAAGGTTTTTACTGCATCAGCAAGGACTCTCCCAGGCAAACATTTCAAAGCAGACAGAAGTGTCAAGAGGTGCTGTTCAAGCTCTTTTCAGGAAACACAAAGAAAAAGACAGTAAATACAGTGGCCAGCTAAGCAAGTAGCAAATAAAAGACACATTATGCTTACTTGAAACTCCCATTCATGTTTTTCCCAGTTCCTCATAACACAAATGCACAATCCAAAAATGTATTAAATGCTTTGATATTACACAGTGTAGATGTAAAAGTGTACAAACCTCTTCCAATGCGAATTTAAAGAATGTTTCTTTTAAATAGTTTCGTGTTTTTCTCTCGCTATGTTTACAAAATGAAGATCCTCTGTTCAGATATTAAAAAAAAAAAAAAATCTCATGTTTATACTTTTAATGCTTGATCGAGAGAAGAGATGAGCAGAGTTTTGTGAGTCGGGCCATGTCAGTGAATAGAAAATAATACATGCATGTGCATGCAATGTTAACATTTTCCTCTAATTTCTCATGAATATCTTCCCACATCCAGCCCTGATGTACGCCAGTATCTTTGGGAATGTGTCGGCCATCATCCAGCGTCTGTACTCAGGGACGGCCCGCTACCACACCCAGATGCTGAGAGTCCGGGAGTTCATCCGTTTCCACCAGATCCCCAACCCTCTCAGGCAGAGGCTGGAGGAGTACTTTCAGCACGCCTGGTCCTACACTAATGGCATTGACATGAACGCTGTGAGTATTGGTCCCAGCTCACTCCAGTCTTGTGCACATAGACTCAAACTGTTAACTTCAATGAAGGACGTTGTGCATTATGCTACACATGAGCACAGGAAAGGCTGGAGAACGTATAACTGTTCCAGCATGTACTGGCCACTAGCACAATCTAGAAATGTCACTGGACTCAACTGCACTAAGCTGTTTTAAGAAGGAAGAAACCTTGATCAGTACCTGGATCATAAAGGGGGCCATCCTGCTGAAGACCAGCTGGCTGGAGCAGGAAAAGGGTGATAGGAAAGAGAAAATAATTTGCAATAACTAAGTGGCTTTATGCATTATGACAAAACACCTCCACCTTGGTCTCATCTGTCCGAAGTTTTTTCAGACTTTGCAAACTTAAGCTGTGGTCTTTTCAGAACGAGAAGGGTTTTTCCGGGCAACCCTTCTAAATATTTCCATTCTCAGTCTTTTCTAATCTGTATTATCATGAACTCTTATGTATTTTGAATTAGATTTTCTCAAATTTTAAGACACTATGAGGACTTGATTTTGCTTTTATTATGTTATAATATGCAAAACCTTGTAACTGGTAGAGACATAAATGCTATATTATTCTCATGACAGTACACACACGCACACACACACACACACACACACACACCAAAACACACACACACACACACACACACACACACACACACACACACACACACACACACACAACTGCATAAACCTTATCTCAGCAGCAATGGGATTATTCTTCATAAAATGGTTATTCATGCTGTTTACTGGGATGCCGGCCTCACTTTTATAGTTTAGTTTAGAATAGGTTTCTTTTCTCTGAACACTAAGTTTTAGATTTAGACTGTAGCTGTTATTATCTGCCCTGGTGTTGGTGGAAATTTTTCATCTTTCATCATCTACCTTGAAGAACAGTTTAAAATTACTCTGGAAAGTTGGTGTTAATATGATGATGATTTGTCAGGCACAACCCCAGCACTGTTTAAGTGTTTAAATCTGTACTGTTCCCCATTCAGTGACAGCTGTAAAAAGTCCCCTGCGTCTCAAAGGCCAGCTACGTCATGTGCTTTTCTGGCTCCAGTTCAGTGGTGTGTGCAGTTGCTGATACCCTGGCTATACTGTTATTATTTTAAGTTGCTTTCAAAATACATAAATATGGCTTTTGCTTTATTTTTCTATTAAAAGGTGAAAAAAAAGATGCTTCCTTGCTTCAAATTATCTATAATGAGCATAACTAAAATTGTCTAATAAAGCGAGAGATGGAAGAGATGAAGAGAAAACTCAATGAGTGTTTGAATCAAGACTGTAGTTTGAAATAAATAGAAATGAGAGAAATGGAAAGAGAAAAGCACAGTGTGGGTGTTTTAGATGCAGTCCATTTGTGTTCTGTGAAGTCAGTCGGCGAGTGAGAGGAAGCCGGTAGCCTGCTGCTTAAAAGGCTCTTTTAAGCAGCAGTTGAACCATTTCTTTGTATTAGTAACACTCATGAGGCCTGCAGACTGTGTTCTGATAGACCTTCTCCAATACAATTTATTTTGCAACGAATCTCTAAAAATCAACACATACGCCTTTAAAGCTGCTATTTGCTTCATTTATACTAAGTTTTTGAGTTTGTGAAAAATGTCATTGAAAATTGCATCCTGGAGTTAAATGTCAACAGCGTATTTGTTTTCTGTGATATTTCTGACATTAACGTTGTGCTCTTGATGGTGTTTTGCTATTGATATCATGTATCAGTGCTTATGTAATCTCTCTTTTTTCTACACCCCCTCTTCTCCATCTCTAACTTGTTACATTTCTTTCACACTTTTTACTCTGTTGCTCATCCCTTTCTTGTTGGTTTTCTGTGGTCCCCTCTGTCTTTCATTCTCCACCATTCTTCTGCTCCCTCACCGGCTCTCCTCAGGTGCTGAAAGGTTTCCCCGAGTGTCTCCAGGCAGATATCTGCCTCCACCTGAACCGGACATTGCTGCAGAACTGTAAAGCTTTTAAAGGTTCCTCCAAGGGCTGCCTCAGGGCATTGGCCATGAAGTTCAAAACCACCCATGCACCACCGGGTGATACGCTGGTCCATGCTGGCGATGTCCTCACGGCTCTTTACTTCATATCCAGGGGGTCCATAGAGATTCTGAGAGGAGATGTGGTGGTAGCTATCTTGGGTAAAATAATGATTATTATATTAAATTTAATCTTTCTTTATATGTTTTGATTTAATTTAAGTCATTAATTATTAAAGTACAGTACTGGTCATATAACATATTGAGTAGCTGTGGAGTTTACATCCCTTCTGTGGATTTTCTTCTCTGGCCTCATTCCAAAATACAAAACATGCATGTATGTTGCATGTATTTGATGTGTCTAAAATTTCAATAGGAGCAAGTGTGAACATGTACTGTTATTTGTCCCATTTGTCTCTGTGTGGTCGTGATGGACTATCAACCGGTCCAGGGTCTATTCTGCCTCCCATTCAATGACACCTCTGTGTCTTCACATGCTTTCACAGCAGTTACGTTTGAAAGTGTTGCACTTTCAAACATGATTGCCATCAGTTTTTCATGTGCACACATATGCCTGACTCCTTTTCCATTGGCAAAAGCAGCATTACTGCAACACGAAGAAAAAACATTTTTGTACTTTAAAGGTTAAAAGGATGTTGTGAGTTGACATTTATGATAGCCACAAATTTATTTTAAAAAAATGCTCAATCACAAACAGGCTTTCTGATTACTGCTGTAAGAGAGCCTGTTTATGTCGGGCCGGGGACGACTACATGGTGAAGACGGCTATCAGGGCTGTGCAAGGTTTGGACAAAAATAGCAGAACTTTACTCCAAAGAGAAGGAAAGAGAATGAATGAGCTCTGGGGTTGTAATTTGAGCACAACCTTGGTCATTTTAGTTTACTTTACAGCATAAAGGCTCAAATTCACCTGTGTAGCTTCATTATTGTACCTACACACCTCTTTTTTAAATTTCAACATTAATTTCAATTGTAAATAAGCCCAAATAGAGGAGAAACTCATGGAAATGTATCGTTTGAGGCAGAACTTTATTTTCTTCATTTTTTTTAATTAACAAAAATTTTCAATTGAACATATTCCTATTTTCTTAACAATCTGGTCTAGGTGTTGTTCTCTACATACCCATGCTGTCTTTCAAATACTGATAAATAGGCCAGAGTTATGTGGTGCCATCTTCTGGCAGATATAGTATGTCACAGTTATTACCAGTGGTTGAATGAACGAAACGCAGGGATATACTGGCGATAACTTCATAAACAAGGCAGAAAAAAAACTAATAATGATAATGAATTGGTAAGATATCTTTTATGAAAAAATAGACACTTAAGTAAACCAACAATGGCTGCATGGCCTCTGCATCCAATTTCGAGGGTTGTAAAATACCCTTTGATGCACTTTGATTTCTTGTCAAATGATTAATTACTGTAAACATATTTATCCTTCAGCTAGGCAGCACGGTGGCTTAGTGGCACTGTTGCTTCACAGCAAGAAGGTTCCTGATCCGACTCCCGGGCCTGGCAGGAGTCTTAAAATATAGACATATTAGAAATTGGGTTTTCTTGCGTTGATATAAAATGTTAAACTTATTATTAGTCAAATATTATTAGTTTGGTTTTTTCCTAAAATAAATGAGTGACACAACTGCTAACTTCCTCTTATAATACTGTTGCCTAACAGCGACAAGGTTCCTGATTCGACTCCCCGGCCTGGCAGGAGTCTTTCTGTGTGGAGTTTGCATGTTCTCCCCGTGCTTGCGTGGGTTCCCTACGGGTACCTCCGGCTTCCTCCCACAGTCCAAAAACATGCATACTAGGTTAACTGATACTTCTAAATTGCCCGTAGGTGTGACTGTGAGTGTGCACGGTTGTCTGTCTCTGTATGTGGCCCTGTGATAGACTGGCGACCTGTCCAGGGTTTATCCTTATCAAAATGTTTAGCTCACATTTCAAAATGCACAAGTCATAAGTTATAAATAAAAACTAACTTTCCCTGTATGTATTTTATTGGTTCATGAAAATGTTTCTCACCTGTAAGGCCTTTTTAATTCTCAACTACTGTTTACAAGTTCCAGGCTTTAAGAACTTGAGGGGTTATTTACATCTTTGTGGGTCACTGACACATCCAAACATCCTGTTGGTCAGCATGTGTACAGTAGGTTCAGGTTCCTGTAACTATATTTGTGCATATAGAGCAAGATGGGTGGGTAGCTTATAAACCATCCCTCCATCATGTGTGGCTTTTTAGTCAAATGATTTAAAGTGAAAATTGTTGTAAAAATCAAATTGTAGGGCTTCTGTGTCTTTGATGGGTGATGCTTCTGTTTTCAGAGCCTTCACACCATTGTTTTACTGTATTCAAAGAGTGTCCTTTAATTTTTCTTCTTTTAACTCTTGGCAGGAAAAAATGACATCTTTGGCGAACCTATCAACCTGTATTCCCGACCAGGAAAATCCAATGCTGATGTAAGAGCTCTGACTTACTGTGACCTCCATAAAATCCTCAGAGAAGATGTTCTGGAAGTGCTGGACATGTATCCTGAATTTGCAGATCACTTCTGGAACAACTTGGAAATCACCTTCAACCTCAGAGATGTGAGTTTATAGTCCTGTCCCAGAACACATGATTAGAAAAAAGGTAATCAGAATTCCAATGAATTGAATAATAATGAATAATTCAAAAGTATGACTTGCTTTGTTGTCTGCTGAACATTCCTTCCTGTTCTGACCTCACTGAGGCACACCATGGCACTCCAAACGTAATATTTTTAATCAAGAATGTTAAATGCTGATGTTCATTTTAGACCAACATGATCCCAGGCTCTCCTAGTAGTGATGACTCCACCTATGGAGGATTCAACAAATTACGAAGAAGGAAGTTATCTTTCCGAAGACGCACAGAAAAAGGTTATTTTTTCTCTTACTTTCTTTTACATTTGCTAATAAATGAATTGCCTAAATGGACATAACACCTCAGCTCTGATCCAGCTGAAATGATCATGTTTGCTCACCTTTGACCAGATGATGCTGATGCCGGGGAAATCAAGAAGTCCCATAAGTCTATGAGGCAGAGACACAGGGAGGCACCAAATAACCAAAAAGAGAAGGAGGAGGCTTCTCAGAAACAGTGGGGGGCACATCGAAGCTCAGTGTCCTCGCACTCCAGTGGTGATGAGGTATTACTCAACACCATGATTGTGGCTGGTATATTATACTTCATGTGGTTTTAGTTTGTAACCATGGCAGAGTAGGAATTGAGACTATAACGTCTTGTATCTCTTCTAACAGGGGGAGGAGTCTGTTGTGACTGGGCTTGCTCCACCTGCAGTGCTGGAGACTCCTAAGGCTCAAGCCCCGCCAATGAACTTCAGCGAGAATACTGAGGCTGATGGAGACCCCAAGTCTGGCAACACCTGCAATGCGCTGTCAGGTAGAAAACGACAGAAAAGCTTCCCACGATCCCTGTAAAATGCTAAAATAATCTCTTCTTATTGTTTAACACCCTTGTATCACTACTCGTTTTCGACTAGTGCAATGCACTGCATGTCAGTTTAGGTCAGTACTGCAACATTTGCATTTAGTTCAGAATACACCATTTCTTTTACCTGGCATAATAAGTGTGACTATATAACTCCATTCTTCGCATCCCTCCACTCGCTTACTCTTTAAATCCAGATTGATTTTAAGATTTTGTTGAAGATTGTGCTTTTGTGTTTAAGTTTTGCCCTAGTGTCTTTGGTTATGATTTTTATTTTAAAACATTTGTCAGTGTTTGCTGTTTTTAAACTTGCTACATGAATAGACTTGGTCTTGAACACACACGAGCACATGCTCATGTCTCTTCTTCTACCCCCTCATTCAGGCGCATTCTCAGGTGTGTCCAACATCTTTAGTTTCTGGGGAGAGAGCCGCGGAGGTGGTCAGTACCAAGAAGTCCCCAGCTGCAGCCTGGCCTCCCCTCCACCTGCCAACACACCGCTGCTTAGCCTGAGCCGACAGCAGCGCTACCAGCTGGAGTCGCGTCTGGACCTGCTTCAGAAACAGCTCAACAGGTGATAGTAGACCTGTTTTTTTGTGAAGTGAAAACTTTTTTTTTTTCTTTGTTGGTTTTAATAAAGCATCTGCCCAAAATATCATAAAGAGAAACTACCACAACTTCTCAACCATTAATTTCATGCTATTTTTCTTGTAACTGGTTTTATGAGGTGAAGTGAGCCTTCCTTCTCCAACCCACCTCTGTCATGTGTTTGGATTTTTCCCTACAGCTTCAGGTTGCCATCTATATTATTATTTTGTAATGGCTCCCAATAAAGCATACAGTATTTGTTGACAAATGGTAAATTGGATTTTCCACTTTTTGACTAGAAAAACAAAATATAGACAAATTAGAAATTGGGTTTTCTTGCGTTGATATAAAATGTTAAACTTCTTACTAGTCAAGTATTATTAGTTTGGTTCTTTCCTAAAATAAATGAGTGACACAACTGCTAACTTCCTCTTATAATACTGTTGCCTAACAGCAAGAAGGTTCCTGATTCGACTCCCTGGCCAGGCAGGAGTCCTTCTGTGTGGAGTTTGCATGTTCTCCCCGTGCTTGTGTGGGTTCCTTCTGGGTACTCCGGCTTCCTCCCACAGTCCAAAAACATGCGTGCTAAGTTGATTGGTTAATCTAAATTTCCTGTAGGTGTGAGTGTGAGTGTGCAAGGTTTGTTTGTCTCTGTATGTGGCCCTGCGATGGACTGGCGACCTGTCCAGGGTGGACCCCTGCTCTCACCTATGAGCCGGAATGTTAAAGTTAGGTAAGGATAAAGATGAGGTTGCTGGACAATTCTTTGTAAACAACATAAGTGGAGTAATTAGGTCTGCCAATTCTAAAAAGTACAAATTATAGGCTGTATGCAGTGTTACTACAGGAACCATGAAGACAGAATAGAATGTTTTTAAAACATGTCCTGATCGATCAACATGTCATTTCTAAACTGTTTTATTTATTTTACAGTTTTTACAGTTTTTTTTTCTAATCGATTGATTAATTTCTCTTTGTGGATTAATAAAGTATTATTGAATCTAATTGGGTGGATTAGTGGTTAGCACTGTTGCCTCACAGCAAGAAGGTTCCTGGTTTGATTCCCGTCCCGGTGGGTCTTTCTGTGTGGAGTTTGCATGTTCTCCCCGTGCTTCCGTGGGTTCCCTCCGGGTACTCCGGCTTCCACCCACAGTCCAAAAACATGCAGGGTAGGTTAATTGATCATACTAAATTGCCCATAGGTGTGAATGTCAGCGTGATTGGTGGTCTGTCTTTGTTTGTGGCCCTGCGATGGACTGGTGACCTGTCCAGGGTGTACCCC
The DNA here is from genome assembly GCA_014839995.1 of Xenentodon cancila. Lineage (NCBI taxonomy): Eukaryota > Metazoa > Chordata > Actinopteri > Beloniformes > Belonidae > Xenentodon > Xenentodon cancila. The sequence continues at coordinate 4,630,249 of CM026216.1, read as the reverse complement.
TGCCTTTCACCTGCTATGCGTCGGGATAGGCTCCAACAGACCCCCGTGACCCGGAGACGGATTAAGCGGGTATAGATAATGGATGTATGGATGAATTGAATTGAATTGAATTGTAATGAGTGCCCAAACCAGACATGTTTCTAAAAAGTTTCTCTTTAACAAAGTAATTCAGGTGATGAAGAACATTTGAATTACCTTTACAGAATTCAAGTTGATCACCACCAACTCACTGTCTGCAGGTTGGAGAGTCGCATGTCAACCGACATCGGAGTGATCATGCAGTTGTTGCAGAGGCAGGTGGCCCTAGTTCCCCCTGCCTACAGCGCCGTTTCATCTCCTCCTCAGGTAATAACACCGTCACCTTGTCAACAGGTGGCAGTTCAAAAGAGAAGGTCTCTTTAAGACAAACAATGTTTTTGTTCTGCAGACCTCACCCTTTCCTGGTCCCGGACCAGGACCTGGTCCTGGAGAGAGATCAGTGCAGCCCGTAGCAGCTCTGGAAACAGACACATTGGCGTCTTTGTCACAGGTGACACAGATGTTGTAATGGAAACGATGCCTGATTAACTTCACTCTGCTGTCCGGTTAACATCTATGTGTTTTCACTGAGTTATTTGCTGATGTTCTTTCATCAAAATATTTAAGAATTAAATTAATAAAACAGCTCAGCAGTGTTAGATCTATGCTTGTCCTCTGCAATATGTTTTTCAGGCAGCAAAATGGCCTTCAGGTCATCATATACTATGCACAATGTATATAATGCTCTTTTATAGAACAATTAAATATGCAGTATTTTTTTTATTAAGTACTGATTATTGTATTCAACTTTTTTCTAATGATATAAATATATATGCAGGATGTATAGTGATTTTCAATCTTATGGAAACTATTTGCATATTGAAAATTGAAACTACATCTAAAGTGGCAGGTTTAGCTGGTCGTACTGAGCTCTGAACTGGTTTCCCTGCAGATCTTGGACACCCAAGGCTATGAAGAGTTTCCAGGCAAACCTCTTGATTCTGTGCAGACCCAGGACTCTCTGATCATCACCGGCCAGAACCAACTTGCACCCTGTGGACTTGAAATACTTGGGCACCACTTAGAGTTGGAGCTTGGCGTCGGGGCTGGTGTCGTTTCAGGGCCAAGAGTAGATTTAGGTGCAGATTTAGGTTTAGATTTGGGGACTGGGGCAGAAGTGCAGTCAAGTTTACGAGCAGAGTTAGACTTTGTGTCAGGGGCTGGAGTTGGGCCAACTGCTGGAACAGAAGTATTATCTGTAGATCCTGAAAGCCAAAGGAGGCTATCACTCCAAGACCCACAGACACCACTGGATTCACGGACACAACAGAGACACAGCTCGGACCCGGGGGGGAGCTAAGGAACAAATGGAAAGGAGGGGGAGGAGAGTGGTGTAAAGGAGTATGAGAGAGGTTTATCCAGCAGTTCCTCCTGCTTCCACTCCTCCGTATGGCACTTTGGAGCTCAGGAGGCACTGACTGAAGAAATCAGCGTAACCCACTCAGCTACTGCATCTTCCCTTTCAACCTGTGTTTAGACAGATTGAAGCTAAATGTGGGGCTCAAAGAAATGGTTGATACTCCTTTCGTTCTCTTTCTGAGTCCGTCTTCACAACACATCTGGGGCTTTCTGAGCTCCACAGCAGTACAACCTTTAAACAAAAAAACCAAGCTTTCTGTCTTAGTGAGAAGTCTGAGTCTGCATGGATCAGTCTGGTGTGGACTTCTTAGCAATCCACTAAGAATAAAACTACTTCAGTCTCATCTAAAAAACAGCTAACTTGTAAGAGAATCCCTTTACTACTGTATCCACTTTTGGATGACTAAAGAGAACAAGCAAAGAAAACATTGAACATAATAATGATGAAAAAAGTAGCCATTCACATCTTGCACTGAAAATCTTGATATAATGAATATTATTCTATATGTCCGTGGCGCTTCCGATAATCTCGTAGACTGGTTGGTAGACTGTGTGTTAGCTGGCCTAACAGGAATCCCGCTGTCCCACTCTGTCATTGGTTCCTTCTCCCTAATTTCCTGCCCCAAGATCTGGAGCTAACGCTCCAGTCATCCAAGAGCACACCAGACTGGCTGGTCTGCATCTTAGTGGCAGGTATGGAAGGGTTAAAAGCCATGAGTTTCCTTGATGAACATATCAGCTGCCCTGTCATATATATTGTACAGATTTGGTAGTGCATAACGAACATAAAGCATGCTCAGGCAGAGTGGCTAACATGTAAACTGGCAAACTCACAAGAGCCATGCACCCCCCCAAAACAAAAAAAAAGACATCATTTGATAATAAGCCTGTAAAAGGTCAGCATTTCTAACATCCAATTAAACGTGTACAAAGCTGGGGGACTGCAGTTGATCATGTTAAATTTCCTACCTCGGATTTCATCAATCCTTATGTTTTTCACCTAAGCATGCCCCTAGTATGCTTTCACCTTATACATGACTGCTTCTCTTGTATCACTTGTATACTTGGATATACAAGTTTGCCAGTTTACCATGATTAGCCGAATGCGCCATTATTCTATGTACAGTACAATATGCAAACACTGGCTAGAAGAAAGGAGTGAGTGTTTTATTATTGTGATAAGTTCAGGTCCAATGATTTTAATGTCTGTGTTTGTCCTCGTTTATGTTTTGTAGTCTCCAGAGCGTGGCGTGTGGTCGAATGCTTCAACGCGCAGTAGATAGTCACTGGAGTTTGTCCCTGTATTTTCCTCTCAGACAAAAAGATGTGAATGTAAGGTTTAAACGGTTTAATGTTTGAATCAAGATGGCACAGGCTCTTTACAACGATGGCTGAAATACTGAAGACACCATAATCACCTCTACAGTAACCGTGATCACCGAAAGAAGAAACTGACCCCTGGGTCATAGCTGTGTCTCCGTGCTTGTAAATGCTGACTTAAAACCACATCCCATCAGCTGAGGTCCTCTCATACACATGGCAACCCTGTTCATTAACTGTAACATATAAAAATAGGAAATAGGCCAGATTTGATCCAAGTTTGCATCTGCTTTCAGTCCTGTCATAAACCTCAGTCGTCAAAGTCATGTGATACCTAGTCACCCGCTGCATAAATGACCCTGTCAAAAAGAAAGTAGGTGTGCTGCGGTGCAGGTGTTAATGTGAACTCTTGATAGTGTGACCCACATCAATGACAAAGTCCACAGTAAGATATCAGATGTTACACAGTGGCAAGTACAAAACATCGAAAGTCTGATATGGCTCAAAGTTCACTATTGGCCTGAAAGGGAAATGAGGAAATTATACACTTTCACAATCACTGTTCATCATCTCAAGTCATAAATAGTTGGGTCTATATGGAAAGTGCAACAGTTAAAAAAAAAAGCCCAGTGATTTTTGCTTTGACTTTAACCTCCTTGCAGACAAAATTAAAAAAAAATGTAATCTTTTCTTTCTTGTTAACTTAATTTCATTAGTTAATTTTCATTTTTGCATTTGAAATTACGTTACTCTCAAACCCTCGGTGCTACCCAATAAATACATTTCTCTCTAAACACAAAGTGAAAATCTAAAAGAAACGAATAATAAAAATGACACTGTTTAAAAACCAAGGGCAACAAAATTACAATAAAAACAATATAATGTCAGTAATCCCTTACGTTTGTGGTTTTATCAGCTAATAATGAATGACGTGCTGGATGCAGGGAGGGATCCAAGATCACTGTCGTAGGCTCGTACTGCTGCTCTTTCTGCACTAATAATCTTCCAGATTCCTACAACTGCTTAATGACATTATGTACTTGAATATGGAGAAATAAGCCAATCCATACATATCTTCTTTGAGGAACATTACACATTTAAATTTTTCACGTGTTGACCTAGTAACAATCTTCTGCCCAGCTTCACTCTTTAATCGCTGCTTTTTGGACCAAGTCATCATAACAGCGACTTAGTCTTCTGTCTGAAATAACAATAACAGGAAGTCCCACTTCCTTACTAACACAAAAGTTGTACCACTATCATTTTTTTTAAAGTTGTCAAAAACCTGGAAAGCCATTTAGCAAATGAAATTATGTTATTGAGAAGAAAAATGTAAAATATCCAGGGTTAACACTGTCTGCATAGAAATAAGTGAAAGAAAAAGGTGTCCTGTGTATTCCATATTGCCCCAACTTGTTCTGATTTGTGGTTGTATAAACAGAACAGGGTACAGAGTAAAGATGTATAGATTTATGTATTTATTTATTTATTAATTACTTTAGTCACATAACTTGTGTGAAGGTGATGGACATGCACATGCCACCACTACTGATTCAGTAAAAAGGTTGAAGTGTGGAGTGTATTCAGAAACCTCAGGGCAGAGACACATGAAGTAGTTTCCAAAGTAGGTACAATGATACAAACCTTTTAAAGGGTTTAACTCAAATAACAGGAAGTTTTGTTGCTGTTCTTTTTTAATGAATGGAAATTTCTGCTCAATCTTCCTCAAATTGTCTTCCCTGATACAAAATTATAAAAAAAAGACCTTTTTTTCTGTCCCACGGTGACTAATCACAAAAAAATGTAAAGAGAAAGCCTGTTGTCAAAGTGCAATAGTTTTTTAAACAAGTCTTGTAGCAGCTGAACCACATTATTCGCACTTTATGTTTCGTTCTTGTTTGTTTGTTTTGGTTTTTTTGGGGGTTTTTTTTGCGCACATGTTTAATGAAGACTCAGGAATGTGTCAGTGATTTTATGGGGTCAATTTTCCTTAGTCTCACAGCTATAAACCAACCAATCAGGCGGACAAAAATAGTCACATTTTAGTACAATTCCCCTTTACTGAGGACTTGTGAAGATTGTACTTGGCTGTTTGTTGATCTAAGTACTCTAATCTATTTATTATGATGTGTTTATTTGTGTGCAGATTGTAGCTAAGGTCATTTATCACTTTGTTCTGTTAACGGTCTGGTTAATGATGAGCCCAGTTATTGGAGTGGTGGAGGTTCCACGTGTTCTGTTGTTTTTCTTTTAACATTGATGACATTTATACTCAAAAGAAACATACAGACCCACCATATTCAACCTGTTTTGCTAGAAGTAATTGGTGAGTAATTATTCTTATTTTCCACACGCCCGTCTCAGTGTTTCTCACGGTTGTTTTTGGTGTGTCCGAGGACTGTGTGGCTCTACGTGTGCAGCTCACGTCACGCTTTGTAAAGGTGCACTATAGTATTGAACCAAAGCAGATGAATGCCACCACAAACCATCACTAGTGATACTTTAAATACACATGGAGTCCAGCTCATGGTGTAAAGAAAAAAAAGAAAAAACATTGACTTAAAGTTGTAAATGCAGCTGGATTTTATGTCATTTTAAAGTTGAACCAATCAGATGGCAGTGACTTGGGAAAAAAAATGATCAGGCTGTGACGCTGACACACCCAATCTTCTGAGTTGTTTTACTACTGAAGCCCATCTGCTTGACGTTACCCACCTTACTTTGCTGACCATCTCATCATCATCAGTTCTGTTTGTTTTTCTCCTGTGTCATTAGGTTGCATAAGTTCATGTAACTAATTACTCATAACAAATAATATCCAGTAAATGCCGATGAGCCTGACATTTCTTTCATCACTGGTAAACCTTTTTTAACAGAGGAAGTGATTTCAAAGGTGGTATCTCCTCTCTGTTACGTACTGTAGCTTGTTGTTTATATTCAATTACAGTCACCTAGTGGCCTGAGCTGTAACTTTACATTCAGAACTATGACCTCAAAACTAGAATGTGGTTCTTGTCTTCTTATTAGATCATGCGGCAGGAGAAGTTGGTGGAAAATTCATTGTCGGACGACACACTTATGGAATGCATACTTCAAATTTTCACAAAACAGAAACAACATACTATCCAGTTGGAGGAGAGAAGCGGCTGCATTTGTGGGCAAGTGGAAGAGACTGACTTCGTTGATGGAAGAACTCAGCCGGCTGCCACATCTGCACACGTGCAAACACGTACACACTCCTCCCTCGAAGTCTCTTCCACACTGCTGAGCGTTTTGCAGCTCTGCTCAACTTTGTATGAGTTCAGACAGACTTAGCTCCTGTATTTGTACATATTTTGAGCATTTAGGGATGGGTTTTGGTACCATTTACACAACACTGGATCTGCTCTGTCACTTCCTCCCTGTACATACCCGCGTCTTTTACTTGTAAAGGAATCTGACTCCTTGGCACTCATATAGCCAGCACTATGCAGAAACTGAAAAAAATATATAAATAAATAAAAATAGCAATTAAAAAATGTTAGCATGCTTTGAAATGCAAAATACTGTAGAAGAAAATATACTGACTAAATGAAATCTAACCTAATTTCTTATCGAAATAATTAACTTACTAAAAAAGCTGTCCGGGGTAAGAATGGATAGGGTGATGAGGGTGATCACAGTTGAAGTGATGAAGAAGACTTTTAATATTGTGCACCTTTTTACTTGCATGCTGCACTGAAAATGATCACTGAGAAGACTGGATTTGATGTGCAAAGCAGATTTTATTTTTTGACTGCATGTTTGCAGACGATGAGTAGAGTGAAACAATAAATTCTTTCAGGTTGAAGAAGATTCACACTTACACACATGTATATATATGTATACGTGTATATATACATATATATATATATGCATATACTGCTTCCAGGTTATGGAGAGGAAGTAACTGAATAGCTGCAAACATAACGATCTTAGATGATCCATTAGATCGTGTCTTTGGTTCAAACCACTGTAACCAGAGAATTGTATGTGCAGTGGTCCTGGACGCAGCTGTAGACTGTTTCCCACACATCCAGCACTGCTTGGTTTCCCACATCTGTCCTCCACTTGGTCTGTCCTCAAAAAATGAAATGAAGTGTACCTCAACTATTACAAATCTTATTTGAACCCTGTGGGATAAAGTTAGGAATGGCAGTCATCCTCAAACCTAAGGGCAGATTTGGTGCACATCTTCCTTCCTTTTCAGTACGTGGGGTGTTGAGATCTGTTAGCAATAGAATATCTATAAACCATTTTGCTGAGGAGTACTGAGTTTGGGGCATCCCGTTGGTGTAGCCTTCATGTCAGCTCAAGAATGATTACCCACAGACTGATGTAGGGCTTCTAGAAGGTAACGAAACCGCATTTAAATGAAAGACTGAAGAGAGTTGGAGGGGAAACCTTATACTCCAGCTTCTGATTATGTGAAACCATTATAAATGGATGAACTTTCTAAGATTTTAAGATCTTTCTTTCAATAAACCTCTTTGAAAGCATCTTTGTGAGTGTACTGGTCTGTGACATTTCTTGGGACTGTGGAGGAGTTTGCTGAACCCTGTTACCCTGACTTATTGTGCAGTATTATTCAGTATCACAGTATTTTTTAATTAATAAAATGCCCAGTTATATTTAAACGTTACAAAAACAAAGTCCTGAGCACTAATTTCAAGGTTTGTTTTCCCTAAACATACTATATACTATACTTCACGATTAAAATTAATAGCACGCAAATAGTCTGCTGTTTGAAACCGGTGCACGCTGCTGCCTGGCCTGATGTTCCCCTTACCGCCACCAGGTGTCACTACAACCCCACTTAAAAAAGAGGAAGAGACGTTTCAAAGCAAAACTCTTTTAATTTAGTGACTTTCTTACGAGGGAAACAGAAAATCCGGCAGAGAAAAGGTTAACCAGATAAATCAGTTACATTAGTTGCCGTAAACTCGTAATTTCTACACGTCTGCATAGTTAATCATCTACAAAACGTCTAAATACCAAACAGATTTTAAATGATAATCCCGAGATGTGTGTATTATAATATGTTTAAAAAAAACAACAACTGAAGATCAAAATTAGAATTAACCGCTTGTATGTAGCGACCCGTCTGAGTGACAGTCGACCTGGACGACACATAAGTGTCCGGTGAGTGTCATTGTTCGCGGTGATTCCTCCCCGCGGCGACATTCCAGCGGCAGGCCGCTGCAGGGCTGTTTTTCTGGGCTGTGGCCGTTTCCAGAGCCTGTCCCTGCTGGCGATTGGACTGGCACCGTCCCGTAAAAGGAGTCAAACTTCATTGTGTGCACGGCGTGCTTGTCAAAAGGGCATTTGGTGACACGGAAGGGCCAGCCCAGAGTCCTGGCTGTGGCTGGACGATGACGTCGTCACTCAGGGCAAAGCGCTTATGTGATTGGAGAAAACCAGCGTCAGTCATCAGCATTTGCGTTTGATTAGTGCAGACGTTTTGGGGGCGGGGTAAGTTTGTCTGCTTTCCGCGGAGTGCACTCTGGGGTGGGCGGATCGTAGCTGTGACAGTGACGCTCGGAGACTCGAAAAACTGTCAGAAAACAGACAACTAACGGTGAGTCTAGTTTAAATGTGACTGTCTTTCTTTAACGCGCGGCTGAGTACGCGCTGTGTGCATTGAGAGCGGAGTCGACGGGCGGACGGCTGAAGTGTTTGCAGCAGTGAGAGGACGGTGATTTTAGATGAGTGATCTCACAGCGTGTATCACAGCGACGGTGTATGGGTGTAGGTTAATGCTGCCTTCGGGTGCGCCTCGGACGCTTTCACTTTCGGACTGAGGCGGAGTGAGTTTGCAGTAGCTCACAAAAAGAACAAGCCCCCCTCGTGAAGAAGCAGTTTATGTTTACACTACCGTTGGTTTGCCCAAGTTAGTTGTGCGATTGTCTGTGAGATATCACATTTCTGTCACATTCACAGCAAAGGTACGTAGGTGACGTGATGCTGCCCAAGATCAGGAGAGTGACTCAAAGTTATCCACTCGTGTCTGTCTGTCTGTCTGTCTGTCCGTCTGCCTGCCTGTCTGTCCGTCCGTCCGTGCTGCATCTGTCCATTCATTTATAAACTGTGAGGAAGAGCGTGAGAATAAAATAAAACGAGAAACGGTGATAGTACCGCATACTTTAAATATGCTCAATCTAAGCGCCTTCTCCAAGTACAGACTCTTTTTTTTCATACTTTTGCCCAAAGTATGAGCGGTGGTTTATTTGTTATAAGAAGGCATTTTTTCATGCACCCTCACTAATTTAAAATGGAGTCCAAAATGACGCAGATGTGGTTTACATTTGTTTTCTATCCTTGACTGTTAGTTATACTGGGGATGCCTGTTCCAGACACATGGACATAAGTCACATTTGAATAAGAGAGTGGTGGTTTTTCTTACCTAGTGGCTGCAGTTTGCTGCTGTAAGAGCACATCTGTGATTGGAAACTAGATTTTGATCATGCCAAGCATTTTTCATGTAGACACAATGATTCAGCCCATTCATGAGGAGGACAAATGATAAAAGACAATAGAGGCACTTTTACATGGAACAACCTTCAGTACGGCAGCATTACTTTTATGTCCACACTGATAAACATTTAGTATAGTATGTTGTATTCTTTACAGCCAAAAATGTTAAAACTCTGTATTTGCTCTTGGACTTTACAAGTTGGTACACTGCACTTCATGAAGTGCATATACTTATTGTCATTCTCAGTTTTTGTATGTTTTCCAAGTAGAACAGAGCTCATGGATCTGTGAATACGGACACTTTTTCGTTGCTTTCCAGTTGATTTACGTTAACCTCTAAATCCATGCATATGCAAAGGCATAAACCAGCACCAACTGTTTTCAAAACAAGCTATCTTCCAGCCATGCTGGACAATTACTGTATGGTTTATCTGCAGAAAATTACATAATTAAAAATCCCAGCAGAGCACATCGTTGTCCTCCCTCCTCACTGCCTCCAGTCCTGACTCCTGCCATCCAGATTACTCCCCAATCCACCACCAGCCAGATTACTGACTGGAAAATAAGAGGTGGGACTGATCTAAGGCCCTGAATTCATTATGGACCTGATCCAGTCACATCCCTTAAATGTCCTGATGCCTGTTGCTTTGCTTTAAGCCGACCAAAAAGATCAGGCTTTAGCTTTGACGTGTTCAGAGTATTTCTGACAACCAGGATGACAGTAGGGAAGCACATGCTTTGATTAAATCTGTTTACCCGTGGATGAGTCCTTGAGATATATATTTATATATGTATATACATGTATGTGTGTGTATATGTATATACGTGTGTGTGTGTGTGTGTGTGTGTGTGTGTGTGTGTGTGTGTGTGTGTGTGTGTGTGTGTGTGTGTGTGTGTGTGTGTGTGTGTATATGTATATACGTGTGTGTGTGTGTGTGTGTGTGTGTGTGTGTGTGTGTATGTGTGTGTATATGTATATGTGTGTGTGTGTGTGTGTGTGTGTGTGTGTGTGTGTGTGTGTGTGTGTGTGTGTGTGTGTGTATATGTTTTTTTTAAAGCAACATTTGATTTAAAAAAAAAGAAGACTATACACTCTTCCTGTAAATTTTCATCTGATTCGTGATCCTGGTTTTGCACATGTTGTAAGTGTTGATACTGTGATGATAGAACATTTTCAGTATGGAGCCCAGTTTACCATGCAGATGTTGGTGCATCTGTAATCAAGAAATGAACCAGTATTGTCCAGTATTGAGTATCTACAGGCCTAGTTTTACATCTTAGGGATGGGTTGCTGTATGTAATGTGACAAGGCAGTGGACCTGTGACTCTCTCAGTTATATGTTTTCACCACCAGTTTTTATAGCTTAAATGCTTAAAAGATAAAGTCAGATATGTGTATGGGCCTTGGTTCAATGACTCAGCACAGCTCTTCTTTACTACCTTACTTTTGGGAAAGTAAACAGGTTTTTTAGATGTAATAAAATAAGAGAGATGTCTGACGGCTCCTGGGGTTGAGTCACATGGTAGAAATAATGGGTCAGACAAGAATCTGGAATGATTGTGATTGAAGATCACTTGAAGGTTTGGCAAAATCTAATTGGAAAAAACAAAACAAGCTGCTTCAGTTTTCTAGAGAGCAAAGTGACTGGACTTACATTTAACAGTTTGGCAAAATCTAATGGAGGAAAATTATCAGTAGAACTCACAGCAGTGTTTAATAGTGAACGTGAGAACATTTCCAAAAAAGACAAGTGAGGGTTTTTTTCTAGAGATCATTAGAGAGACTGTACTCTGAACAAATGGTTGTCTGCCAGGTAAGATAAATCTGCGTATTGTGTGTTATTCAGATCTGCACGTTGTTGCCGTTCAGTGAAACGTCTCCCTGTAAAGAGAATTCAAGTAAGTGTCTCATTTGAGATGCTGATGTGTTTTTCAGTCCGTTGTCGTGAGATCAAAACTTTGCCGTTTTTGATACTTTTGATACCTACTGTTGAGCTGCGGTTCATTAAATGACTTCTAGTATTTGTTGCCTATATTGAAGTTTATCATACTAAGCTCACACTATTGATGTGTTTTATTCAGCATAGAATATAAAAGAGGAAAGGGAGGTGAAACAAGGGCTAAGCCAGGAAATCATGAGCATAGTAGACGGGGAGGCAAGGAGGAAAGGAAAGCAATAGGTAAAAGAGGAAGTATTTCAACAAACGAGTGAGTTCCTAGATTTATTCAGTTGGCGAGGACCTGAATTCTTTCCTGGCTGTGGAATGTCATTGACCTGAGAGTTGGTGACTCACTGTTTTGTCCTCCACCCTAATTCCTGCACCAAACTGCCTCACTTAAACATATCCTCTTCTCACCATGTAATATAATGCATCTTTCTAAATGTAAGACAACACCGGATAGAGGCGGGGCTTAGGAAAACTGATCATTACGCCACGATGGTTGTTGTCCCACTGTCCTTCATCTGAGTCTCTGTCTAGGAATTAGGAAGCAGAAGAAATCTGTATCCAGGTCTTTCTCTGCCTTTGTTTAGAGCAGATTAGTTTTATTTCTGACATGATGATGCTTTGCTTCAGTGTTTTCCCAAGCAGACTCAACTGTTTCATTGTGATATTAGTTTGGTTGTTTAAAGAACTAAATAATCAGTTTGAAATAAAAAATTCTAGTTTATGGATTTGTAGTGTCAGTGAAGAGCTTCAGTCACAATGTCATGACGCCTAAGCTTTCAGATTACTCATATGTTACAACCGATGGTCAAACGCTAAAGAATATTTGTCGTTAAGAGCGTAAATTAGCTGGAGTTACTCTCACACAGTAGCATGTGTCTGCCAACTTCATTCAACGTTTGTTTCAGGTCGGACCAGTCTGGATATTTGACTCAGCGTTCATCTCTAGCGCGTTAAGCCAGGACATTTCTGGCAAAGGTTTGGATAGGAACCTGAACACACAGACCCTCAGTCAGGCTTTTTTTCCTCTTAGCATGTAAATATATCTGATATACAATGAGACATTGTTGTTCATAGCGATATAATTGATGCTGTGTTAACGTTACGTCTGTAAAGCTGCCAGTGATGGTTTGTGTTCAAAGGGTCAGATGAGAAGTAGAAAAATACTTTTTTAAACTACATGCTGCAACACCGAAGACGTCTGAGCCCTGTTCCAGATCACATCCATTCATGTTGTGACTAATGCTGAAACGGTTAGAAGTAAATCCCACCGTGAACGACACCAAGTTTATGCATGATTGCAAGATCTTCATCACCTGCCCTGCTCATGTGAATACGGTGAACGGTGTTGTTGTTTTTAGGTGCGCTACATATGCACATGCTTTTTGTGATGGAAACATTGATTGAATGATCTCTGTCTCATCTAGTTTTGGTGCACTTCTTAGGAAGAGGTTTTTAATGTCCCTGCAATGGTTTGATCCATACGATGAGATTAAATCTTCCAGTGCTCAAGTAGTCTCATGTCCACACTCATCGAATACTGTTTGACCAGTCAGAATACAACCAAATTATGTTTGGCTTTAAGTGTCACACGTGGTTTTGAAATACATTTCCACAATCCAAGTGAAATGCATGCATACATAAGCCACTGAAGGATTTCACAGTAGTGCACTAAAAGTCTTGTCTTTATCAATCTCTAAATCTTTTCTTTTAAAACCAAGCTTTGTACACTTCTTACTGTTAAACTTTAAAAATTAAACGAGTTGATTTTGTCTGAGTTTTGACAAGATTCCAGTGAAGGAATTTGACTTTCTTCTGGTCAGAGACCATAAAAAATTCCCAGATATCGTTCTAGACCTAGTTGTGAAAGGATCCAGATAACTGACAAAATAAAATAATATAAAAAAGTTTCCCCCAAACATTTTTTTTTGTACTTTTTGCCATGGGCTACAATTAATAATATTCAACATTTAAACTGCACCATTGGCCGTGCTGCACATCTAAAAAGCAGGAAAATCACCATAATGTATTTTCTTGTTGGCAATATCAATTTATGTTCATATAGCAGCCTCAGCCAGCTGACTGAAAGACGAAGTGGACTGCCATGTAATTAGAGACTGCATGTATGCCACACTGCTGATCCTGGAAAAGCCTTTATGATTGGAGGTGATCAGCTCCAAGCAGCACTGTTGCACGCGCCTCCCTGCTGCCGGTAAGGATTTCCATCAGAGATATCACAAGTTCTTCCTTGGAACACAAATATAAAACCACTGTCATTTTAAAAATTGGTAATTCACACATGATTGCTGTGTTACACAGCTTTTAAGTTTCGGAACTGGGCTGAACTGTTTGTGACTCAACTGTTTTGCACCAGTTGTAAAAAGAGTAAATAACAAAAGATGTTTTAATGTCCTGAGGGTGTTCGGCCAGGGTGTTTATCATGATGGAAGAAATTACATAGTGTGAAAAGAAGCACTGAGTGCTTGGTGAGCATGTATTTCCTAAAATGTCTCAGTTAATTGTTAAATCTCTGCCCATCCCCATTTTCCAGTGGGACTTCATTATTAAAAGTAGGCCTTCCAACAACTAGGAAGCTGGATTAAAGACTTATATATTTTATATTGTTTGTTAAATGATCCTGCTTAATTTATTTCAACAAATTATTGCCAATCATTTATCCATTGATTTGACCGTCATGGTATGGCCATGGTAACAATGAGACAAATTTGATGCATAAGGCACACTGGAGCATGAATTATGTATACAAACTTAAAGTAGAAGAATAGAAACAGGTCACTACAGCAGTGTACTTGCAAGGCGACCAGAATTTGCTGATTTTTTTTTTTTTTTTTTTCAGCCAATAAATATGTGAATAAATATGTAAATAAATATGACTAATAAATGAGGCTTCTAGAAACTGAATTTCTTTACTTAACAAAACTATAAAGCTTTCTGACAGTGTGTTGGGGGATTTATAATAAATAAACTAATAGTCTAATCAGTTATGCTTTTTTGCCTTGATTTCCACCTTTTTGGTGATTTCAGAGCTGTGTATGAACATGACACTAATGTAGGCATGAATGTGGACATGGATGAATTAATGTGCATGTGTTTGGGGCAAGAAGGGAGGAGTCTGCGATTGCGTGACAACAACAGATTGAACGAATGAAATGATGAAGGGATGGAGAGCAGATAGGAAGAATGGGATGATACAGAGTGAACCGGCCGCTGTAATCCCCCTCACAACAGTAGCAGCTGGACTTGTGTGTCAGCAACCGGGCTTTACTGCAGCCAGTGAGCCCCGACTGAGTTATACAGCAGGCTGAAGGGTTAGATGTCATACAAATGATGCAAAGGTACATTCAGGGATGCTATTAAAAATAAGCGTTTTTCCTAGTAAAATAACTAAATAATCACGTCAAATAACATCAAATAACTCACGTGTCACGTAATTTTTTTTCACAATTTGTACCATTTACATGAGTATGAAAGCCATTTTGCCTCAAACGCATTCATAACACACACACATGTAGACGGATGTTTCTGTTTCACGTTTTGTTAATTGTGTAGGTTTTATCAGAACTTTATTCAGTGTTGACGTTTCATAATCTGTAATACTAAAATATATTATTATACTGAAATAAATTCTGATTAATTTTAAATGAAAAGGTATTTTGCGGTTATTTTACAAATATTTATAACATCTGCTGGTTGCAAAGACCTGTGCTTGGACTCTGTCCTTCTCTGGAACTCGATAGCGCCACCTCTGGTGACAGCCTGGCAAGCAGAGAATAACAGCTATCCTGATTGTGGTGTTTACTACCACTTTGTTCCATGACCTGTGTTGCTGGGACCACTTAGAGCTTCAGAAAGAGTTTTAAACAAAATAAAATGTGATGAATGCTCTTTTGTCAGAATACATTTAGTTGATATTAGTGAGGTCCCGCTATGATCACATGGTTCCTGAAAGATTGGACTTTTCAATCTTTATTTCACTAAATTATATTATTTAATTAATAATGATATATTTTTATTTATTTATTTATTGTCTATCAATAAGTTTAACAATACTGGTTTGTGTCAGACGGAGAGTAGGCATAACCGTCTACCTAAAGTACCTGCTGCAGCTTGTGAGCTGACGGTTGCCAACAAGCGAGTTTTCAGACCTCTAGAGACTTTTTTTTGTCTTTCAAAAATAAGACTAAGGACAAATGTAGCAACTTTTTTAGGTGTCGTTGAGGACTTTTTTTTTAAGACTCTTAACTTGAAGTCTGTTCTATGTTTAACTCTTTTGCATGCAAATGAATCGTGCAGCCACAAATCCAAAGCTGGTTGATCTTGCACTTAATTGTACTATACAAATAAACTTGCCTTGCACAGCTGCAGCACTGTTGAATAATAAATAATTATGTATATATAATCCTAATTACTTTGGTAATCAGAATAAATATTTAAGCCACTGCACTGGCCCAAGGATTAGGTTTAAAATTGTGACAAAAAAAAAAAAGTTAATTTGTAGTTCTAGACACATTTACAGTGTGTGTTTAGTGTTTTTACTGTCTTGACATGACTTTATTCCTCACCTGCAGGTTTCATGACAATTATATATAAATTATATATACAATTATATATAAATAGCTACTTGCCTTAGTAAGGAGTTGTCAAATCTGGAGGACGTAAACGTAGAGCAAACTTGGAGTGGGCTCCTCTCCATTTCAGAAATGTCTGCAATTTGCAAATATTTCTAATTACACAGTGAATGCATTGCTACAGCAGCATCTACTGTTTGCATCATGGTTCCTGGAGGATCTGGAGAAGAGTTTCCACAACAGTCTGACTCCCATTACCATCAATTCAAGATCTTGGTAAAAACTTTAAAGACTTTTTTTATTTTGTTCAACTTTGGGAGGAGGATAATGTGAGTCTAACTGTATTCTGTGCTGTCATTTTTATTAATTTTTTTGTAAATACATTCTTAATCTCATAAAATAGGAATTATGATTCTTATGCAGATATTTTTTTCCTCCAACACCCCAATTATTTATTGATAAGCTGTGCAGACTGATGTGTAACACACAGAAGTGAATGCCCTCTGTCATGTCCTCGACCTGGATGATTGTTGTGCCAGTACCAACTGTCTGTCTGTTTTGGGATTAGAGTTTAACCACTCTGTGTTTGTATCTGTGAGTCCGTATCTTCATGCTGCTTTGCATTCCGTCGCGATGTGTAAAGCTCTATATTTTCAACAATAGGGGTAAGAAGTGTGTGCATGTGTAAGGCCACGGGAACATACAGGGAGTCCATTCAGCTGAACCCTGCTGCTGTCTGTGCTCTTCAAAGGGGGGAGGGAAAGAACATTATGTAAAGTGTGAGCATAACTTACCTGCATGTCTATCTCTTGCTGTCTCCCTCTTCTCTGATATGCACTCTAATGGGCTTCAGCAAGTGCCGAATTATAAAAGCATCTCCTGAAAGTCCTGTGTAATTTTATTATACACATACAAACTAACAGTCAAACGCCAAACACTGGCCCTTTGACTTGGCTTTCAAACAGACCCACTTTGAGCTCCGTCAACGCACTTGTGTGCGTGTGAAAGCAGCTGTGTGTGTGTGTGTGTGTGTGTGTGTGTGTGTGTGTGTGTGTGTGTGTGCACAACTGACTTCACTCACCACTGTATTTATATTAAAAAAAAAAAAAATATATATATATATATATATATATATATATATATATATATATATATATATATATATATATATATATATATATATATATATATATATAAAATATAATCTTGGTACTCATTTTTGTCTTCATTGTTGATGAGACCAACAATGGCTGAGTCATCCGAGACCTTCTGCAGGTGACCGTTTGTTGTGTGGTGAGTGAAGTCGGTTGTGTTTGCGGTGAAGGGGAGCGGTGTGAAGACGGTCCCTTGTTGTGTCAGGAAGTCCAGGAGCCATGCTGAAAGTTGGTGATGCAAGGCACTCATGGTCCCACTTTTTCCTTAGGAGTTCTGGCTGAATGGTGTTGAAGCACTGGAGAAATCATAAACATGATTCCCACTTTGCTTCCGGATTTCTCCGGATTAGACGGGAACTTCTGCATGAGGAAGGTGATGGCATCCTCAACCCCAGTAATTGGCTGGTAGGATAAACTACATAGGGTCAGCTGATCTCACCAGGTGGTTAAGGACCCCCTTTTCCAAGGTCTTTGCCAGGTGGGCTGTCAGGGCCACTGGTGGGTAGTGGTTAAAGTCGCTGGGTCGAGTTGACTTGGTCACCGGTACCACACAGGACGTCTTCCACAGTTGTGGTCCCTTCTGCAATGATGTTGAACATGTGCCCCATAATACTGTACCGTTGGCTGGTGCAGGATCTAGGAAGCCTGGAGCTGATGCATTCTGGGCCCACTGCCCTCCTGACCTTGAGCCTGGACAGAGTGTGGAGAGTATCAGGCAGGTTGGGGTAAAGGTGGATGAGCTCAGGGGTTGTGATGCTGCAGGGTGAGGGGTGCGAGTATCTGTGATCATACAGGGGGGTTGTAGAGGAGTGACAGGGAGGGGTTTGGAGCAGAATGGGTGAGTCCAGCTGGGGGGCCCTGCAGCAGGGTAGGTTGGGTGGGGGGAGGGGTGGCTGGCTGATCAAACCTGTTGAAAAACCTGTTTAAGTAGTTCACCCACTTCTGGTCTTTTGTTAGATCAGGTCTGACATTGTTTGTAGACTCTTCCAGACCCCAGTCACATCCTTTTGCTGCAGTTGTTCCTCCACCCCCCTCACGTAGCTTAGTTTCACCTTTCTTATCTTCCTTCTCAGTCCTCTCTTCATCCTCCCTATCCCCCAACTTGAAAGCCCTCTTTTTGTCAGGTTTTTATAGTTTTTCTGTCATTCAGTTGCCAAATTAGTCTTTGTTTGTGTGGTGAATTTGTGAATTAATTTTGTTTTTCAAAATAATAAATACAATGGATTTGGATATTAAGACTAATATATAGACACAATGTGATGAAATCTGATGAGTATGATATGCTGCTGACTCTGGATGAGACAAAGGGATTTTTAGTAATTCTAGTTATTTTGATAAACTTTGGCCTCAAAGGTGTTTTAGATTCAGCATGTAGAAGCTATACAAGATTTTGCTTTTTTACATCATTTAAGCGTAACCTTCTGTTTATACATAAATAAGTTTCTCATTGAAGGTGACAGGAATTTAAAAAAATAAAGAAAAAAACCCAAAACTGACCACCCTCTTTTTCTTTCTGTCAGAGAAATAATACAGAGATACTGATACTGATACTGATCCACTGTTTTTTCCTTTTATTGGCTGGCTGCATCACAGCTGCTCAAAAACACTGGTGTGTGTAGTTTCCACATGCACACACCCATTATAGCTCGCTCACTCAGGGAAAGAAACTCAAGCTTTTGGCAGATACATGGGGAACTCCTTACACAACCACATGGCACTTCTATCATTTATTATGTACTGTTGCACTATTGTGCATGACTGTTGATTTTTTTTAAATGTCATTGTCCATATGGTTAGGGTCATACCGTCACTTCTAAAACAACATATTACAATATTATTATTTTTATTATTTTTACTATTATTATTATTATTATTATTATTATTATTAATAGTAATAATAGTAATAACAATGCCGATAATAAGAATGATGATGACGACAACCACCACATTTTAGAGCATCTTCTCTACACATGTATGAGCATGTTTAAGTCCCATGAGCAAAGTATAAGCTTACATGCTCTTAGCAACTGCAACATCAAACTTTTCAAAGTCTTCTAACGTTTTTTAGTATGATGGTGTTGCAGTTGGAAAGTCTGCACTCATGATATAAAGGGGGACATTAATATTTCAGTTTGTGAGATGATGAGTGCACGTCTGTGTTATGATTTGTATGCAGAGGCCCCAACTCAGATGAACACATAATGAGTGCATTTGCTAGCCCCCTATTTTTGGTGGATCATCAGTCACTGATGTTGGTGTCTGACATCAGCTTGAATGTCCTTGGGAGCTCAGTGTTATTGTGCTGCCTGTGACTCAGCTAAACTCTACAGACGAGCTTCTATCTGAAAACTCAAACCAACGATCTTTGAATATTTGTTATACTGGCTTTGTGGATATAATAGTCCAAGAGTGATAAAATATTAAAATGAAATAAATTGAAGGGACTAATACTGTAATAATACATAAAGGGGAATTATATTGTTGAAGTATAAATTGAAAGTAAAAAAAAAAAAAAAAAAAAAAATCAGCTGTTGAAATCTCCAGGATCCCTGTGAATGCATTGGGGTGTTTGGTTTGTAGCTTGGCAAGGACTGAGCTTATGGTGCAACGTCAACAGATAACCTCCTCCACAGTAACACGTCTGGGTTTGCTTCATCCATTGTCCTCGTCTTTTTAGTCTTGCTGATCTGTCTACAGTTCACACTGCAGGTCTTAATGCTCAGCTCTGGTTTTTCTGCCAAAATCAATTTTTTTTTTGTGGTTGTCCACATTAGTATTTTAAGTAAGTCTTTTATCAGACTTGAACAGACGTGAACAGTCTTCTGCTAAGTGACATCAAGTGCAGTAGAGTGGGTGTACGGAGGTAAACGTGGATGTATGCATTTACAGTTGTGAAACACTGCCTTAAATGTCTTTTTGCCAAGTTCATGTTTAAAGCCGAAATGTTCAACTGGATAGATTGACTGATGTATGTCTAAAACTGAGGTTCTGTTAAGGAATCTGGGCTAGGGTTGAGCTTCTAATGCCAGGTGACCAGAAGCAGGCAGCCCCAAGAAACTTAAACGTTTGGCTGGCCTGGCAGCAAAGGGGGAGTGAAGTCTAAAGAGAAAAGGACAAACCCCAAAGCTGTGCCCAGAAGATGAGACATCACTGGATTACCTGTATTTAGACTGACACAGACCCTCTTTCTTTATTGGGTAACTTAGTTAATGAGACTAAATACTAGCCAGCTAGCCAGTGAGATCGATCTTTTTCTTCTGCATTGCATTGCTAAGGACTTGGACCCTGCAACCCAACGGTTGTAGGCAGAATCTGGACTCATCAACGAACCTAATTCTCCTCCACAATCAGGTGCTTGACTGGCACCTGATTGTGAAGGAGGATTACGTTTGGTAATGAGTTGGCAGCAACTGAGGGTACCAGCTCAAAACAAGAGTCAATAGCAACAGCAAAAAGAGCTGTTTGGCTTTGGCAGAGAAGATTTGGCAAATTTTACATGGGTGCAACCCACAAACTCAGCTCTGTTGTTCATCCCACAAATGTGTGTTTCTTACAAATGTGGCACCAGTTAAAGGGAAATTAACGGGCTTTCCAGCGGTAAAAGATCTACTGACAAAAGCATTGTTTCAACAAAGAAATGATCTACCACACACAAATTTCCTTACTTTTTGTGCTAAGTGTATGTTTATTTTTGTGTATATTTGTATTTTTGGTTTGTAGGTATTCTGTATATAATGGTTGGGGGTCAAAGTGAGAGTATTGTGTATATATTTATTTCATAACATAAAGGGCGAATTGATTGACTGGAGACTGTTTATAGCTGTCATTCTAGTTTACACTAGGAAATATTTAAACAGTATTTGCATAATTGCTGTCTCTTTTAGCAAGAGGGCCAGGGGAGTTGCTTCACAGTCTATGGGATGCCAGGGCAGTGAGCCTGTATGATTTCTTCAGGATGCTTCTAGGATTGCCTCACAACCTGGTTTATGGTTCATGGTTCATGGTTCCTGGTTTGATTCCCTGGCCCGGCGGGAGTCTTTCTGTGTGGAGTTTGTATGTTCTCCCCGTGCTTGTGTAGGTTCCTTCCGGGTACTCCGGCTTCCTCCCACAGTCCAAAAACATGCATACTAGGTTAATTGATCAGGAGGATGTGGCTGAGGAATTTAAGCCAGGAATGGGGAGAGACCATGACATCAGGACATCATTGGCTTCCTGAAGCATATTTCATCCAAAAAAAAAAAATGGTGACGTCAAATTGTGAATATTAAAAAAAATTTGAGCTGTTCAGAAACCCCCAAGAAAAATTCAGTTGTCAGTTATTGGTAAAAATATTGAATTTGCATCACTTTTGCCTGCAGTGTGGATGTACCGTCAGACTCCGTCGGACTTCGCCTGACTCCAGGTAGAGATGCTGGAGTCTGCTGGAGCAGAAAAACGTTCTTGTAGCCTCGTGCTCTTGTACCACCTAAGGTGTGTTTCTATTAGCAGGGATTCAGGGTAAACCGGCCAAACGGGAACAAGGCTGACCCCCTCCTCAGCCCATTCAGCCGGCGTGTGTTCACTACACTGCGGTGCCACACAAGAACCGTTGACTAAACAAATAACGCTTCTTATGACATGATGGCAGTAATGCACCTTTTTTTTGCTGTTTGCAAACTGCCAACAGTATAAAAGGAGATGGGGAAAAAAAGAAGAAGACACAAGTAAACAAGGGATGCTGTGGCAGTGACTGAGAATAAAAGAAAACCCTACTGGACTTCTTCATTGGCATAATGGGGCAACATGTCCTGAGCTGACTCGTCAGTCCATCTATTGGTTTTTTTCTCGTACTCTCCATCGTAATAAAATGCAATGGTATCAAAATGTTTCTGGTCCAAATGGTTCAAATGAGTTGTGTTTTCGCCTCCTAAAGGTTCCTGATGGCCTCTTGTGTAGGCTCATTCCCGGTGATGGAGAAACGCATCAATGATCCAGCCCCGGAAAAACTACCCAGAACCCTCACTAAAGGAAATGCACTCAGTATTTAATTCCCAACTAGCCCATTTTGCCTTCATTGGTCCTCCTAGGTTTTCCCGTTTATATTCCAGTGATCTGTCACTCTGTGACCATTTACAGAACTGGTTTAAATCTCCTTCTCTGTCTGCTTGTCTGAATCTGAGGTCTTTTTCTGGACATTATTTGGGTTTTGGAAATTATAATCAGCTGCACACATGTGTAAACAACTTTCCTGTTAGGGCCAACCATTGTGACAGACTTTAAATAGTTGATTTACCAACTGGAAGCCTTAAAGAAAAATGGTATCTGAATCAGTTCAAACAGAGAAGAGAAGAGTCTAAACTGCGTTTTAATGCAAATAAAAACCGCAGTAGAACATTTTAGAAAATGTTGCAAGTAAAGATGCTGTCTAGAGCTGCTGTCAGCTGGCTACGACAGGTTTTTGTGTCATTAGACTAGAATAATCAATAATTCATTAATTTATTCTCTTTTCCTCTTTTTGCGGAGCTGGAATGCACCTTTAAGGTTGAATTTGGCTCATCAGCTCACTTGCGGTCACGATTGTTATTGTGCCCTATTATTTCCATTTTTAATATTCCACTAAACCAGGACCGTTGATCCTTAAATCCAGCTGTGTGTGATGTGGAGACTTGCTCTAATAGTATAAGTGATGCAGGATCCCTGAACTGCACCTGTGAATCTCCTGATGCAGATTATGGTCTGTTTTACACACACATGCTCGCAGCAGCTCAACCACCTCTATCTGTGTTCTGTAGCTCGCCACAGAACAGTTGGGCTTTTTTCCTTCGTCATCAGCAGCTAAGTACTCAGAGTTGTCGCAGAGCCTGATGGAGGACATACCACCGTTTTTTTTCCAAATGCATCTGTGCTTGTGTGTGTGGGAGACACTGAGAGGGTTTGAGACTGGGTGTGTCTGAGAATATGCACTCTATGTTGGTTTGCTTTCAAATGACAACTAGTCATGATTGCCTTGATGTCTTAAGATTATATCTCAATACACTGATCTGCATTTTGAATCCACACAATGCTAGTCATTTATATTAACATAAGTATGTTTCCTGCTTCTATTTTTTTGCTAGTCATTTATATAAACATAAGTATGTTTCCTGATTCTATTTTTTGCATATTATTGTTTTTAATCTTTTCTCTTAGAAATAGTTGGTATTTTAGACACATTTGATTGCATGCTTATTGCTGATTTTCCTGCTCACCTGAAACGGTAGTACTGCACAAATGCAGTCTGGAAAGCTGCCAGAGGCTTAGGTGGGATCTCACTGCAGTTTGCTCGTGTACCCGGGTGATTTGAATAAAACGCTCGAAGTTCAACGTGTAAATGTTAGTCGAGCCTGCCCAGATACGTTTTCCTAGCAATAGTTTCCCAATTTGAAGAGGTCACAGGATTCCTGCGTGTGTGTGTGTGTGTGTGTGTGTGTGTGTGTGTGTGTGTGTGTGTGTGTGTGTGTGTGTGTGTGTGTGTGTGTGTGTGTGTGTGTGTGTGTGTGTGTGTGTGTGTGTGTGTGTGTGTGTGGAGGGGGGCTGGACTGCTGTGTTTGTGAGACTTCAGTGTAACAGACTGAATGGCCTGTGAGGAATGTCAGCGATAGCATCTCTGTGAGATTAGTGCAATGGCAGATGGACACAGGGACACCTCGGTGTGCATAAATTTACAAAGTCAAAGAAAGGTATTTGTCAAGTATTTTACATTTTATCATGTGCTACATATCCAGCTTTTTACTAACTTATTTTATTTCAGACACTTCTTCCTAAAGTGTTATTCACTTGTGAGCATTTTTTTTTGTTTGACATTTAGTATGTTTGTTTTCAGCTGCATAATCTGATCATTGTTGCATCTTACACATGTTTTATAGTTTGTGCACTTTGACACCTCAGCATGATAAGGTGGAGAATACCACTTTGGGTCTACTTGCAGATGCAAGTTACAGGTTGTGAACAGGAATCAGGTTGCAGAGTATCACCCTGTTCCTGTTTTGATGTAAATATGTAGGAGGAGTCATGCTGATCAGGGTCGACTGATTGTTGTAATTTATGTCAGAACTGAGTAGCATCATGTCATGTTTGTGAGTGTTTCTGTTCATAATCGAATTTCAGTGCCCTAATATTTAGGTACGTTTAAGCTGTAATGTTTACAGTGGAAAAGCAGGGGAAGTACTGCTAAATACTGCATGTTCCTTATATTTATCTCAGTTTTTTTTTAGAGGTTTGAACTAATAAGTAGTTGTAAACAACCCAATAATGAATTTATGATAGATTAAGGAAGCAACTACTTGGTTTGTTCCTGTATTTTTCTTCTTCTTTTCCTTCCTCAAAGAAACATAAATATATATATATATATATATATATATATATATATATATATATATATATATATATATATATATATATATATATATATATATATATATATATATATATATATATATAAATAAAAGCATGTGAACTCATATGATCATAGATCAAATATATGGACATGTTACACTGATTTGCAGTTGTTTTACAACCACACCAGCCTTGAATAGTAGAAGGCTCTGCCAGCTCAGTCAAACCTGTGTAATAGACTCGGTGTGGCTGACTGCAGGTCAATATTGACACCAAATCTGTGCTGCTGTTTGGTTTTGTTCAAAGCTGCTGGTCCTGACTTGTGTTGTCTTTCAGAATCACCCAGCATCGTAGTCTGGGAGAGATCATTCCAGGGATAATCTTACCCAGACTCAATGCCTCCTTTTCATATCAAAGTACATGCGGTCTTATAAGAGGAGGGATTTGCCTTTTCATTTCTCTGAGGTAGTGTAGCCTCTCTGAGCAGTCATCTCTAACCTGTCGTGCTCAGCACACCAGTTTAGGGATTTCCAGATATACCAGCAGCTGGCATGTATCTGGTTTCAAACCCACAGCTGCAAGAATCAGACCAACATGTGTTTGGTCCCCGGTTGCCCTTTTTCAATTAAAGTCTAGCTTTGCATGACAATTTTTAAGGCAATCTCAGAAGCGATCAAATTTAAAGATTTACTGACTGATCTAAGGTAATATCTTACCATTAAACCAAAGCTCTAGAAAATTACCTTTTACCTTTTTTTCTTTTTTTTTTAAATGAATGAATGAAAGAGCCGGTGAAAAATGTTGAACTGTTTCATTAAATCTTTATATTCAAACAGTCATCATACATCCTTTCTGTTTTATATCACGTTACAGCAAATACAGGAACTAATTTTAAATGATCATTCAGAAAATGTGCAAGAAATAGCACTTTTAGTAGTAACTTTTGCCAGTTTCATTAATGACAGTCTTGCATTCTGAATTCATGCGTCAGTCTTTGTCTCAGCAGATTTAGTGCTCAGCTGTTGACATCAGTATTACCATACCATAATTAAATACTCTAAACCATGTATGTTATATTGGTTACTCTTTGTTTGTTTTTTTTCTTGCTTTTTGTTTATCAAGGGAAGTAAATAGATGGAAGTTTTTATTTTCTTTTTATAAGAATCCATGGATGACAATGAGCTAACGCAATATTTGAACAGATTCTCATAATGCAGAAACATAACAGATTTTTGAACACATTGTATTTTGTATTTTGTAACCTCCAGATCTTTTAACATTTTCATATTTTTATCTCTATATTCTGCATCCATCCAGTTATTATATATTTTTTGCTGCTTCAAAAACCCCATCTTTGCTTAACTTTACCACAACTACGGCGCAGCAAATACTCATCCACACAAATGCCCTCAACAGAAATTCCCTTGTCAGTAGATTTCCTGCCTTTGCTAAATTCCGAGGGACCTTATTAAAGTTGTGAACAGCAGGAGACGGAGCTCAGCTTCAACCTCAGCACCTCGCTGGGGTAAGAAAAATGAAGAAACCGTTCTGAGTTTATGACCTTTTCATCCCAGGATCCAAACCCACTCCGCTGTGAAACCCGGGCTAATGAAAAGGCTCTGCTGTTGTGTTCATGTGGGAACTCCCTGTAGAAGGAGGAACAGCGGAAGACGGGCAAGACAACAAACACAGTCTTGTTAAATATTGAAGTGGCTGTGATGGATATCAACCTGCTCTGAGTCAAATCACATTGTTCTCTGGATGTCTCGCA
The DNA here is from genome assembly GCA_014839995.1 of Xenentodon cancila. NCBI lineage: Eukaryota > Metazoa > Chordata > Actinopteri > Beloniformes > Belonidae > Xenentodon > Xenentodon cancila. Next base: position 4,604,187 of record CM026216.1, on the reverse strand, counting down.
AAGCCGAGTGTACAACTCCCAGCAACAGTGAGCTGTATCCTAAAGACTCCACATGACGTAGAGTTAAATATGGAAGCGGGCGGTGTTCCGGACCAGCATGGCTCTGTGGTACCGGCAACCATCTTCCTGGGACACACCCTGGCCTCGTCAGTGCTGGTTCCATTACTCCCACTAATACTGAGTTTGTTTATGGCTAGTTATCTGTATTCCTGATAACTGTAGCTGCTTATTCTGGGTAAATAATACATTTGTTAAGTCTATGATTTTATGTTCAATTTAATTGTTGGGTTCCGTTTCTGACCGACAGTGAACTCATTAACACGGTGCTGGGTGGCTCATAGATGATGAGTTGATAGTGTCCCTGAACAGATGGAGGAAAAAATACCATTTTGAGTGCTAGTAGTTTAAACAAAATACTAGCAAACTGCAATTTGTCACAACTTTGAAAGAAGCAGCACCTGCATGTTTGGTTATGTTTTATCCTTTCCTCGGTTTGGTGAAGATGAGTTCAAATTCCAGATGAATTGTGACAGCCGCTGTTAATATCTATTGATTTTGAGGTCATGGCTCTGCAAAAACTGGACAAATAGTTTTACAACAAACTGGAAAAACATGTTTTATTCAACTGCATTGTGGATATTATACTTGTTAAGGAAATAAGCCAGAACGTTAAATTAGGAGTGAAAATGCACGCTCCATTTCTACCATTGGAATTGCCACTGGGTTGGTCATATTTGCATATTTTATGAAACTTGTACCAGGTGAAATATCAGTCAAATCAGTGTTTTGTTGCTGTGTAGTTTTGAAACTGTGAATAAACAACCCCAAACCGACCGTTTGTCTGGGTATTAAGTGAATTGAAAATCCAGCAGATGGGGACAGAGAGTTATGTTTGTGTTTTGACTACTTAGTCAAAAAATATTCCTTTTTTTTTTTCAGGTAGTTTTCTCTGCACGTTAATATATTTTTGACGTAGACGTGTCACGTGCACTTTACAATGAAACAGGCTAGAAGATCCACTGTGTGCTGATGGAGCCAGTTTAACAGAATTCATTTGAAGATGCGAGCATAAAGAAACTCTAATAACTCTCAAGCTTTAAAAATAAATATTTTGCTGGTCCCCAGACAAACTTCAGACGCCCAACCAGCTGTGTGAGTAATGGAGCTGCACAGCGGGAGGTTGTCACTTTGTGAGAACAAAGAGCAGCAAAGAAAGACTGGTTGCTGCGGGTACTGAGGGTAATCTGGCATTAGAGCGGGAAGATGACACAAGATAACTCATTAGTCAGATGACCTCCCAGATGAGCTGGTGACGGCTTGAATGTGTGTCCATATTTATGTGCAGAGACTGCTCTCACGTTGCTGCAAGTCATCCTGTCTTCATTAATCCCAGGTGAAATTCTGCCACCTGGTGGTTCTAAGCAGCATTTCAGTTTGGGTGTAACCCACAATAAGAAGATTTATTTTGGTTAGATCGGAGGTGTCGGACTACGGTCCTCGAGGGCCACCGTCCTGCATGTTTTAGATGTTTCCTGATTAAAATTAGTGGGTTACCATCAGCAGGTCATCAAGGTCTGTACAATTCTGTTAATGACACAGTCACTTAAGCAGGGTGAGACACTCCTGGGTTAGATGGAGGTCTGCAGGGCTTTAGCCTGAAGAAGCTGGACACACCGTTTGCTTGGATACATGCTGTGGTCTTGTGACCATAGCAGGTCATTCATCTACAACCCCCCTAACTAACCACTTTATCACTCTTTAGTCCTAAAATCAAAAGAATTTTAAACATGTTTTCTGGACACAAGTATGCAGTGGGTTGTTGTTTTTGTTATTTCATTGAAAATCAAAAAGGGCTGAAGTGATTTAACCGTTTCAATTCTGTTAACTGCTCCTCTTCTTTCTGACTGGTTAATCACCACTTCTCTTATGTGTGCTCCTCAGCTTGGTTTTGTAAACGCCATACATCGGCACTGCGACATTGACTCTGACATTATATAGTGTCTCATCTGTAACTTAACAGCTCTCCACAATTAATACGTATGCATGAACGGTAATTAGAAACCGTTTCAGTTGTTTCATTAATTTACACTAATCTTAGATTAAACTAAATCCGTACCGGTTATTCTAACGTCTCAGCAGCTGTTAGGAAGTGTTACAGAAAACTGGTTCAGTGTAGGTTTTTGTTATTTAGTGTATCTAAATACACTTGTTAATCATTTAAAAAAATTCAGCATTTACACATTTTTTTTCTTTTTTAGGTACTTTTTACAATTAGATAATATTTCTGCACACTGTTGAAACTGGTTTTGTGTATAACTTTGATATGTAACAAATGTTCGCTGCTAGTCATCCGTGGCTTTGCCATGAAGGTCTGGATGAACAGTTAGTGTTTAACCACAGGGAGCAAGGCCCCTGAGCAAGGCCCTTAACTCCCAATTGCTCCCCGGGGCGCTGCCCTGCTAGCAGCCCCACTGCTCACTAGTGAAACTAGTTGATGGGTTAAAAGCAGAGACTAATTTCGGTGTGCATCGTACATACAGCGTGTGCACGATGTCCACACTGACAAGAAAGGGAAGAAAAAAAAAATGTACATGCAAGTCAAACTTGCTGTGTACATATACCAGCATCAACATACCTTTTTAGAAAATTGAGTCCAGCCTCCAATTCCTTGATTCATGTTGCACAGCTGCACCTTTTTGTGACTCATTGTGACATTTACTTGCTCCCTCTTTTACACCTGTGAATCTGTGTCTGTGTGCAGCCATGGCGGAGTTGGATCTGAGTCTGAGTGACGCACTGACAGACAGTGTTACCCAGCCGGGCCAGGAGAACATAGTGGAGAGGGACTTTGTGGCTCAGCTGGAGGCAGAAACATTTGACGATCAGGTCAAGGAAACGGTTGGAAAGACTGACTACATCCCCCTGCTGGACAACGACGACACCAGAGCAGGTGAGAGTGACGTGGTGCCGACAGCAGAGCTGTGATGAGTCAGTTAAGAGTCGTTCCTTTCAGTTACACGTACATATCCGTACACAAGATCGGTGTAAAGATTGGATGTTGACAAGATATTTGTACTTGTACATGAGGAATCGGTATGGACTGGGTTCCTCTTAAAGAATTGAGGTAATGTGACCGAAAAACGATTGAATGGTTTAAGGAAAAAGAAAAGAAGAGAGATTCTGTGGCTTCTTCATGTCACCAACCCACAGACAGCATCTCCTATATAGCACCTTCAGTATATTGTTATTAAAAAGAATTGGCCGAATGTAACTTTAAATTAAATCTAATGAGAAACATACATTGTAAAAAGAGCCATCACTTCACCATCACCATAAATAATAGTCTCTGATGGTAAACCAGGAGAACTGTGTTGCGTAACTTGAACTGCAGCAGCTCTTGAATGACTTGTGGTCTTAGGCACCGCTGGACACTGGCTGACGTTTTGGATCTTCTGAAGTGTCATTCAGCTCTAGGAACAACAGTAGCTTGAAGATAAGCAAAATAGCAGTCACTGCTTTAAACATCCCAGCCTGGTGCTAAAATGTGAACATGATACAGGAAACTGCTGCACAGTATGCTCTTAGGTTTACACGCATCCGATGAGCATCCAACCTAATATACCGGAAAGGTCTTTCCTTACCATCAAACTTTATCCCAGACCAGCCTGCCTGGCTCTGTTCTGCAGGAAGATACGTCACTATTCCCCACTAGAGCCTGTAAGAACCACGGAACACCGGTGGAGTCAGGATGGTACCACGAGTGTTGTTTTCTATCACTCCTCGATGGAAATGTTTTGTTGTTGTTGTTCTTTTTAACATCACTTCTGACCTTATGTGAAAACTATACGTGCTTTCACGTATCATTTTCACTTGTGCTCAGCGAGCAGCCGGTGTTGCTGTGGACTGCTCCGAAGCAAGGTGGTGTTTGGTTGTGCAGCCGCTCCCAGCTCCAGTCAGAACCAAAGCTGGAGATGTTCACCCCTCCCTGCAACGGATTTGCGCATGCATGAAGCCATGGCTGGCAGATCCTGTACTGGCCTTGTTTTTAGTTTGTTTTTGTTTGTTTGTTTGTTCGGAAATGTCAGTCTCATTTAGAGAGCCCTGTTTTACATTACAATCAATAAATAACATGAAATAGTGAGTAAATATGCAATGAAGTTCCTTAATATCAAAAGTTACATAGACATAATCACTATCATAATAAATACAAGCTGAAATTCATCAAGAAGAGATTATTATTATATCATTATAAATAATGTAAATATTATAATAATTGAAATTATTATAATAATTATTCACTGCACTGGTCTGTAGTTAGGATAAAAGATTAGGGTTCAGATGATGACATTAAAACAAACATTTCAATTTGTGTAAAAATTGTGCTGGAGAATCACAATCTCAATTCTAAGCAAAACAACTGTGATTCCCTTTTTTCCAGAATCATGCAGCCCTACTGTGTAGGTTAACTTGCCATACAGGGATCTGAGATAGGTAGAAAAACACGTGAAAAATGGAAGGTTAGTTTGCAGATATATCACAGAAACAGATGAGCGAATGACCAGACAAAAGGAAGTGACAGTTAACCAGGAATGACTCAGCTCTCGGGCCTGTTTGGGTTCCCCAGACACTTTGGTCAGACAGTCAGACTGTGTGTGGGCACTTGTCAGTGACAGTTGGCTGCAGGACGGGCCGTGGGTGGCGTTGCCAGTGATCAACTGTGGCATGCTGCATGCATTTGGGCAAACGCGGACATGCTGACACGCTGACGGCCAAACAGTAGGGTGAGGCAGTTCGCGAGTGATTGCCCTCAGTCAGCAGGAGAGTAACGGGAGGAGGCGCTTATTCGTCCGTGTTCTATTTTCTCCTTTACCATGTGGTAACGCTGATGTACTTGTACTGTAAGCTGCAGTCGTGCTTCGTATTCTAGGAGTGGACTGAAACACACACTCTGGTTTCATGAGTGTGCTGGGCTCCTGTTTTTGATCTGTGTTTATTTCTTTGTGGACACCAGTCATACCCTGTTTGTGTGATCCTACATGTGGGTTTTCAAATGGACTCTCAGTTTACGTTCTGATGTTTATGTTGTATAAGTGAGTTACACTGACAACAGTTCGTGTCTACGTGCACTTCACCATATTCTGTCACTGATGATTTAAGATTTCCAGATAGTTTTTATATTATTTTTAATTTCTTGTGCAGTGCATCATTTAGCCTCTGCTTTTGTTCTTTAGCAAATATAATTTTTGCTTTCGTGGGGGAATACATTTTTAACTGGGCACACAGACAGCGACACGCACCACATTAAGAAGTCCTTTAAACCCCTGATAGGTCAGGGTCAGCGGTTGGATTTAAATGAACTGTTGTAAAAATCAATGCACTAGCGTTTGATTATTGCTCTCAGCAATCTGTTAGTGCTCAGATAGTAATGTGGTTGGTTGTTTTTGTGTGTGAATGTATGTGTAGACGCGGCTACTACACTGGAGAATGGCGAGCAGGAAGCTCATGGGGTACAAAAACCTGGTAAGACTTCTCCCACAATTCCCTCTGCTGCCAGTCATTTTACTGACATTGCTTGGTCATCTTCATCAACCAGTCATGGCTTTTTCGTCTTACCTTATATCAACTTCACTTCTCTTTTGCTTTACACTTTAATTCTGCGTTTGTGGTTGTGTTTTCTTTATTGATACACAGTGAATGTAAAAGGTGCCATATTCAATGTAGGTGCCCCTGGACAGTGGGTGTTATGAGCAGATATTTGTTTCATATCATTTGATCAGGGTTCATGAGAGATTCAATACTTACTTGCCATTCAGCTTAGTTGTCATGATGGGACAACAAACAATAATAACATGACACATGTTACATAAGCCCTTTCCCTTACATGGCTGTAAGATCAAGCGAAAATTAAAATCTGCAGTGTCTAAGACAATGAGATATAAAAGAAAGACAGTAAGACGTAGTAAAAATGAAATACAACGAATTTATATGCTTTGTAATATGGTAGAACACAAGAATAATACTGTGAAAGGGCTTATAATTAGAACAGATCAGTTTTCTTTAAGCAAGTGAGAGCCCGTTTTCTTATAAGGGAACAAATGTACTCAGAGCTGGACTAAAGTCCTGTAATTGTCATTTAACTGATGCTTCGATGCTCCATACAAGCATGACTGAGTCATGTAAAAGTCAGGCTCACCTGGCAAAAGCTGCAGAAAATGAATGAATGTCAACAGTACAGCATTGCTGACAATAGATTGTTGTTTGGAGGGGAGTTTTTTAAAATGTATTTATTTTATTTATTTATTTTTTGTACACATTCAAGCTGATTGTGGAGACAGGATTCTGGAAGCTCAGCAGTCAGCACTCATACATCACACGTTGCATCTTCAACAGATGTTGCCACATTTTGTAGCCTAGGATTCTGGTGGTTCATTGTGTGAGGCAAAACTGGCATGTCTTAATGATGTCATAGTAATGTACTGCAGGTTTGATCAGTTCATAACAAGAGAAAGGAAACACTGGGAGTGGGAATGCAAGCATGTATTTCAGTGCCAAAAGTACCTGATTTTTTTTTTACAGGATTCACATTAAAATGTTGCTTTTTATGTTATAAGTTTACTTTGAAATAGCAGCTTTTTAAAGTGCTCACCGTTCTGTTTCTTATTAAAACACAATTTTTACACCATCCAAAGAACTTTTTAGGAGACTTTAGGACACCATACCCTTCCATCTGATTTAATACTCTGTGAGTTTAAAGTGTTTTGTAAATTCTTACTGAAGACTAAAGCCAGACCAAAAAACTTAAATGTCAGTTTTTTAAAATGAAATATTAATGAATTCCTCTGAAACTTTGATCAACTTGTCCTGACTTTACAGTTGATTAACACATATTGGTTGTCTATTTGTTTGTAATGATTTTCATTTGGCTTCCCTTCAGAATGACTCGTTAGTTACTAATCTCCATTTGTTAATGGCTCCTGGTCTGAGTCTAGGCTTTTTGGATTGTAAGTTTGTATGTAGTGTTGCATAACAAATTAAAGGCTGCATGAACGCCATGTGTTTTTGTTGATTGGCCCCTAAAGTCCTCATTGGTGCACTCTTTTAGGAATCATTCATCATTTCAGTCTCACTAAACATACCGCCAAGAAGGTACCTACTTGGCTTAGTTTAGATCAGGAAAATGGATGTAATATTTAATTAGAATTAAAATAGATCTTAATTCATTTGCAATTTCAGTGCATCAAACTGAACTTTAACTGATGTTGAGAGACCATCACATAACCAGAAACTTTAATTTGATAAACAGAACAAATGTGAAATCTGAGGCTCATGATCTGATTGTGAACACAGCTGTCCTTTAGTTGCATATGAGCAGACAATTATCCTTGCTTCAATCCTTTGCTCTTTTTTTTAACCACATTAGATGAATTTATCTAAATAATGAATGTATTTATAATATGAGGCATAACTTTTTGATTGACAGTCAGCTCAGCCAGTGGCTAGCCATCACCACTTCAAAACCAGCAATTTATACTAACCCAGCCTCTGCTAAACTCGGCAGTGATTTCTAATTTTGCTGCCAACACAACACATGAAGCGGGATAATTAGCTGTAAACACCTGCTGGAAGCTCTGCAGCTCCTCCAACATTGGATGGTTGAAGGTGCTGGTAGCCTCAGCTAACTTTGATTGACATGTGGTGGGTATGTTCCTGCCTCCTTCCAAAGCAATATGACAGCAATGCATACGAGGAAGAAGTGCATATTCCGTAATCTTTTTGAGCTTTGGGCTGAGTGTCATATTTCCTGAAATGTTTGCGTGTTAATCTCAGATTGAAAAAATAGTGATATTACAACCCAATGCATGCAACAGAACCCTCACATCCTCGCATCCCATTAATTTCTATGGAAAGCCATGAGGTGTGTGTATTGCCTACGCAAAAGAATCTTGGGAGGGCGGTGTGTCAAAAAGTTGAGCTTTGCTCAACTTTGTGCAAATGAGTGTCCAGCGCGAGGTAGTTATCCAATCAAAGTTGACATCGCTCTCGGTGTCCCTCTGTTCCATAATCCTTCACTGCCTCCTGGGACAGTGAGTGAATGAGTGCAGCTTTGGGGAAGGTGGCGATGTTGGTGATGTCCCTTCAAATCTACTTGGGAATATTCGGGGTTGGTCGCAGTTGTGGTACATGCAGCCTATCAATACCGAGCTATTTTAACCATTAAGTATTAGTTTAATTTATCTCAGGTCACATATTTTAACGAAATTAAGTTTAATATTTTGTCTGTGTATATCCATTACATCAAATGAACAAAGTTGAAACCTAGATACAGCTGAACTTTTTAAGTTCAAGCCTCCACCAACAAAATAAGGGGACCAATGCGATTGGACGTGAAATTGCTTGTGTACAGTGGATGTCCGGCCCTAAACAGAATTTGCATTAACGCATTATTATTAACGTTGACAGTCGTATAAAAGAATAAAAAACGTATTGTGAATCAAAGGCTAAACTCCTCAGCCATCGTTTCTCGATATTTGCTTATACTGAAATGCTGTAAACTGCTTCAGTTTATGTTGTGTGTGGCTGTTTTTTGTTTTGTCTTTTTGCTTTTACCAGTTTTTTTTCATCTTAAAATACAGGCTTCATCTATACACGTTACCGTTTCTCTGCTCACTTTGTGGTCATCATGCATATTTTCCATCTTCTTAATAGTGCTTAAAATGTGCATGTCTTGGCAGAGCAAAGCTTTAGGAAGTATATAGATATAGAAATAGCCCTTCCTCTGCTGACAACAAAATCTCCACTGTCACACATATTGAAACTTTAGGATTGATTAGGACTGATGCAGTCCAAATATAACCCAAAGTTACCATAATAGTCACTCACCTGACATAATCACTTTTAATCATACTCATAACTAACATTGATGTGCTCTACTCGTTAGCACCTAATGAGAAAGACAGGATTAATATGACCTCTTGTCAAATTTCTTGGAAAACCACACCTCAAATCTGCTTCTACTAGTACAGTCTAAGGCTGTTACCACAACATGCAGTCATTTATGTGCTGAATCCAGCTGACATGGCATTTGTCTTTGATCACTGACTTTAACCAAGTCATCTCTAAAAATAGTACAAACTATTTTTATGTATGGCAGATATTTCTGAGTGGCTGGGCTGTTAATACTTTGTCAAGACAGTAAAGTTTATCAACACAAAAGTTTGTCAAGTGGATATCTACTGTAATGGCATATTGGGCATGCAAACTTATTGTACCTTATAACAGTCTCCTTTTAGAAGCTACCATTATTGCGTTTTAATCTTAAAATGAGACTATCTGCTAATAAAAGAAACACTGGGTGAGTATTAGAGCTGTCAGCTGATGCGACTCATGTTCACATATGTGTGCCACGGAGATGACCATTTGATGTAGGTGAATGCTGTTTGCAGATGGAGGGATATGGAGCTTTCAGATCCGTCATGTGTTGTTGGCATGTTCACCTCTGAGTTGTCTGGCTGTTTGCATGACCTCGGGAGCTTGTGTAACCGTGATGACAGAACTGCTCTGTATGTGTGCCCGTGTGTCTAAAATAGAGATTGATAGTATTGAAAATGGTATTGTTTTGGTTTTGGTCATTCCCCATCTCTGGTTTCTCATACTACATCAAATCAGCTGTAACAGAAGAGTACAGTGGTGGGAGTGAACGCATAGTTTTTTCTTTTGTTTTTCACTACTTCAGTAGACATAGCATCTGGCTTTGCTGAGGTGCTATGTAACATTCATCACTGTTATTCCAGTGGTCTCCAAGGAGAAGACACAGGTGGTATAAGTAGTAACTGGGTCAGAGAATCGAGAGCACAAAGTGAATCTGATAAAGCAAGTGTACGTTTGTGTGTGTGTGACTGAATGTGTGGAGATGCTGCATGTCCCCTCTGCTGCATGATGCTTCTGCATGACTTATACGGCTTTGGAGTATAAAGTATCTTTCCAAATAGTTGGACAATAATTGAATTGCAAAAAAGACAAATATGCTGTTTATTATGTTTGTAACATGTTTTCACATTTAATGAGTTGCAATTGTTTTGAGACTGCTACTAATCTGTTTTCCTTTTTTCCCTTATTTCTTCCTGTCATCCCTATTATCTTTTCTATTATTTTGCTCATTTATGCTTTATCTCTTATTTCTTATTGTTTTACATCTATATTCCTGACAATTCTATTACTACTCTTGTTGGTTTACTCATATTTCACATCATGTTTAATTTCTTTACTTCCTTTTCCTTTATATTACATGCCCCTCCTCCCTAAATTATTTTTCTCCTCCTTCCCCAACTCTATGCTTCAGAGGACTAGAATCCGCCTCCATCGCCATGACGACTGTCAGTCAGCTGTGCTTCTGCTTCTGTGCATCTTTTCCCCCTACCTGTCCCACACACACACACACACAAACACGCAAACAAACACACGCACTCACACTCACACTCCTACCTTCAGCACACTGTGTTCTTCAAAATGATGTGCTGTAATTTACTCCAGGGGTTACAGGGAAAGTCTGGTGCACACAACTGTTTTTTGGTAAATGTACAACCTTGTTTAAAAGTCTATATTTTTTCTGTTTCATTTTAGCCGCAGCTCTTCTGTGCAAAGATTTCCACTAGTTTCACTGTATCTATTGAAATGATTTCACTTTGTTTCCCTGATCAATAATTTTTTTTCCATTTAACTTAATCTCACTACAAAATGTCCAGTGTAATAGCTGCGTTAGTCCACAGTGATTATGTTTTCCTTAATCATTTCCCCTTTCAGATAGTTTTTGTCACTGCATCATAATATGACACCTGCTGGGGTTATGATGCTTATTTTAAGCATCTCCCAAATAGCAGTTGTTGCCTGTTTTTTTTCTTTTTTGGTTGATAAAACCATGTTGCTGCACTGTTTGGGGTCTATGTTAGCAGCAAAACAGAGACAACTGAATTATATACTATTATATAAGTATTTGTTTGTGCAATATACATAAGTCACACTGTTATTGCATTTTTTAACAATATCGCATGTTGTATTTTTTTTGTTTTGTTTATTGTGAAGCCCTAGTTTAGTAAAACCCAAAACTTAATTGGAAATAAACAAATAGATCACATGTAAGAATCCTGCAAATCTGCAGATTTTCCCTCTGAGACACGAGCACTGCAGCAAACAGTAAGTTCACAAGTTCATGTCCTCACACACCCTCAAACAGAGGCGCACACACTATGCAGCAGTCACTCTTGCTGATACATTTCAAATGGAGTCACTGGTGCTGCAAGGCTCATCTGTCATCGCCTCACCACCAGCACACATGCACACTTCGCTCTAACATATTGGTATATTTACTCACCAAAGGAATATTTGTCTGCTTTTATCTATTAACAGACTTTGCTCACTTCTCCTCATCTTGCCTGCGCTCTCAACCTGTGCTTTTTCCTCTCTTTTTCAACTGTTTTGGTATTGATCAACCGAGCAAAAAGAGAAGTAAATTTAAAAAGCAAACATGTTCTTGGTGTGAGTAATACAACAGGATACTGGTCTCTGAGCTGTCTGTTGTATCACGTCACCACTGAGGGATAAATTCAGTTTCCAGGCTTATAAAATGAACAGACTCATTTATGAATATCTTGAATTTACTGAAATTCATAAATGGTTAATAAATAGTTTTCTTTTTGTTGTCTGTTGCTACATGTGTGTATGCAATAAGTTTATTTAATTCTAATGACTTACTTAAAATGGTTGAAAACTTTCTTCTTTTTTTTTTTTTTGGACAGGTCTTTTTACAAGTAATGAATTTGTATAGAATTGTTAAGTTGCCACTAGACATTTATCCACTAAATGTGGACTGTCCACTATCGAACACATTAATAGTCCCTGGCCTCAAGTGGCCTGCTGAAAAATCATTCCTGTTAACTTGGGTGGTTCGGTACCCCCGCGTCCCCAGAGCTAACAGTTAATGTAGTTTGAGGATGGGACTTCACACGAGATGGTTACTCTTGCAGCGTCACAGACACAAATGCTCACCTTCTAGCTTCATCTTGAGTTGATTGACTTTCTCATATAATACAAATCTAAATACTTATACTGTCTTGTAATGCAAAGAAGTAAGTTTTTTTTTTTTAGTGTGGGTCCAGCTGCATCAGGATCACTGCTCTATTGAATTAACACACTAAAATAGCATACAAGTGAAACTCCTAATATCCAACAGTGAACGTGAGTCTTGAGTGGTAGTCAGAAGGTTAAAGAATCAGCTTCAACAAATGCAAGAACAATGATGAAGTCTAGACCAGTTTAAAACAAGGATTCACCTCCAATATTCAGAGACAAAACCAATATAATGTCAGTATTTTTAATAACTCGGATGACTCTGGTTTGTCTGCCAGGAGCTGCTTTCATGAACAGTTCAGCCTTGTTTCTGTTCAGTCTGATGTGCAGACAGAACTCTGATCAATACTGAAGGATTCAGTGAAATAACTTTTTGGAACACCTCTTTTTAATCATCTGAATCTAGTGAGTTGGCTATTTCCATCACTAAGCACAAGCAGCAAAAAGGGAGTCAGCAATAAAACCCTGAGAGATGATGAACAAATTCATCTTAATCTGAATTAACTGTGTTCTTGACAAATATTAATTACAGTTGTAAGATAAGCAAACCTGCCACAAACATTTTTAATAAAAATGCACATAAAAACAACCAGAAATCCTGAATTGTAAAACCCTTATTCTACCTAAACCCCTCTTAGCTGCGCTGAAAAATGATAAATCAGGAAGCAGGGTGGTCTGAATTGACCCTGTCAAGCACTGGAAGTGACAGTGGAAAAGCATCTGGTCTGTCTCGGCTTCAGCTGGCTTGGTTTTGGTTCAAAAGGGGGAACGTGGATATTAAGGCTGTTTTTTGTTTGTTTTTTTGACTGCTACAACTTAATTCCCACCCCCATTGGGACCACTGCAATTACCTTACAAATATGACAAACAGTGATATTCCCTTTCTGTGACTGGAGCTCAGTCAGGTTGTTTGCCCTGTCACTTGAATTGGACTAATGGGCTGTTTTGTGCTGCGATAGGAAAATAAATCCTTAAACAATTGTGACTGTGGATGAATACATCAACATGATGGTAGACCAACAAATACAAAAACACTTGAGAGGAGCTTCTGCTGTGATCTGGGGTGAACTACCTACGAGTTATTTCTTCAAATTGTGTGATAAATTTAAAAAGGTGCTACAGAGATTTAACTCCTCCGTCATTCTGTCACATGCTATTAATCTTGACCCTGTCTTTTTTTAAAATAAAGGCTTTTCTCTCTGTCCTCAACCTGCACCTTGTGCTAATAAATGAATATATAACACGCACTTTTTTGGCTTTTGACTTCTTTGTCTTCTTACCCAGCAACACTAAAAATTATATCTGATGTCTCAATGCTTCTTTATATTCCTTTGGTTTCTTTCTATTCCTGTCCCTCACATCCTCTCATATCATTTATGTATTTATATATATATATATATATATATATATATATATATATATATATATATATATATATATATATATATATATATATATATATATATATATATATATATATATATATATATATATGCTGTCTTCAATGAACACATATGCAAAAAAGGGCCACGTGCAGGGGACTGTGTTCACTCCTTTTAGGCGGCAACTTACCCTCCTATGTGGATAGTAGATACGGATGCTAATTTTTATACATCAAAGAAAGCATTTTGCGAAACACAAAGCCATAGTAAACATACCTCTATAACTCCTTAATCGTAGCTGAAGTCATCTTTGGATAATTTTACACTCACATATGGATGTGCCTGGTTTAGTAAGAATGACAAATAAATCTCTCTTTAATATTCATGAAGCTTTAATCCACGAGCTGGAAAATAATTCTAATTCTTCTTTCACTTTCGTCTCTTTTGTAGACACAAAGCTTTTCATCTGTGCCTCTCTCCATATTTGTGTGTCTGTGTTTGAAGACATCACACCCAATGTGCTTGACTGATAGAAGAATACGGTGTCTTTGTGTTAAAGCATCGGACTTGCCTTTGAGCTTCAGATCTTAAACTCTGTGTGGGAAAACAGCAGCCCGCACATTGGGTGAGTCTTCTGTTCCCCACAGCACTTTGAAATATGTACTTAGTCACTTCAACTTTTGATTTGACAGGCACTGACTACACAATCCCTTCAGGCATAAGCTAAATGTAGTCCCTCCAATTGGTTAAGTAGTTAATTGTGGTCTATGACAGTAAGGAGTGTTGCAGACCATGACAGCTAAATATTAAAAAAGCAATATTAAGATACAAGGTTGTCAGAAATCCTTGGCAGCTGCTCAAATTCTGCATCTGGAAAAAACCCAAACGCTGACATGGAGAAGGCCGTGACAAAGTTATTATGGGTTTGAAAGTGCCACAGCCAGATTGTTTACAGTCACGTACAAAAGTTAGTCCCCCGTCTTTTAACCCATTGGCTGCTTTTTGTTGAAAAACATGATATAAATCTGTTTATTATAGTGAATATTAGTAATATGTAATCACACAGAGACATAATTATTTTTTAACTGTGCCATCATTTTAAAAAAAATTAGCCAAAATCAAGCCAAATGGAAAGGAAAAAAAATGTATGAGCGCAATACTAAGAACCACCTTGGTGCTTTTATAAGATTATAAGGGGTAAGTTGCAGCTAGGTGCAGCTTATCATCAGCCTTTGATGACTTCAGGATGAAAAGGTGAACAGACCTCATTTAAAGTAGACGTTTTGGCAGTTTGCTGGGAGTTAGATCGAGGCTCCTAAAAGGTCACATGAGAAGTTTCTTGGCCATTCCTGGGTGTTTTTGTTTATTATCCTGTTGGAGGATCTGTGACCTGCACGGAGACTAAACTCTCTGACACTGGGCAGCACATTTTTCTCAAGAATGCCTTAATGGTCTTGAGATTTCATTGTACCTGGACAGATTCAAGACACCATGTAACAGGCGCAGCAAAGCAGCTCCAGAACATAATCGAGCCTCCTCCATGTTTTACAGAAGCTACAGTCATCTTTTCTTTGAAGGCTTCATTTTCACACCTGAGAACATAGCGCTAATCTGACTTGTGACTTGTCTCATCTGTCCAAGGAAACATCTCCCAGAAGCATTGTGCCTTGTTACTTCACATTTTGACAAATTCCAGTCCCACGTTTTTATGATTTGCTTTCAGCAGCAGAGTCCTCCTCCATCATCCACCTTGGTTCAAAGAGTGATGGTTGGTGTGACCTGACACTGATTCACCTCGGCTTTGGGGTTCTCCTTGAATCTCTGTGGATGCTGTTCTAGGCATTTTTTTTTTTATCATTCATATTTTGTCTCTTCAGTTTGTCATAAATTTTCCTCTTGCAGAGATGACCTGAGAGGAAGATGAGCCACAATTTCTCCAATGGTGTGAGGGTTTGATAAAACCATACATGAATCACTTCAAGTTAATGGTATTATAGATGCTTCTGTAATGTATTAAATTATAGGGGTGCTTTTCCTTTGTTTTATTCTTGTCTTGATTTTTTTTTTTATGGTAAACTTTTGTCTGAGGTTATATTTGCCAAAATTCCAATACAATCCGATTTAATCAGATCATTGTTCATAAGTTTTTTCACAATGGTAAAAAAGGAGATAGTAACTTTTGCTCATGACTACATGTTTTGTTTCCACATATGCCAGACAAGTATATTGTTGTTTCCAGACTAAGACGAGGAGGTGTTGAGGACACAGTGACATAATAACTTTATTCTAACACAATAAAGCCAGACTGGAGGGTTACACAAGTTTCAGTCTATAAGTACATATGTACATATGCGTGTGTCTTTTTTTAATAATGATTTTGTTTTATACCTGCTTCTTTCACAAATATAAAATCAAACTCAGACACGAGCCTTAGATTGTAACACCTTAAGTTCTATCACTATATTTTCTGGATGTCTGCGGGTATTTAAGCCACCTGTGAGTGATAAATTGGCTAAAAGCAGTGGTGCTGTGATTAATGCCCCTGGCCTTAGTGTGTATGTATTTGTGGGTGCTTCCCTTGCAGAACACAAATTATTAGGGAGAGAGTATTTGAATGAGCTAGAACATTTCCAAATTAATTTTGATGCAATTGTGCATCCGTGTCTGCATTGACTTTACAACCATAAACGTGAGGAGAGCAGCTCCAGTCCTGTCCAATGACTCAGTTTAGTTTTCAATGAAGAGTTGGTCTTTGGTTTCACTTTCTCTTCCTCCAGCTATATGAATGTTTAATACGTGTGTTCGATAAAGACACAGTGTTATCAGCTTAAGGACTTTGTGTTTGCTTGTATTTATCTCAAGTCTCTGATGTAATGTAAATAGATTAGAGACTTGTTGTTGCCATATCAACCATCCAGACCTCTCAGGTCTCCTGGTTCAGGTCTGGTCTGTGTCCCCAGAATCAGAACCAAACATGGAGAAGCAGCATTCAGCTTTTATGCTCCACAGGTCTGGAGCAAACTTCCAGAAAACTGGAAATTCTGAAACCCTCAGTTCCTTATATCAATGTTAAAAGCTTTGTTTACAGCTGCCTTTAACTAAATTATTTAAACCATTCTGAATTTAGATTTCAATTATGTTAATTTGAGTACTAAATTGTAACTCTAGCTTAAGTCTAATTTTTCTTTATTCTGCCACTGCACTGTAACTTTTTTTCATCTTCACTTTGCATGTTTTTATTATGTAAACCACCTTGAATTGTCTTATTAACTTAAATCACTTCAGACTGATGTCAAAACAACATAAAAAACACTTTTCATTTCAAAGGGGTTCCCCTACTTTTTTCTTGCCTGTATGTACATGGTTTACAGTGGCAAGACAGAGGATAGAAATCGGATATGTACATTGAGTCAGATGGACAGATTCTGCAGTGCTTTTGGCCTCACAAATCTTTTATTCAAGGTCAAATTTATTTATATGGCACATTTACAAACAGTTAGAGTTGCCCTAAAGTGCTGAACACATAATATAAATAAAATACCATTAATAGTAAAAAAAAAACAAAATACATAATAAAAATGAAATATTATATATGGGTTAAAAGCCAGTGTGAAGAAGTGAGTTTCTAGCAATGACTTGAAACTTGCCTCTAAACTAGCCACTCTAATGTAAAGTGGGAGACAGTTAAACATGTATGTGACACCCACGACACCCATGCACATCTCTGTGTATGGGTGTCGTGGGTTATTTGGCACATGTTTGAATCCCCCTTTCACAGGTATCAACACAGTAGGCCATGTCCATGTGTTTTACTGTATCAAGCGGTCAACAATGCCAGACTGGGGCTTTACTATTTCACTCTGTAAAGCATTTTGTTCTTAACTTGTATTTAAAAAAAATTCTATATAACTAAACTGAGTTATGGTGACACTTTATTGAGGATCATTATAATATATTCTCAATCTCACATGAGGTTAAGGAAAAGTCTAAACTCTTGGCATTTATCACACACACCAGAGTTGCACACATAACAATGTAATTTCTTTGCTCCTGCTCTTGTCATAGCCAAACCCAGCTGGTGTGGTTCAGCAATCCCATTTAGAAGAGGACCGAGACTCACCCACAGGCTGTCGGCTATATTAGAAAGAAACAAAACAACACAAAGAAAAAAAACGAGGTTGGAGCACATCTAGGTAATGATAGCTATATCTTCTAATCGCTCACATTGACGTTTACCACAGGATGGGTTCTATTTCCAAACTTTAAATGTCTTTTTAAACGCCTACATTCCTGAAGACATTTCTTCTCTTGGAAGTGGAAGTTTGTTAAAAACTTTTGCTGATGTTTATACTGTATAACTAAAAATCAGATGAGTTTTATATTGATCAATTTGATATTTCTGTTACAAACCTACAGCAGTAAATTCATTTTACTAAACAAAAACAAATAGCTCAGCTCTCCTAAAGTTTTTTTTTCATGTGATTCACAGATCTTTTTTTCAGTGATTTGTTAGTAGTTTTGTTTCCTTTAAAGTTTAAGGTTGCAGATGTTTCCTATAATGATTTTAATTGATTTTTCTTATAACTCCTAATACTAAATAACATTCATGCATTCATATGGCACTGTTCTAGTCATGTCAAAGCACGTTTATACTACAAGCCACATCCTACAACAATCCATACAGCAATTTCCTAGTCTATGAAAGTTCATATTTCCTCGTGGATTTGGAGTATCATTGCAAAGTTATTTTAAATTTCACTGGAAATTATCTTCTGAGTTTGGGTCCAGACCATCCCACGAGTTTTTCTTCCATGAAGCCATTGAGTCATCGTGGTTTTATTGATTTGTAAACGTTGGTCTCAAATTCTGATATGCCTGGAAAGGTTTTCACAAAACATTGATCCATGTATTTTTGCATTGATCTTCCTGACCATTCTCCTATTGTCTGTCACAGAGTAAATGTCCCCACAGAATGATGTTGTCATCCCCATGTTTGTCTAAAGAGATGATATTCATGAAGTTTTGTTTCCGACATGCTGAAGTTGGAAATATTATTATTATCATTATTATTATTATTATTAATATCCTATATTTTTTTAAGATCAACCTGTTTTATCTGAAATGCAGTCATCTAATCAGTCTAAAACTTTTTTTTTTTAAATTTTATTCATTTATTTCAAGCCAGCTCAGTGAAGACCTAACAAAACAAACAATACCAAAACACTACACTGGTCAACTCAGCAGTAACTGCAACTGCACATTTCCTTTACTATTGAGTAGTCTGGTGTATTTGCGTTCAGTGATTTCTGTGCAAACATCTCCACAGACGTTTGGTTTCCTTACTTGAACTGCTTGCTTTAGGTCCTTCCACAGGACTCCTTTCGAATCAAGGTCAGGGACTTTGACTTGGCTATTCTATTATATTAAATGGCAGATTTACCCTCGGTACAAAACCTGTTTTGGTTATAATGAAAAAAAGAAGTAACTTAAAAGTTTTCCTGAAAAGAAAGGCATCGGCACAGTTATTTGCAGCAGCTGCACTGTTTGTTTTTTCTTTTTTAATATATGTGTAAATTACTGATTCATAAAGCGTTTTTCTGTGACAAATGTAATGACTATGGTGACAACATTGATGCAGTTTTCGCTTATGTTTTTTAAAATGTTTTTCTAGTTCTTATCTAAGTTATCTTACTTACCTTAAGGTGACTTGGATAAGGGCTAGAAAAACATTTCAATCAATTTAGCTCTTGTGTTTAATCAATCAATCAGTCAAACTTTATTTGTATGGCATATATCATACAACTTGTGCAATACAAAGTGGTTTACAGGATTAAAACTGCAGCAACAGATATTGTTTAAAAACAATTTAACATTGAAGAATTACACACAATCAGCCTAGCTCAGTAGTTCCAATGTATTTTGTGTTTTTCTCTTTTTCTGTCTTTATCCTCTATGCATGCAATGGAGAAAATTTTCCAAGGACAGATTACTTATCTGTCCAAATCATTCCTGAAGTCAAAGCTAGGCAAGTCCAGTATTGAAGCCAGCATTAGTCAAAGTCAAAGTCATGTTTCTTGTCAATTCTACCACATGTGAGGTTCATACAGAGATTCGAAATTACATCACTGTCAAACTCTCAGTGCTACACAATGAATAAGTTTCTCTCTGAAAACAAAGTGCAATCTAAAATCTAAAAGAAACAAATAATACAATGACACTGGGTTAAAAAAACAAGGGCAATAAGATTACAATCAAAAACAATAAAATGGCAGTATGATGATAGATAGACATTATTGTTAATGATGAGCTGCATTGTAGTAGGACAGTGAAATATACAACAGTTTTTAAATATGTGTGATAGGCCTGCAGGTGTTCAGCTCATCTGGTCTGGTTAAAGTGACTTTGTGCAAAGAAGACAATCCATTTCTGGCAAAAATTAGACCAGGACTTGCAGTTTTTTCATTTCACTGTCCATTTCTGCTCACAGCAAAGTTACAATCGCCCACTCACCCAGTGCAATTCTGTTTATTAAATGAAGCATTATGAGTGTCTGCGTGCGTGTGTGTGTGCGCGCTCCCTCATGCGTGCGTGCATGTTCTTCAACGTTAGGTTGGGTTCTTTCAAACATCTACTGACTCAAAAACCCAAACGGAACACAATCCTGTCACTCATGTTCATTTTCACCTCTATTCACAGCATGCTGCATTCACTGATCTTGGAACTTAGCACAAAGCTGCAAAACTATTTTCAAAAAAGCCTTACCCCACAAAAGAAGCGTTTGGAGTTAAGTCCAGTGGACCATTAACTATCTACTGAACAGAGGAACAGAGATGCAAAGACAAGGTTGAGAAGAGCTATGGTACTTTATCCTAGAGTAATCCAACATTTAAGATCCATGAAATGTTAACTAATTTTAGCTAGAAGAGTTAGAGGTCCCAAGAGGGTGCCACTAGAACACTAGATCCTTGCATGTTGCCTGTATGCAATGTTCTGTTGATGTTCAGTAAGTTCTCTAGCAAATAAATAAATCAGTTGGATGGAAAAGGATGTACTGATTTCTTTCAAGTGCCCTCAATTTCCAAAGTAATTCAGAATTTCAAATGTGGCAATCTATAGTCAGAACCGGGGTCTAACCTAAAAACGTTTGATAGAAAAGTTTACCTGCTGATGTGGCGGCCGGTTAACGGGTGGGCGGGTGTTACTTTCAGACCCTGGGCAGAACTAAACTCTTGTGTCTTGTGCCACACTGTCATACCTGCAAGACAAACAGGTGTTAAAATTCCTAACCTGATTCGAGGCAGATTTGTATTTCACATGACAAGACATGATGGGCAGCCTTCCACCCGAATCTGCTAGTGGTCCTCAGAAAAGCCCTCACAGGGCTCCAAACCCATTTCCACAACTTGCTCGTGTGTGAATGGGACAAAGTGAGCTCTTGTGTGCTCAGAGGTATATACAGGAGAATGTGTGTTTGTGCTCATTCTTGAACATCAGTTTTATCTGTCAGATCAATCCTCTGACTTTTGTGCCATTAGTGTGATTGTGTTGTGTGTTTCTCTAAACATTAGTGTGTTCATGTATATGTATGTGATATTTTCTGCTTACATTTTTTTCACATGTTCATATATGTGTCTGTACATGTCTTCATTGAGGCAGCTATAACCGATACCCTCTTAGTATATGTCCTCAAATCCCTCCTGGATGACAAAGTTGATCTGTCAATGTGGTAGCTGTCCCACTCTGTCATGCCATATGAAATCATCAAAGTAAGGTCAAGCTCTTACATAACTTGGAAATTTAGTTCACATTAAAATAGGACTGGATTTCTAACTAGTTGTGGCAGAAGTGACATTTAAATGGTTAAGTTTTTCATAATGTTCCTTTTTAGGTGTTTTACAACTTCTGCGATCAGAATTACCTCTGAACCAGAAGCTGTAAGGTTTCTAAATAGACTAACCCAACATAACAGTCTTGCAAAGTCTCACATTAAAATCTAAATTTAAATGAAAATAAGCCACAAGTAAATATGAAGTCTGATTTGAAACCTATATATAAGCTCATGCATCTTTATATTGACCTATATAGATTCAGGGCTTTTGGTATGAGGTATTTATTCTATGTTTTATATCTTTTGCTTTCATTTACTTACAATACTATTAAACATCAACACTTTGGTCTCATTTGTCCAAAGGAGTTTGTGCCCAACATCTTGTAGTTTGTTCAAGGTAAACCATGCAAACATAACCTGTGTTGCCATACTTTGAGGAAAGAGGCTCTATTAGAAACCCTTCTAAACACGCTATCCTTCAATCAGTCAATTAATCAATCAGTACTTTATTATGTCCCCAGGGAGCTAATATTGTCCAGCAGTAACTCCTCACTCCTAACTTCTCACAAATAAGCAGTCTTAAAAGTAAGTCTTAAAAGTAAGTCTTAAAAGTAAGTCAAATGCAACATCCCTATTTAGGTCTGTAAAGTCTGACATGTAGTTCTTGAGTCTTTAGTAGTTTCTGAGCATTTCACTGTCTGACTGTTGGCTGAATTTGCTGGGTTGTCAATTTGTAGTAAAACTGTCTTGGAAACTGTCACACAGACTGTTGTGAGCATTGTGATGACAGAAGAGAAAGAGAGGAGTAAAGAAAATTTGGTGAAAGAAGAACCTAAATGTGCATTAAATTACATATTCTAGCTTTTTTATTCCACTTAAATTCACCACAATGCTAATATTGCAACCACTTGGAGAATAAAGGAACAGTAAAATGAACAGTGAAAAGCATTGCAGTTGGACTTATTGTATGCCCTCACACTTAATTTGAATCACTTATCCTATCTTTGTTGCCTAACAGTTGACCTTATTCCCTCTTTCAAGCTGAGCAGTTGACTACTGGTGCAATAAACACAGTGTGTTGTGTGAAGTACAGATCTGATGTAAAAATGTCCACTTGTGGGCTGGACTTAAGAAATACCAGAGCTTCAAGGACCCTTTAGTTAAAATCGTAGTTATCAGACTGGTACATTTCATAGAATTCGTAGAATTTCAGTTCCTGAAAGTCAGGTCTAATGTGGTTGACATATATTAGACCTTGTTGTGCATGGAAAGAGTAATTGTATATAAAAAGCCCTTTGCAAAACTAGAACAGTTCATCCTTATCCTCATAGAGCATAATAAAAATAACCCATGTTTTCCGTTCAGCACTGTAGCCAGGTTGACAAAGAGCCACAACTCTGTTGAGCCGTGCATCCCTGCAACTCTCAGTACTGAAGACTTTATAAGCTTATTTAGCAATAAAATTGTCGGAATTAAAGAGGAAATCAACCAGGGCCACCCGACAGCGGCTGTGGGCATTTCTTCATGTTCAGCGACTCCCTTAGGCTCTGACCTGACTCTAGACTGTTTGGTTCCTGTAGACGTCCCTGAGCTGACCTCAGTCGTCAACAGAGCTACATCATCCACGTGTCTGTTAGACCCCATCCCAACTCCAATGTTTAGGATATGTGCAGTGATTAAGCCTTTACTTGACCCAGACATTTTAGCTAATTATAGACCGATTTCCAACCTTCCATTTATCTCTAAAATTCTGGAAAAGGTTGTTGGAGCAGCTGTGTGACCATTTGTATAGAAATGATCTATTTGAAGTTTTTCGGTCAGGGTTCAGATGCATCATAATACAGAAACAGCACTGGTTCCAGTCTTGAATGACCTTCTTATGACCTCAGATAATGGATTAGTGTCCATACTGGTTCTGCTAGACCTCAGATAATGGATTAGTGTCCATACTGGTTCTGCTGGACTTCAGATAATGGATTAGTGTCCATACTGATTCTGCTGGACCTCAGATAATGGATTAGTGTCCATACTGGTTCTGCTGGATCTCAGATAATGGATTATTGTCCATACTGGTTCTGCTGGACCTCAGTGCTGCTTTTGATAATATAGATCACAACATTTTACTGCAGAGACTAGAGTATGTTGTTGGGATTAAAGGGACAGCTGTAGGTTGGTTTAAATCGTATCTGTCTCATAGGTTCCTGTTTGCTCAAGTTTCTTCAGGGTTCAATGCATTGGCCAATCTTATTCAATTTATACATGCAGCCCCTGAGAAGAATTACCCAGAACCACAGCAATATGTTTTATTGCTATGCTGATGATACCTAGCTGTATTTGTTTGTGAAGCCAGATGAAACAGAACCAAACTTCTTAGCCAACTCAACAAAACTTCAGGCATGTCTTTAAGGACATCAAAGACTGGATGTCCCCTAATTTTCTGCTTCTAAATTCTAATAAAACAGAGGTCCCAATCACCTAATTTAAATCATTAACAATAAAATCAGGTTTGTAGGACTGTGTTTTTCCATCTTGGTCACAATGATTGGTAGCAAACTCTTCTAGACTGATGCTGAAAAACTAATTCACGCGTTCGTATCTTCTAGACTAGATTACTGTAACGTGTTGTTGGCTGGATGTCCAAGTAATTCTCTGAACAGCCTCCAGCTGATCCAAAATGTAGCAGTGTGAATGTTGACAGGAATCAACAAGAGAGACCACGTCTCTCCTGTGTTAGTTTCCCTCCACTGGCTCCCCGTTAAATTCAGAATCCAATTCAAATGTTATTACTTGCGTATAAAGTCCAAAATGTTCTAACACCACAATATTTGCAAGACCCAATAGAACCATATGTTCCAAATCGAGCTCTCTGTTCTCAGAGTGCAGGTTTACTCGTAGTTCCTAGAAGATCCAAATGTAGATTTGGAGGACGGCTTTCTGTTATCAGGAACCATCACTATGGAACCAACTTCCAGTTTGGGTGAAGGAGGCTGACACCACCTCCACCTTTAAAACCAAACTTAAAACATTTCTGTTTAGTAAATCATATAGTTAGTACTTTAGTGTGTTAGGACCAGTAGTCACAGCTGCAGCTACCGGACCAGACTGGAGCAGCTGGTCTTCAACACAGCTTCATCCTGGATCTGCTGCTGTAGACCTGCTGCAGGGGGACACCAGCATGATCCACTGACTGGTGTCCCTCAGCTCCTCTGTTTCTCTTTACCTTCTTCAGTTCAGTCCTCTGTTATTAACAGTATCTCATAAGTATAATTTGGTCCATTGTTCTTGTAGTTTGTTGTGCTGGTCTGTCTCCTCTTTTTCTCTTCTGTACATGTTTGCAGACCAGAACCTCAGGAGCTGCATGCTGCCCTGCAGTCCCACCTCTGACCATCCCAGTTCTTGCTGTCTACACCTGTTTATATAGTCTCTCTGTAGTCCACCAACTAACCATGTATCAGTCATATATACATGGAAGTCTTAGTTTTGCTGATGACGGATAGTTTTACATCTTGTCTTTTGTACCTTTGATCGTGTGTCTGTGTCTCTCCTTCTCTGTTCTTCATTCTCTTTTTCTGATCTTCCTTTTCCTGTTCTACCCGGGTGGCCTTTGGCAGGAGGGTCCCACCTTTTTAGCCAAGTCCTGTTCAAGGTTTCTTCTCTTTTTTAAATGGGAGTTTTTCTTGCCACTGTTTGGCTTTAGGTTTTTCTCCCACTAGGGGAGTTTTTAGCTGCCGTTGTTTATGTAATCATTGCTCGGGGGTCAGCTTCTGGGTCTCTGGGAGTTGCCTAGAGACAACTTGTGTTGTAATAGACGTTATAGAAATAAAATTGGGAAAAAAATATTTAAAATTGAAACTCTAGCAAAATAATTTTATTTATTTATTCATTTTTTTTTTATCGCAGCGGTGTCAATGTACTTGTGGCCACCAATCAAAAATAGTGAAAGACTGAAATTTGGTTTTGTAGCTACTAGGTGCCTAAATCATATACCTCTGGCCATGAACAATTTTCAGAGTTACATAGGAAAACATTTAGATGTACAGTAGGTATAGGTATATAGGTAGGAGTATTTTGCATTAAGTCTGCATAAATGGATACAAAAACTCACCAAGTGGCCAGATGTATCATATTTTAAAATATATTGTCATGTGAAAAAGACTAATGTGGTGCACATACATCCCCTGGCCAAAATATATTAAAAAAGAAAGAAAGATATGGTTTTGTCTCTCTTTTTGTATGGTCATTTAGCTAGAACACATATTAGCGTTACCTCCAGTCTTGTTTGTCAAAGATTTAATTACACGCATATTTTCATCTTCCAGTCTTTAATATACAAGCATAAAATCCAGGAACTCTTAAACTCTTAAGCCTTAATAGAAAGTAAGTTTCATTGTTGTTGCAAATTCCTGTCCTTTTACTAGAGAGTTGATATCTGCCATTTTCTGTGGGTTTTTTGCCTGACCACATCTTTTTGAATCACATGTCCAGAATAAACAACTTAGCAAAGTTTTAAAGTTTATTGGTGGTGACAATATGGTAGGGGGAAATGTATATCAAGAATTTGAGGATGCAGTTAAATAGTATCTGTAATGACTTGTTTCACCTGTTTTTAATATGTCTACCATGATATCATGTCATTACCATTTATGCGTGTTTTTTTTTCATGTACATCATTGCAGAAATATATGAATTTATAACAGCCCATAAGGTTCAGTAAAGGATAAACATGCAAAGATCCAAAGCATATTCCAGGTTTCTCTGCTGGTCCCCTTGACTGCCCTTTTATAGCTCCTCACTCTGATTTCAGCACATTGGACAGCAGCACTGCTCAGCAGGAGAAGCTTCCAATTGCTCTCCAACCTTTTTGCTTCACTGATTTTTGACAAAGAGAAAAGTCTTAGTCTTAGTGATGTCTCTGCTCCTGCCTGGCTCTTCTGTGTCTGAAGCCCTCCGTTTTTGTGTTTACTAGTCGGAGAAACTCAAATTAAGACTACTTCACCAACATTATTGAATAATCTGTGACCCTGCCGACGGAGTGTTTTTGTGTGTGCTGTCGAGACAGACATTGTTTACCCAGCCACAGCCTCTGTGTGTCTCATATATGAAAGCATTTGTGACTCTGGGTAGCATCCTGTCTGTTTGCTTCACTGTCAACCTCTGTACGCTGCTGGGAGAAGTTGCCATCGGTGCCTCCCTCCTTCTCTTCTCTGCTCCTCCCCTCTCTCCCTTCTCTTCCACTTCACTCATTCTCCTGTTTTTCTTGTTTTTTTTTTTTTTTCATTTTTCTGTGTAAAGTTTTATACTTTACCTTGCTCTGTTTCTCCTTCACTTTCCTATACATCTTATTTTGATTTTTCACATTATTCCTTGTTTATACAGTTGGTCTCCTCCTTCCTCCGTCTCTCTCATTCCACCTGTCTAGCTCTCCTTGTATTTATCCCCATGTCCCTCAACCTGCCTCACACCCTAACAGCAGCTTTAAATCAGTTACTTGGAGACCTGGCCTCGCAGGTTTATCCTGGACTTCTTGAACAGGAGTTGAAGGGCAACAGGAGGGAGGAAGGGAGGGAGGGAGGGAGGGAGCTGTGGAAAGGAGCTGGTGGGGGTCCTGGACCCAAACCAGACAAATAGTGAAACGTCACCAGGCCAAACCCAGACTCCCTGGCTTGTGTGTGTGTGTGCGCATCAGTGTGGTGATTGTGTATGTGACTGAAGGTTCACAGTGTTGGTAGCTCAAAGCCAGCTGAGGCTGCAGTGGAGGCAGACAGAGGCAGAGCCACTGAGCACCACATAAAAACTAAATGTTGACTTGTTTGGATTGGAGAGATCTGTTTTTTATGAGGAAAATTTGCAGGTAAGAATGCGGATGCTCCATTCTTATTAATTCATTTTACAATGCCTGGTGTATATGTCGGTACAGTGTGTGTGTGTTTTTACTCAGTGGAATGTGATTTCAATAGCATGGCATCACTGAACTAAAATTGTTCATAGAGTTGCATGTCATCACTGAGGAGGAACAATTAATGTTCAGTGATCCATGTCGTCTAACCCGCAGGTTGTAAAGTGACATCAGTGGGACAGGTGACAGCTTTGCACCTAGAGGACCAGGGAGAGGTGCGACCCCGCTCACTTGACCAGCAGCAGGCCTCAGATTCAGACTTCTTATCAGGTATGAAAGTAAAACTTTTAAACAAAGTGGCAGTGGAATCATTTTTTTTCTAAATGTAACTTCGACCATCTTGTTGCTGTACTGTTAAGGTAACAGGAAAAGTATGTTTTAATATGTCTCTTGTACTACAGTTTATTTGTATAGTCATTTTCTTTTGACAATGCTGTATTCAATGAGTATGAGTGAGTGATTATTGAGACTCACTATTTTAACAAAGTTTTAGCCAAGCCATTAATCACATTATAGAAGGAAATGGGAAGAGGATGGATAAACTTTGACTTGTTATGGATTTCAAATATCAAGTTGAGGTTTGGAATTTAAAATGGCTTGACTTGGGTTCAAACTTTGGCTTTCCAGCTACAAGTAACATAATTACTTCATCCTATGGAACAAATGTAAGGCTGTCAAGCTCAAGATTTGTTTTTGTTTTTTTTCTTTTTTTGCTAAATCAATCTGAATAAGCTTTGTTGCAACAAATTCAAGGTAGTACAAAAATGTGTTCTGATAAAATATAATAAAGATAAAATAATGTGTATCTGATCTGTTGCATATGGGCACTACAAGGAGTCCAAAGGTTTTTAGAAGTTCAAAGAAGACAGTTCATATCGTATGTAACTTGTTATTGAATGTAGAGAAGTACAACCGTGTACCTCAGATAATCTCAAACTACGTCTGTTTAAAAACAGCTTGGTGATTCTTTTACAAAGCTTGTAAGACCCTTCTTTTTATAAAGGCCTTTGGGTGATTAACTGACTCATTCTTGCAGCTTTCTGTTATGCATTTTCTATATCTTTGGTCATTTTGTGTTTGATTATCTGTTTTATATTAACTGATTCATCTGTATCAGAGTTGTATCCTGGCATATACCTGCTTTGTGAAGCACTTTTTGTCTGTGAGAGGGGCTATACAAATCTTTTTTTTTCTCTTTTTTTACCATCTAATTTTTGAACAGACAGGGATGAATAGATTTCTAGGATTTTTTTTTTACCAGTGGTTTTAATCACCCTGGCCTTTGTTTGTGCTCAGTACACAGCAATAAAATGATGTACAGATCTTTTGTTTTTCTTAACTGAGCTGCTCTAAAGTTCCATCATGACATGAGTGCACTAATAGTTAATTAGGTTTAATTGGTATAGAACTGAATTTTAATTGTATTGTATTAGACTGTTTTTAATTAGATGTGTATGTTTTCTTGGCACCCTGAGATGACTTTTGTTCTATATTGGAAAGTAAATTGAATTGAATAAGACTAAAGTGTATGGAATCCGTTTCATTCACAATTAATAAAATAAATCAATACTGCAATTAATAAATGTTCCATGAAACATAAATATGACAATGAAATGAATTAAAATAAATTAATAAAATATTGATTAAATGACAGCTCATTTATTTTATGACAAATTATTTCATAATGGTATATTTATTTCATGACATTTTGTAATACCATATTTACATATTTCATGACACTATTATTTTGCATTGCCACTTTTATTTCAGGGTTCATTTAATAAAATCTTTTTATAATAAAACAGAGGGGCGTGGTTGTCTCTGTGGGTGTGGCCAGTCGTGAAATTAAGCTGATTCTTTGAGGGCTCTGCTAACTTAGAGAAATTGTCAATTTTTAGACCTCTCTGGTGACTTTTTTTTTAAGCAACTAGTGACAAATCTAGCAACCTTTTCAGATCTCTCTCTGGTAAGTCCACGGGCACCTCACCCACACCAAAGCACTCTCAAGGCGGCCCAGCGCTCGTGTAGCAGCCCCTCTTTGCTCCAGGCAGAGCCAAGCGCCAACCATCTTTCTTCCATGTAGAGGCTCATGCAGAAAATTAGTTGCAGTACCTCGACTGACCAATAGAGGCTGGCAGCAAAAGCAAGTCAATCTCCACTGACCTCCATGTTGACATGTCCAACTTTACAGCAGAAATAAACATATTTCCAGCCTGCTTCAAAAAAACATTTTGGACTCGTTTAATCGTTTAATTTCACATCCGTGACAACTCTGAGCGGGGTGAATCTTTCTGTACCACAACAGGACAGTTGACATCAAGCAGGAAATATATTTCTAATATGATTGACTGACAGTGACTCAGCCACTGGCTAACCTTTATCACTTCCTCATCCGTAATCGTCATGCTACCATGCATAGCAAAGCAACCACCCGTTTGTACGAACCCAGCGTCAGCTAAACCCAACTGTCACCACAGTCAACATGTTAAACAGTATATCCAGCTGTAACATCTGGTGGCAGCTCTGCAGACATTTTGGCAGGGTTTTCCTGAAGGAGCTGGAAGCAAAGTTAACTTTGATTGACAGAAGTTGGTCGTGTTTGCGCCAGCTTCCAAAGCAACATGGCTGTGCCCCACACAAAGAAAAACAGGCTTTAAAAACCAGTTGCTGGATAACACTTTGTCACTTGACCCAATGCTTCGTTCATCATTTTTTACAGCCTATTTTCAGAGCTGGAGATGTTCACCCCGCCACAGCCTGCAAATGAATTGTGCATGTGCGAAGCTACCGCTGGCTGATCTTGTACTGACCCAGCGCTATTGAATGATTATTTGTTTATTTATACATATGGGTTAGTCTCAATGAGACACCTTTCATTTTCAAGAGAGACCTGTTTTACTCTATAAAAACATTACAGTTAATGAATATTTTTTTAAAAAGAGTATAAAAACGTGCAATGTTCCTCAGTATCAAGCGTTGCATAGACATCATCAATATGATTGTAAATTCAAGCATACATTTGTTTAGAGCAGAGGAATATTAATATAATTCTAATTCGTGTAATTATTTTAAAATTTATTCAATGGCACTGCACTGGTCTATAGTCAGGATAAAGAAAAAAGTTAAATTGTGACATTGGAAAAAAAGAAAAACGAATCAACAAAACAATGGTCAATTAGCGACTTCTAGGACAGCCAATAGCTACTGTCTTTGCTGAGGAGTTTGCAACACTGCACGAGGGCCATGAAAGCTGAAGAAAACAGAGAACCAATGAAAACATCAACAAAGAGATCATTAAACTCAGTTAGACCACCTTACACCAGGCCCCAACTAAAAACCAGAACAAATAGACTGCTCAAGTGGAGCGTGATGGGTTAAAACCATAATTCCCTAATAAAAATTATAAAGGCCAAACCTTAATAACACTTCATAGCCCCTATTTGCACAATAACACATTATTTCAGAAAATTGTAAAATGATCATTCTAATTGAATTATTATAAAATTGGTTCAATGGCGCTGCACTGGCCTGCAGTCATGATAAATGTAGTTAGCAGCAGTGGTTGTGGAAAGAGATTCTTGAAGGGAGTCTTGGTGAGGCTAGTGTAGGTGGGTGCAACGCGACCATTTCATCAAGGTGCTTTGGTAGCCTTTCTCAATAGGTTTGACAGTCTTTCAGTCTTAGATATTTTACAGTCTTGTGAAAGTCAAAGTGCACCCCAAATGTTGCTGCGTTTTGTTTCTTTCTTTGTTTGATGCTTTAATCAGTTTTCTGTTTTCTTCAGGGTTTCTTGTCCCTCATGAGAATCTGCTGAAGTTCATGACTGGCCACACCCACACCTAAAACCACACCCCTTCATTTGAATATAAGAAATGAAATAAAGAGAGTCCTGAAATAAAAGTGGCAATGCAAAATAAGTGTCACAAAATATGTAAACATTGCATTACAAAATAATTATTTATGTAGGTATTTATTTATTTAATTGTGAAGGAAACTGACCTCCATAATTAGATTGCGCTGGAATAATTATTTGTTTTTAACACTTTTTCCTGTTTGTTTGTTTTTCTAACACCACTTTTTACTCTGTTTTGTTGCCTCTGTCCTTGATCTGTCCCTCGTTCCTGTCAGCCTCCATGGCAGGTTTTTCTGATCCTCTGGGCTCTCACACAAGTCCTGCCCCGTTGATGGATACTGGTCTCCTGGGAGCCTTTTCAGGTATACTCCCACATATTTTCTAACTGCCATACATCAGCTCTGCTGTGTGTTAATTGTTATAAATGATGGCACTAATACAGTGCAAGGATTTTTTTCTAAAACCACTAATAGCATAACTCTAATTGCTTTTTGGAAGTTTTATGGAGCTACTGATGTTTTAGAGCTAGCATCGACGACTTCGTCTTGGTACATTTTATAACACTTTCCCTTGCGAGTGTCAGTGAGATAAATGTATATTTTATATACACCTCTTAATTCAATTCAGTACAATGGAGTGATCTAGTGTCAAAAGCAGCACTGAGGTCCAGCAGAACCAGTATGGACTGATATTCTTTAAACAGTCTATCATTGGTAAAATTGTCATTGAAATAAAAGTTGTTTTTTTTTTTTTTATTATTGCCTGCCATTGTCAGGGCTCAGCAAATAAAGCAACTGCAATTGAAACATGGAATCACTTCAAAAAAGTATTCTCCTGGACAAGGGTCTGTTTGATTCCTACATTGTTTTAATTGATTGGTGATTGATTTGATTGACATTGACTGTCTACACCAGTGTTTCCCAACCCTGGTCCTCGGGGCCCACTGTCCTGCATGTTTTAGATGTTACCCTGCTTCAACACACCTGATTCAAATTAATGGTCGTCCTCAGCTTGTCATCAAGGTCTGGACAACTCTGTTGATGACACAGCTACTGACACAGTACCACGGTGTGCTGGAGCAGGGAAACATCTAAAACATGCAGGGCAGTGTGCCCCGAGGACCAGGGTTGGGAAACACTGGGCTACACTACCTGTTGGCACTTTGCAACATATTTATTGACAAATATACTTAATTACGCTTTAATTTTACTCTGACTTGCATCTATGGAAGCAGTTGGCAGCAGTTGAGATGTTCCTTGTTCATTCTGCCACTTGGTCAAATTCATTGCTTCCAAATTTTTAGTTTACCCGACTAAATCACAGCAATCTGAGGCCTCCCAACTGTACAGGAAACTAAGGGAAGCAGCAAAGGACAGAAAGTAATTAGAGTTAAATGTTTTTTTTTATTTGCTAGTTTTCCAATTTTGACAGTAGAATTTTTACATTTTGGAAATAAAAAGAGCTGAAGCTTTCACTTGCGTGGTATTTTCTGGTGATACACATATGAGGGTAAGATCTGCCTTTCACCATGCCAACCTCCTACCATACCCAGCTCTCGCTGTTGCCCTAATCAGACCTGTCATCTTGGCCAGCACATTACTGCTCCAAGCTTAAGC
Organism: Xenentodon cancila; assembly: GCA_014839995.1. NCBI lineage: Eukaryota > Metazoa > Chordata > Actinopteri > Beloniformes > Belonidae > Xenentodon > Xenentodon cancila. The sequence goes on along the minus strand of CM026216.1, from coordinate 4,571,489 downwards.
ACACACACAGATTCTCACCCTCGTCACACAAATACAACCCCTCAGAAAAAGAGACACAGCCAAGACTTACATCCATGATTGCTCACACAATTCCTCTAATGCAGGCACACAAGCTTGAGCAGCCTCGCTCCTGAGATTTATTTTAGTTATTCATGTGTATTATTATTGATACACACACATCTATGATGATGTCATGTGGGGTCAGGCAGTTTCTACTACTCACGGAGTATTTTTATCCTGATTTTTATCCAGCTTTCTCCCTCATTTTTCACACACAGACTAGTGTGTTGTTAGTACAGCATGTTGACTTTCCCCACACACTACCTTTATCCTGTCATTACCAGTGTTCCGTTTTACAATACTATCAATGTGTTCAGTTATTATTATTATCATCAACTAAATGAGCAGGCCAACATACAGTAAATGCAGGTTGTTGCACAGAGAATCTTCAGCATTTGTACCTGTTTTGCTTTGGTTTTCAGGTTGCTCCCAGCCAGAAGGAATGGGGATCAGTGAGGAGGTGGGAGCTGCCCCCCTCCAAACAGAGAAGCCCCCAAGTATAGCAGAGCTCCAGCATCCCAACCCTCCAGCCGGGTCAGAGGCCACTAAAGAGCACCGCCCCATGCAGCCTGAGCCCCAGGCTCCCCGTAGCCCTTTGGATCTGTCAGCAGGTAAAAGGCATACTTGTGAAGCCACATATCCCACTCAGCACTTCACCCACGCTTTCTTCCTGCTTTAACTTTTGTTACGCATTCACACCAGGAAGCTGCCTAGTACAACTTGCATCATTTCATTGGTTCCTGGTGGTCTACAAAAACACAGTGCCATGTTTAATTTGTACTTTAGTCAACAGCATGAAAACATGTTTCTGCTCTGAAGTAGCTCAGACGTTTCCACACATTTTTAATTTTACAATTGTTTTTTAATCACTTTTGAACAAAGAATAGGAACACAATAGAAGTTTTCTCATTCAAAACCTGTTGAAGTATGCAAAAAGGACAAGCATACTTACATATGTGAATTAAATTTCAATTTCAAATGAGCCCATTTTAAAGTGTTTTTTCTAGGTGTTACAGTTGATGTTCAAAAGTTAACTCTAAATCCAGCTGTTAACATTTAATTTTTTTTATTGGAATTATTATTAAAAAGGACATGCACGATGGATTGATCTAATATAAAGTAAAACTTGATGCACCAGACAGAACAGAAGGCTGTTAATATCACAATAATTAATTTTCACAGCAAATATTGATGTTTTAGCATAATTAACTATTTTTGCTCTGCTTTTTATCTTTCAGAACATGTAGTTGTCTTTTGTTTGCAAGTCGAGACCATTCTTTCTTATACTTTGCAGAGTTCCCACTGGCCTTAAATACAGTACATTAATGTTTTGTTTCAATTCCTGAATTCTCACAGCATCAGTTACTGTAAATAGCTGTCCTGCATTGCTTCACTGGTTCCACAATATCTGTGTGTTGTCCTGTATAGTTCCCGCCTCACACACATTCTCCCACTCTGATATGTCCAAGGTCATCTGATGCTGACATGCAGTGTGCGCCACCATGTTCTGGCTCTTAGTCACATACTGTATGCATGTGCTGACTTCCTGTCAGTGTGTTTGCATGTGACAGTCTTTGTGTTTATTTGGCCTACACGGAGAAGCTGTCCTTATCTCTCATTTTTCACTTTTGCATTTCAAACTCCTTACCCACCACAGCCTGAAAATGTTATGCATGAAAACTCCAGTAGAGAATTCAATGAGAGAAATGCAATTCTCTTTGAAGGCAGCATGGGGGTATTAGGTTAACACTAGAACATTTCTGCCCATTCACGTCCCCATGCACCTCAAACAAATACAGCAGACAGGTTACTGCTGCACAAGACATTTATTCAGGATTCTTATGGTTTATATCATAGAGAGTGAGAGTAACTGTGTGTGAAGTCAGTGGAAAGGCTGTTAATCGTTCAATCAATATATATAATAAAACTTAAAATGCACATTTTCCTCATCTAAATAAGGCTTCAGTAGATTGTAGTCCAAAGTGTCCGGAGTATTTTAAGGTTTTAATGATGGCTCTACAATAACTATGGCCTAGCAATAGGGCTCTTTAGTGGGCTGGCTCTTTAATTGATTTTGGCCAAATCTCATTCATTTCTATGCAGTTTTACCTTTTTGTGACATTTGGAAATATGGTGCGACAGAGTGCTGACAAACGTCATTCCACACCGATGTATAATTTATGGGGGTTTTCTCCAACTTGTTCTGTTCTTTCGCCTTTATCCACACTTGTTTTTGTGAGTGTGTTTGCCAGCTTCCTAAATCTGACCTGTAAAATGGTGATCTTCTCACTTCTTCTCTCTTTACCTCGTCAGATCAGGATGTATAGCGCAATGTAATGAAAACAAGGATAGTTTGAGGGGAAAATGTTGTCCTGACATGCGACTATGAAATGTAACAGTCTCCAGTGGAGCAATACCTCTCCATCTGGACCACCAGCAGTGTCAGTGGCAGCTGTCTACAGAACTGCTATGGCAGTTCAAGGTGTAAGTGCTCAGAACTCGTGTATTGTATTTAGATGTGTTCAAAACTTCAGAAAATATAAAATGCAAATTGTAAGAAAAGTAAGGGAGTGATAGACCTTCACATTTTGTTCAGACAAAGTAAATTGCATAATAGAACTTCCAAATGTCCATAAGACCACCTTTGCGTATGAGCTGGAGCTGTCAATCACAGAGCTGAACTGCCAGTTCTATTTATAGAAGTGAGAAGGGCGGGTCCAGAAAGAATGTCACACCCCTCTGCATGTCTCCCATAGACTGTATACAACAAAGGGCGGAGCATTTAGTCACGTGAGTCATTGGTTTGTGAAGACAGGTTTTGAAACTCGTTTTCCTTCGTGCAAAGCGCAGCCATGGTGCTCGGCAAGCTGCTGTGAACACGCCCACTGCATGTCAATCAAATGGTGCTTTGTTCCCAGCTCCTTCAGCAGAACCCCGACGAAATATCTGCAGACATTTACAGCAGCATGTATCGTTTCATATGCCGATGGCGAACTCAAAAAAGACTGTCGCATTAAGCCGTCGCTGGGTTTGTACAAACGGATGGTTGCTTCGTGAAGGACGATATCATGACTATTATGAATAAGGAAGTGATAACGGCTAGCGATTGGTTGAGCCAACTGCCAATCAATTATTTTAGATGTAAATTTAATCCTTGATATAAACTGTCCTGCCGTGGTACAAAAAAAAAAAAAAATTCACCCCCCTCAGAATTGTCATGGATGTGAAATCAAATGATTAAGGCCAAAATGGTGTTTTGAACCAGGCTGTAAATTTTTGTGTTTATTTCTGCTCTAAAGTTGGACACTTTAACATTAGTCAGTGCAGATTGAGTAGCTTTTGGAGCCACCCCCAGCGGTCAGTCGACGAACTGCAGCAAAACTTAGTTCCACATGAATGGAAAAGTGAGATGGTCAGCGTTGACGTCTTCTTGGATCTGCTGCATGATTGAGCCATTTAAAGGCTGCAAACAAGTGCATGTAGTTTTGAAATGATAAGAGTTATCAATGAAATGTTTTCACCATGAGTGATACAGGTATTTCCTGAATGCAATGATATAACGTTTTTTGTTTTTTTTTTATCATGGTGGGGCTTATTATTTCTAATGTAAAGAGGTTAAAGAGAAATAATTCGTCAGAGGCTGCAGCATCAAACATAGGCTGAAGATCAGCACTCTGTGAACTCTAGACTTATTTGACAGAAATATCAAACTCACAGTGACACAAAAGGCATATGGTGTATAGTAAACAAAAATGTCTTCATTTGATATATAATTTATGGGGGCTGAATGGAAGGTGTAGACGATAAAAAGGTTTGTTTCAGAATTTTAAAGATTAGATTTTCTCAGAGTGGAGATCATCATTAACTAGAGTGTGAGAGGTGTGAAAGTGAGACTGGAAAAAAATCATAAAACTTGAACTGCCATTTCTCAAACACTGTAGACTGCATCAACACACAGCTACAAACAGCATTCTTGGAAATTTGGGGAATACTGTTTTAAGGATCGGAGCACACTGGGTCAAATCGAGCCAGTCTTTTTGATGTACTTTTTGTTTGGCTTTCCTGAAGTAGGAGAAGAAGATGAATCCAGAAGAATAAATATGAGCAATAGTAGTAAGAGGCTTGCCAATTTACATTGGCACCCCTTAATAAGGGAACAGGTGAAAATTATTGAAAAAGCGTGAAATAATTATTATAAGCTACTCTGATCATTTTGTAGCAGGCAAAGAGGCAACATGAACCAGAAACCAATCAATCAATCAATCAAAACTTTACTTATAAAGGGCTTTAAAGCCCTCACTTCCACTCTGAAACTGATTGTGTTTAAGCAAAATTTATTCCGGTTTGTAATGCACAGTGACTCAACATGCAGCAACTACTTGCTTCCTCCTGTCACAAGATGCAGAGTAGATTCTTGAAACCCACAAAGAATCCATCATGAGGTCAATCACAGCTCAGAAGAGTACTTAACAATAAACATTACGTAAAGATTCACTTATTCACCAGCAACATGAATTCTCACTGACCAAACTGCACCAAATGTTGGTTCTTGGTTTATACTGAATAAAGTACTGCACTCAATTGCATATATTTGCAGAATTCCAGTACTTTGTTTTTATGAGCCGATATCCTGAATAAATTGTTTGAACAGAGGAACACGGTGCTCATGCAATATACAGCAATCAGTAAAATACCTGATAGTTTTCCGTTGTTCATCCACAAGAGATTATATAGAATAAGCTTGTAAAAATGAAAAGAATCACTGAATCACAGTAGAATAAGTTGGTCGAGATCAAGTAGGACAGTGTCTTGTGTTGAGTGTTTAGGTTGCCTAGGCAGGCCAAGGGAATTTATATATCATTCTTTGACTATTTAATTGCTCAGGATTAACCTGATTGTTGAACAATAGATAATGGAGCACCCTGCAGTTTTTCAGTTGTGTCTATATCATTTTTTTATCCAAAGTATAGGATTAATCATTATTTCACCATGTAGCACCTGAGCATGAACAATAACGCAAACAAAAAAAAACTACTTATTAGATGATTAAAGCATCTTATGAAAAAAGTCAGGCTTTAGCGACATTGCTTCCTGCTCTTCTTTAATTTGTACTACATATAAACATATGCAGTGACTATGTTCTCAGATGCAGGCCCGACCTAATGAGGCTTGGGGACACAGAATATAAGTCGGTCTGGTCCATTTGGCTGATCTGATGTTCTGCCTCTCCCAATTATGGCAGACACAATATGGAGAACACAGTTCTGTCACAGCACCGTTAGTATGAAATATGGCCCTCCAGTGATGGACTGTACTGTATAGGCTTCGACATCTGCTCTACTTTAGTTGTTTTTCCTCTTTATTTGTGGTTATGGAACTTAAAACTGGATACAAACTGGGCCAAAGTAGAAGAACAACCCACCTCCCTGGAACAAATTTCTTGTCTAATCATTTTGCTGCTAGTCTACTTTGAATCCCTCGTCTGACTTATCTTCTGCTTTCTACAATGAATTCTTACTATTTTCTATAATAATTGCCAGTCAGACCTATTATACCGCCTGCAATGACCCCAAAGGGGCTGTGAGCCTAACTATTTTTGCTTGTAATTGAATTCCTTTGTTTATTCTTTGTCCAGGTACAGTCACGAGGAAAATAAAATAGCCCATCTTTGAATTCTGTCCTGCATCAGGACCAAATTTAATAATAATAAAAAAGTCTGATCCTGACATATTGCACCTTTCCAGTATGCATTTTTAAACTGAAATTCCACTACAACAGCTTACGTTTTTGGAATTTGTTGCTAAACAATGACATATGCAATTCAATTTTGCTATAGGTAATTCATACTAAAAATTAATCTCAAGCAACTTCACTGAGAAATTTAACATGTTCACTGCAGTTTATTTAAACAGTCTAATTCAGTGCAGTTATAACCCAATGATGCTCCAATTTGGTCTGTTATTTTCATTCCTGTTCATAAAAACCAGCCAGCTACAGAACCAGAATCAGATTATACTCAATCTTAAATTTGAGTCAAACCCGTCCTGAGCATACAATCCTACTAACAGAAAGAAACCTACAGGAGAACCAGGTTTTAAACAAATGTGAGCTAAAAAGACATGTAAGAAGTTTTAAGAAACACTGAGATAATAGTCCAGAGGCATTTGCACAATATTACACAACTATACCAATTATGAACTGGCAAATACTAATTTGCATTTGAATTCATAAAACACTAATGATGGCACAAGGGTGTCGCAGGCAGCAGCCTGTTTCTGAGTGTATAATATAATATAATATATATATAATATATATATAATATATATATAATATAATATATATATTCTGCAGGCTACACTGATTGAAAATGATGCTTTCTGGAACAACATCAAAACCAAGTTGCCTCAAATTGAATCCAACATAATGTTCTCTGTTGTGTCCAATTTGTTCTCCACAAAACCTTCCCACAGTCTGAAATTGCTACCATGATAGTCATTTTAGGCTCTTTAAATGTTTTGCAGTAAATATTTCTGCTAACTCAGTGTTTACATTTTTTTTAAATGTCTTTCTGCAATAAATTCTTTTTTGTTTTTCTGTTTTTGGAGGGACTTAGAATATCAATTTGTATGCATATATCCACCTTCGTCACCAACTTTAAACTCTCTCTTCACTCACAACAAGGTGCCATAGGCGACTCCTGGCCAGACGAGACTGGCTGCTTGTCAACAGATGCACCTTTGACTCCAACTGTCTCCATGGTGTTTGATAAAGAAGTGGGCCAACTTGCAGTCAGTCCAGATGATCTTCCTGAGAGTTGGCCTAGCCGTGAGAGTGTTGCCTATGCTGGAGGTGATGAAAGAAATGGAGATGGATCAGATCGAAAACAGAAGAAGAAAAAGAAAAGGCGACAGAAGGATGAAGGCTTATTTGAACACATGGAGAGCAGGGGCCAACCAGAGATGCAATCAATGGAAGAAAACACTCCCCCAGCAGATGAGTTTTATCATAGAATTGGCCCAAGGAGGGGTAGAGGTGACAGTGGATGGGAGGAGCAACTTGGGAAGAGTGGAGGCCGGGGGAAGAGGGGTAAAAACAGAAAGAAGCTTCCAGAGGAATGGGCAGTGATGGCAGAACCCTTTGGTCCTTCACCTACAGTGACCTGTCAAATTAAAGATGAAGCGATGTTGGGTCTGGAGACTTCACCTCAGTCAAATCTGGAGGCATCCTTGGCATCCTTTGACACCAGCCAGAACCCCTGGAAAGAGGAGGTTGACACAGAAGAAGGCTTGGATCCTGTCCCTTCACCCCAGCATGCCAGTGGGATTAGCCCACTGGTCCTAAACAGTGAGCTAAAAGCAACAGCGACTCCATTCACAATGCCATCCTTCACCAACAAGGCAGCACTTGGGTCCTTTCCCACGGCTCCTTACTCTGATCTGCATGACCTTTTGATGGACACAGAAAATGCCACCTTGGGCCACAGCATCCAGGCCTTTTCTCCACCTTTCTCTCCAGAGAATAATGCAGTAAGGGGTGACGTGGTTGACAGTGGAATATTTGACACAACTTGTCCCCATGAATCTGTGCAAGGCATGCCTGAAGGAGACACCTCAGCTTTCAGCTCTGCCTCACAGACAAGCTCAGGCATGTCTCTGAAAGGGGAGGTGTTAGCTTCAGCACCACCTCTGTCGCCCACTGATTCTTCATGGATCTTAAATGACTCACACATGAGCGGCAACAATGACTTGTTTGACTTCAGTGACATGAGCTCTCCAGGTCATCCTTTACCATTAGGCCTGTCATTTGACACCCCAAGCCCAGCTCCTCTTCGCTCCCCTAAAACCACAGCGCAAGAATTCCAGTCTAAGGAACATAAAGATGCCAAAACAAACCAGAAGCAATCCAGAAAGTCTGTTTCTTCATCATCTTCATCTTCACCTGTTAAGAGCCCCACTTCCCCTGAAGCAAAGAAGTTTTTACTGCAGGCATCTCCTGCTACCACCCCAACCTCGCCTCCATCTGTCACCTCTCTTGGAGCTCCAGGATCTGGTCTTAATCCTGCAGCTAAGCCTTTCTTTCCCAGCTTTGCTGATTCGATGGAAGAACCAGTTGTGCCCCCTCAAGTTGTCCCCATCATGGAAGGTTGGTTGTAGTATGCCCTGACCTCGTTAGAAGTATGTAGAGCAATGCAAAGATAGAGATGAGTGGTTTGCTGTGCATGATGCTTCTGTCCAGCTTGAGTAGTTCCACAGATGGACCTCGTTGCTTGTGTGTCTATTACTCAGCAGAGGTTAGAATACAATTTACACCCATTTGTACTAATCTTTGTATGGACACCTTTGAAAAGTTGGCTGATGCTTTTTGAGTTTGTACTGAGTGACTAATGCATGGACTTGACTGTCAACCAACTGAGGCTTTGGATTGGCTTGAAATTTATCTCCGAGTATCTTCATTCCCAATGATGCATTGCTGGATTTCTCTCATAATTAACATTGTTGTTGTGATGGGTTTTCTGCCACTAACCAATCATAGTCTTCTTAGCACAACACTTGTAGACACCTTTACCAAATGAAAGGTCTTCTCAGTTTCACTACTGTGTCCAGGTGTGTGCTCTGTAATCACGTTCCCCTCCCTATGCATCCAGGATGTGGTGTCACGTTGCCTTTTCTCTCCACTGTCTAATTAATTCTTGTTTTCCTCACTTCTATGGTTACCGTTTCTTTTCCATGTCTACTAGAAAATCACATTTAAAGGAAATTTTTTTCTATTCAACAATGTTGTTCTTTTTGTTCTTTCTTCTGGTAATGCCAAATTTTAATTGGTGACTCTGTGTTTTTTTGTTTTTCATGTCATGATTGCTGCCATGGCTGTATCTCCACCATAGGTGAGTCCTATATTAATCATTATGTGATTCTGTGGGGTTTTATATTGTGCATTATTTTTGAAGCCAGACATTAGGACAATGATTTAAGGGACAAAAGTAGTAAGTAAACCCTTTTGTCATGATTGCATCATTGATATTACTGTTATTTTCATCTTTATGTTGGTCAAAATGAAGGTGGTATATGGTCATACACAGTATGTTATTTTCAGTTTCAAGTCGTGGATTTTGAGTGTAGCCATTTTTTTGACAAGAGTTTCATTTCTTGTGTTATATTGTCTTGTTCCACCTTCATTGGGACAATTTTTGACCCTGAACACAAGCTTAAATTAATCACACACACAAACAACTTTACTCTTAAACATGACTAACAGTAGCATGGTGATCTCCACCTCAACAAAAATATTATATGAAACGATCCAGAAGAGCGTCAAGTGTGGAATTTCCAGCAATGAAGAAATGGTTTTGTGATGTTTTGTTTTCTTTTGTCGTTGCTGGTGTCCTTTGGGGCAGTTTTTTTTCTTTCATATTTAGAATCACTGCTTCTCTGCTAAAAATCAGCTGTGTGTGCCTCTGTACCTTTTATGCGATGTTGACTGACAGGGTTTTGATCCAGCCAGTCAGGTCGGCCTCATGGTTTTAAATCTTACTTTGTAGATAGTGGAAAATGCATACAAATTATTTAAAAACCGAAAGTAAATAAAATACACCAACTATTCTGCAATTAAAAACAAAAATCTCCCCTGACTTTGACTGTTTTCATGAATATAATTAATATGCATCATGTACTGGTGTAGGCTCTCAGTCTTGCAGGTCATAGTAGTCCTTAAAGGCTTGAATCAAGGCAACTGGACTATATTTCTCTTGGTCTTGAGGAGGTTTCACCATCTGTGCATAAGGCTTCCTCTGTTCCTCTGCTCTGGTGAAGCACTTTTTGTCTGAAGGTGGTGTTACGTTTAAAAGGGGCTGAGATGTTGTTTGGAGAAGATCTGAGTTTCTTGGACACTCCTGTCACATATGGGACGACAGTATTTTTGTGTTTGTTTTTCTTTTCCACTCTGTTTAGTGCTTTTTTTCCAAATTTCTTGACTGACCACTACAAAGGCCCATTTTGGATGCCCTCTATTTCAGTCGGGCTTAGAATATTCCTACTAGACAGAGTAAAAAGAAATACAGCACATCAAGATAACACTTCAAGGATGCAGATATCCAAGTTATTTTCTAATTAAGTGAAATAAAACCAAGCATTTGAGTATTTGAGCTATGTATCCACATATAGTTTTTTCTGCATTATTTTAATGCTTTCACATTCAAATACATGTCATGCAAATGACACTGGGATGTGCATGAACAGTAGAAATGCAAAACAGAGTGCTGAGTGCAGCTGGCTCTGCTTTCTCCATGTAATGAGACCTTGTGTCAGCGTCTTTGACACCAAAAGTGGTATTCAAGCTTTTTAGAAAAGATAAGAGGTCATGTGGAGCACAGTAAGGAACAAAAAGAAGACTTACACATAAGCACTTGGATTCAAAAGAAAAAACGTTTTAAATCATTTCTCAGTGGAAAAAAGATGTATAAGAGCAAGACAAAAATAGAAATATTTTTGTTTGTTTATTTTTTTGCCACCAAAGCAAAAGAGACAGAATAAAGAAATAAGAAAATAAAGATTTTGTTGAAACTAGAGCTGTGTGGAACATTTTCCACATATCATATTAAAGTCTTGCTGTGCAGCAATTTTTGCACCTAGTTGTTGTATATAACCTATTTGCTATGTTATTAATAGTTGTATCCTTCTGACTGCATTCTTTATTTTACTGTGCTGGCTTTCAGATTTATTTAACAAAACACAAACAGATTCTTAATGGATTTTTTTCAAGTGAAATATATACATTTATAGTGCATTGACATGGTTACAACGACAAAAACAACCTGCAGTCAGAAATATTAAAAGAGTTTCTTTTTCATCTCTAGCCTTACAACTCTGTCAGTTCATCTTACTGAGCACCTTTTACCCCAAACTAATTCAAAAAGTAAGTAGAGGCAACGTCCAAATAACCATCAGAATGACATCAGTCACATCACACCACCACCTGCCTTCTTTACCTCCTTGGTTGTTCTTTCTTTTTTTGGACAGAGCTAAAATACAGGTGCCAGACAGTATAACGACCACAAATTTTATACCACTATAGCCCTGTCTCCTTGCACAGATAAACAAATACACCCACACAGACACACATACAGTACACAACTGAGTCACCAAAGCTATTTGAGGACAAATGCAAACCCTCAAAAGGCAGGGAGGCGTGAATATACTGTATCAGCAATCTGTTTTTGCCACATTAGTGTTTCTCTCTGTTGTCTCTGCTCAGGCTGTTAGATTGTAGCCTAGAAAGGACTTTTTGTACAGTATGCACATGTCCCTGAACTGGGGTGAGTTAATACATTTTGACAGCTTTAGGGAAGTGTCAGAATACTGCCTCGTTGCCGTCTTGACAACCAAACACTAACTGGATTGAGACTGTGAGTCACTCTGGGACTGTTTTTTTTTTTTGAAACCCCAATACAAAGACTACCAAGATTCCCCAAGAAACGATTCTGAGCCCATACAGCAATGCTTGCAGGCCATCTCTGTGCACTGTTCTTTAGATTTATTAAATGCTGACATTTAAACAGGAAGTTTTATATGCTCAGTGAGTGGAAAGTTGGTAGTTGGTGAGTTTGGTTACATTACCGCCACTCAGAACGTGCACTAAATTCCGTAGTGCAGTGTAGCTTTTCATCCTTATATTGTATGTTCATACTTTGCTTTCATACTTTGTTTGGAATGGTTACCAGGAGGAACCCTCTTTTCTCTTAACATAAAATTAAAACATAGCTTAGGTTTGCAAATATGTATCTGAACCAAAATCCATAATCAACAACAACATATTTGTAGAGAAACCCAAACAAAACAAATGCGGTACAAAGACCTAATACACTGACAGAGAGATGAAGAGGTTACTATTCGGACATCTTTTGCGACCTCATGACAGTCATGATTTTCTTTCTACAGCAAAGTATTCCAGAGTCAAATGTTGCATCTTCTGTCAAGTCTAACCACAAAAACCACATCAAAATTGTAACAAAATAATGATCACAAGCCCAAATGCTTATGCACAGCAGAGTGAAACAAACGAATTGACGGAAACTGACAGAATTACTGATATAATGGCCTAATAAAGTCAGAAAACAATCAAAATCATTTTGTTTGTATTTGTCTTTCTCAAAAGAAGCTTGAAATTAACAAAAGTGCCAATTGATTGATTGACTGATTAATTGATTATTTTAGATGTTGCCATATAATATTTATTTTTCCAATTTGCATTTTACAAAACTTTCTAACTTTAATGGAAAGAAGGTTGTTTCTGGCTAGATACCATATGTAGACAGATTACATATGAACATGTCATCTGGTCAGAATCACAAGAAGCCACAATATGTAAATATAAATATGTAAATGACATGTGCAACAAACGTCTCTGAGACCCTTGTTCTTCGAGACTTTTGGTCTTTAAACCCCTCCCACCCATGCACATCTTCCTTTTTATAAGGCACTTTTATGAAACCATGTCATAATAATAATAATAATAATAATAATAATAATAATAATATTACTTTCCAATGCCATGTTGTGTCATTGCCAACATGCAACCATTGTGAACATTTGTGTTATGTATGGTTTTTTTTTGTTTTGTTTTTTTTGTCATTTGCTAGACTTTCAATTGAGGCACTGGTCTTGATGCATAAATCATACAGTGGGCAAAAATAAAAAATAAAAATGAGAAACTAAGGTAAAAAATGTTATAATGAAGTAATAAAGGTGACTTTTGAGGCTTTTTTTTTTAATCAAAGCCCCTCAAAATTCCCTTCACAAAGGCAATTAAATAAAAGAAATATTCCTACATCGAGTTAATCGCTCTTTTTGCTGTGGGCTATGTAACGTATTAACAACCAGCTTCATACAGTCACATCCATGCTGATAAAAAATGCCATCAGTCATCCCCCTGCCCCCTTCAGCCTTATTCCCTACTATCACAACAAAACATGCCCCGAAACTATTTCACCCCAATCCCCCACTATGTTGAAGCCAACCTACTGATAAGAAAGCAGTTGCTATGGCAACAGGAAGCAGTTGCTTTGGCGACTAATATGAAGAAGGGCTACTGAAGGAACAATAGATGTTTAGAGGGAGTGGGGGTGTTGTGACGGGCTGTGGAGAAGATGCAGTTGAGCTATAAATAGACATTACTAAAGACTGTCTGTCTCCCTGCATCTTCCATGCCTCCAACAACCCCCATGCTGAAATTATCCTCCTTCCTCCTCCACACCTGTGATCATTTCCGTCTAAAACATTTTCATTTATTCAGAGCGCAGCAAGAGCAATTTCTTTTCTTTTCTTTTCTTTTTTTATTTCTTTAGATGACTTGCTTTCTAATATCTCTATTAGCAAAGCTCACAAGTAAGTTTTGGACATTATTGCAAATTCCCAGCATATTTCTTTCTAAGGCAGCATGGAAAATCTCCATTGTGGCGAGCATATAACTTATGGAATCAGGTGCTAAAATCATCAGTTAAGACAATTGCAGTACATTTAAACTAGGATAAATGCTCATTTATCCTTGCCTTCGTACAAAATGTATTGCATGTTAAACACTGCATCATTATGTTGCTAAAATTCAGTTTTGTTTGTTTTTTATTTTTATTTTTTATTTTATTTTATGGCAGGATACGTGTTGTCTGTATTGCACTTCCTTTCATTTTTATTTTCATTTTCATTCAGTGACTGTAAAGGTTTCATTCTTTTACTGGTCAGAGCTTTTGTATTGTCTGCGCAGCATCCTAAGCATCCACAGGTTATTAGGCACAGTACTTCTGTTACCCAGAGGGGTTATATAACGCTGTACAGTGAGTGTGTCTGCATCTTTGCCAGCCAACCAGCCAGACAGGGTGAGGTCATCGGCTTGGTAGATTACTTGTTTGTCTGTGTGTGTGTGTCTTCTTGGGACTCAGGTGCCAGTTTTGTATTTCAGTAGTACTTGAAGACGCGAGCAGACAGGGATAGAAGATTTTAGGAAAAAGATAACACAACAGATCTACACACAGAGATGACAACAGCACAACGGTGTGAACTGTCATCATTCCTGGAAGCACTTCTACCTACCTACCCTTCTCCAGCTGCCTGCCTGTCTCTTGTAGGTTAACGTGCAAAAAATGACAGCGTGACCGTAGTGAATGAGCACTGAGCATTTGGGATACAGCTGGCTAGAGTTGATGCAACTGAACATTGACTGAGCTGGTTGGCATTTTCGTCGTGACATTCTTTCTAAAACTGGCAACAGGATGCCTTTAAGAAGTGTCCAAACATATTGGCATCAGCAGGAGCTCTTTGAAACTGATGTATGGGTGGACTGAAGGAAGGAAGAAAGGAAACTAAGATTAGATATGAGCCCTTAACTACATAATAGGAGCCATGCAAGCATGGAATTAGGCTACAAAGATAACAGTCAGTTGGTCACTCTTGAGTGGTCATAATCTACTTTGAACGCCTGCAAAGTACTGCTGCAAAATGTAGATGCTGAAGTAGCCATATAATTATTACTTTGGAAAAACACAAAATTCAGCCTAAACCATAGCACTGTTTTCCTCAAGTATAACTGCTTAAAATCCATACCACTGATTGATCATCCGTGGCACACTCCTTTCCGTGCATCGTCTAGAACTTCCCTGACGTCAAACTCATGTTGAGTCACTAAAACAACAAATCTGCTTGCCCTCTAATGGAAATGCCACTTCCCTGAAGCAAAGGCCTGACATTCACTGAGGGCTGTGGTTATTATACTGGTATAACGTTGGTATTATCCTGCGATCTTTTCATTCTTGAGTATTGTAAAGCAGATGGAAAGTCAGACCACAATAACTCTAATTGAAACACTAACAGTAAAATGTCTGACTGGAACATTATCCTGTGAGGATCACCCTCTGTCAAATGGGCTAAACCCATATGAAAGTCAGAAAGAAAAAATAGCCTTACAAAATTTATTTATTTATTTTTCTTAAATAAATAATTTGGTGTTTACTAGATCTTAGAATCTGTTCAATGTTCAATAACTTGTAAAAAAAAAAAAAAAAAAAAAATGTAAAGAAATCTTATGATTCAGCCATTCTGTTATAGATTTGGTGGTGCGCTGGGGATAACCAGGAATCAGCTTCAGCCGAGCTCTAGCTGCCCCACAGAAGGACTCATCTTTGACTTTAGAGCACTTTGGTAAACAGAGAAGTACATGACTAGTGACATTTCACTTCAAAATAAAACCATGCCAATGGCATACTAGCTTTTCAACTTAGTGTTGGGAAAAAAATATCCATACACGTTTTTTTTTACACTTTTGTGAACAGTAAAGACAGATGCCCGTATACTGCCTGGTATTCTCTATGTTCAGTTCAGCCATCAGTCAGTCTGTCCGTTCTTAGCTGTGTACCTTCTCTGCTGACTGCTTCAGTCACCATCTGTTCTCTTAAATGTTGCTTCTTAAACAAAGTTTACTGTGATTTTGATGATGTTGTGGGTTGAAAGCTTAAAGTGCAGGAACCCAAGCTGAAATCCTGTTAAACGCTCACAGGCATGTCTGTGTGCTCGTCTGATTCAGCCTGAAAAGTGTGTGTGGACTGTACTTGTGCATGTATAAGCATGTCTGTCTCTCCTGAATGTCTTTAATATGCAGCGTGGCAGTACCATCACTCTATAGCACATATGTTATATGGTAGGACTGGGACTGGTCTGGGAGTGTTGCTTTACCTGAGCATTTTTATTTTACATTTCAAAATAAACGTTTGTTGCACACCAGGATAAAGGTGGTGTAACCTTTCTCATTAGAGGTGTCTGCAGACACCCATGTGTCAATGTGATGTGTGCAGTATAATGTTGGAGTTAGGTTTAAGCCCTCAGTCTATCATCCTTCTGGGGAAAGACTGGCGTTTGATGTATATTGTGCATTTTGAAGAAACAGTTTGAGAGAGAGAGAGAATTCAGTGAAAGGGGGAAACAGAAAATATTGAGAGAAAGAAAGAACTTAAGGTGAGGGGCTTACTTACTCCACCACAGTGGATAGGATCCCAGGAGTTGGAAATAGCCAGTCAGCTTCCACAACTGGGTCACATGATGACTGCATTAAGCATTGAGAGAGAGAGAGGGAGAGGGAGGGGGGAAGAGAGAGAGAGAGAGAGAGAGAGAGAGAGAGGAGCAAATGAGCTGCACATTCAGCTTAACCTCAGTATGTGATTGAGTCTCGAGTCGAAATACATCCCATCATACAGAGGACAGAGCACACCTGAGTGACTGTACGCAAAAGAACTACAGCGCAGCACAACAGAGGAAGAAGAGAAAAGAAGCAGATAAGTGGAAAAGATTATTTTTGACACCACAGACTTTCTTTGATTAGTAAACAAAGAAAGTGGTAGTAAGTGAACTGGAAGGAGAGATAGCATGTCTTCTCTCTCCGATCAGCAGTCTGGCTCTCCTTTCTCAGAGTACAGCGAGCTGTGTAAGGTGCCACCCACCATGTCGGCTCAAAGCTGGGATTGGCAGCACCATTCAGGCACGGACATGGAAAACGCAGGAAGCTTGGTGGTAGGCGATGGATCTTTGGTTTCAGGTGGACTCACTGATGAAGACAAGTTGTGCTATTTTGGGCAGCCATGCCAGCATAGCGTGGATTCGGAGCTGAAGGTGCCTGGGGGAGTTGGTGGCATCTCTGGCAGCACCTCTATGGGTAATGCCTCACTAGGCAGCACAGGCGAGAGCCCAGACAGCCCTCTCTCCTCCTCCCCATTTCCTTCTCCAGCTTCTCCAAGCGGACTGTCCTCTGCTCTGGGATCTGGTGGCAGTAGTGGGGTGTCTCTGCCGCCAGTCCCTGGATCTCCTGCCAGACATAGACATAGAGAGCTATCATCAGCCACTAATACAGTGCATATACACTCAATGGGAGCATCTCTGATGGAAGCCTCATTAGATGGAGACTCTTCATCTGAACCATGGAACAAATCCAGTTTTACTGAGTCCAGCCAGAAGGTCGCTATGTCCCTGGTCCCCCCAAACTACTGCGTCACAGAAGGACTTATAAATGACAAACACCTGGAAAAGGATGATAAAGTTGTGACGGGAGCTGGGATTGTCCAGGTGCTCCACAAGTTTTCCAATGGCTCCTCAGGGGAGAATGGTGAGGAAGAGGAGACAGAAGAAGTAGTAGAAGATAATAAAGAGTTGGAGCCCTGTTTTGTGGGATGTGAACAACAGCAGAGGAAGGCTATGAGGCGAGCAATGTCTGAATGTTCCCACCTGTCGGTACCCGCCAGTCTAGAGCTCCCTGATAAATATCCAGATGGAGACAGGGCAGAGCTGGATGAGCTGACATCACCCGTGGGTGTGCCTCGTCACTCATCACACTCCATGAAACGCTCACTGACTGTGGCAGAAGATCAGCCCCCAACGCCACCACCCACCCTCTCAGCAGCTGGCGCCACACACAATGATCTGCGACAAGCCCCATCTGAACCCCGGCTCTGCCTTTCTCCATTCCCACAACAGGTTGCCACTGTTAACTTCCTTAGTTCACCATTACAGGCCCCAGTGGAGGGTCTTAAGACGGAGAAGGAGCTCGGAGGCTTTGTGATTCCAGTGCCGCTCTGTCCCCTTGACACCAGCTCTTCTCTGGCTGAAGGCTCCACAACTGAAGGGGAGGCTTGTCCCACAAATAACAAAACTAACGATGCAGATGTTCATGGCAATAAAGTGGAAAGTAAATGTAGCGCAGATGCTATAAATGTAGACTTTGAGTCTTGCAATTTATCAGCAATAGCAGGGGCCACTGACCGTGGAGACCCCTCTGCTGAGGGCCACATTACTTTTGATTTGAACTCCAGCCCTAATCCCTTCATCACATTGGATGGTAGGTAGACACCATTCTAATCTTTGTACCCTTTAATTTTAAAGTCACTTGTTGAATGCTAATGCTTTGCAAGTCATTTGACACATGATAATTCTTAGTATTTTAGAGTATAGAAACATCCGGTGTCCTTTAGACAGTTGTTAAAGTGTAATGGGGGCTTTATCCAAGGAAGTCCACAGAAGAATGTTGATAATTACCTGTGTTTTGGTCTCTGGACAACACATTGTTTAAGTGCTTTCTGTTTTGTTTTGTTTTTTTATTGTCTAGTCTGGCTTATTAGACTAGACTCGTCTAGCAATTTGGAGCAGCAAATAGCAGGTGTGTCGAACAGCTAGTGAGACAGAGCTCGAGAAGGTAAAGCGGTGCAGCAGAGCGGTCATTTGCAGTCTTGACATTCCATGGTGGTGTTTTATTTTTTTTTGCATTTCAGTGTGAAATGTGAAACAACAGGTACATTGTCTTTTTTATCTTTTGCGATGTGCAGCTGAATGTGCCTGTAGGTGTCAGTTTAACAGCATGATCCAGCACAATTTGTTTGCAGCAATTGTTTGTGTAGCGCCTGAAAGCACATCTTCTTTTAAATGATGGAAAGAATATAAATTATTTTTTTTTTATAATTGTTTGTCCACACTGCCGTCTCATATCTTTTTATTTCTGTCTCTCTAAATGCTCATAAGATTCCTGCTGAGTAATATTTAGTAAGTAAATAATATTTAAATATCTAAAAGCAGGACCCAGTCATATCAAATGACGACTATCTGAGCTAAAACTTGGTCTCTACATTCAACTGCTTTCTCACAATATCTTTATCACCATCTCACATACTTTCACTTTTTTCTTTCTGCCATTTTTTCCCCTCCTGGCTCTCTGCTGACATGCCACAGATGTTTTCACCACGCGCAACAAAGCTGCGTGTGGAGGAGACCACCAGCATGGCTGCTGCAGCATTTATGGCGAGCGATTTCTTTACACGCTGATGTTCAAACAGCAGCATGGCAGAGTCATCTTGCTGGAGCCTGTGTTGTATTTTATGTTTCTGCATGCTTTCCTACCAAGGTCCTGGGGGTTACACTGCTTATCACTGGAATAAAAAAGTACTGCATGAAGCAAATTATAAACCAAATTAGAAAAAAAAATGTATGAAAATCTCTGAAACCTAATCGTCTATCAGACACAGCAGCACCGTCTTTCAGTGAGTGGCTGTGGGACGCAGCCATGTGTCTTGTTTTCTAATTACCATCACAGCACTAAAATTAGTGTTGTCTGCATCTCTGATTACATGTTAAAGTGAGAATGAAAAATAGTTAATTTTTAATGGAAATTTATGAAAATGCACTGGTTTATCATGTATTACTTTACTCGTTTAAGTGAGTCTGCTTCTAGGTAGCATTGAACTCTTAGATTTTGCCTAAAAACCATCTTTCTCATTATCTTAACTAACTTAAATGATAGTGATAGAGACATTGAGTGCATATACCTGGAATGATTCGAGCTTACCAGAGCAGATTCTTAAAGCTTAGAAGGAAATACTTTAATAAATGTAATTCTGGTGATTATGGGAACTTTACATTTTTGCTATAAAACGTGTCTTCTAAAAAGTTCAGCAAATAAGTGAGTATTGCTATTCACTGTATTAATGCAGCTTTTTATATTTAATCATCAAATAAAAACAAGGGCTCAGATTTTATATGTATACTTATTTTCATTCTTCAACGTGAAGACATGCATGTCTAGATCAATCATTACCAATCAAATGATTTGTTATTAAGGAAGATGTGAATCAAATTGTGTGCAAGACAAGTTTGATACCTCTGATAGCTGCAGCATATCAGCATGTTTCTTATACATCCACTCTTCCTTGTTCATTTATTTAAATATGGACTTGTTCCCACACCGTCCTAAGTGTTTCTTTGATTAATACCATAACAACCTCATTTATTATCTGACAACAAGTCATTAATAGCTAATTTGACATTTATATCCCACCAGATAAATCAGTTATTCATGGGCAAACAACACCTCATCCTCTCCAGTCTGTCTTGTTGGGATGCTGTTCTCTGTTCTCCATTTCTGCGGCTTCCGCTTGTTGTTTAGTACTTTCATCTGATGTTGTTTTTGCACAAATGAATACATTCTTTTACCTACACAAATGTCTGTTATGTAGGTGATCTTCCTCCCAGGAGCTCTTGTAATTACACTGCTAACAGAATATGGCCACATGTGGCGCCGACCGCATACGATTGTGGTTTACGGGATCAGATCTCAGGTCTTGCTGATCTTTCTGAGAAGCTGTGCTAACAGCAATTGAGCTGTAATCAGGTTTTGTTGGGTCTTTACATCCACCCATGTTTCTCAAATGCTTAATGCTCATTTGCACTCTTGTTTATTTATTTACAACATACTGTATTCCAGTCCTAAACACATGTTTGTATAAGGGGCATTCACTTAACCTTTGACTAACTATTATGTTTGAAATACCTATGAATAAAAGCAGAAATTAGGCAGAGAAAACAGTTAAATGGCCTTGAAACCTTAGCCCTTACCCCTTTGACTGCAATTGACTACTGAAGCGTAAATGTCATTAAGATGATCAAACAGATGTTTCACATCATCAGTCCATCTCCGCTCTGTGTTTACTTCACAGCTGTGTCAGCATGAGTGACAGTTATTAAACAGTCTCTGTAAGAGCCGATTGCATAATACACTCGGGGAACACAATTTGAATTTAAGTTTTGGCAAAATTTGAATACTTTTCAAGTTTTAGTCAAACCTTTAAAACTTGTTTGATCAATTATTATTATTAGGGCAGTTTAATAAAAAGTAGCAGAGTGGAGTCAGCATGTGCTGGCATTACTCGACTTATTTGTTGAGGTTTTATATTTTTGTTGTTGAGTTTTTTTAATAGTTTTTTGTCACATCTGTAATGTTTTCATTTCTTTTTGAATTCCACGTTTTAAAATCCAGGAAGGTCAAGAATCCAAAAGCTCACTTAAAAAGATTAAATACTGATTACTTGACAAGCAAGAATAGTGAATTTTCTTATTTCCTACTTGTCAACAAGTTTTATACATTGAATACATTAAAAGATGTAATTAGGAGGGAAGCCAATGAGTCAGTTGATAATTTAGCTGCAGTGAAATTTGCAGCTAACTCTTCGCTCTTTAGTTTTATCCGTTTTTATCCGTCATTACCAGGGTAGCAGGAATGAGAAACGAACAAATGCACTTTAAGGAGAAGAGTCACACAGGAAAACATGCATGTGGGTGAGTGTGTTGGGGAAATCCTTTACGCTGATTTAAATACAACCATTTTTGAAGACTTTACACAGCTGTTACATATCAGATTTCTGCCTTAATTACTTGATCTCCTGAGTTCCTCATTGTTTACAGCAAAGAAAATTAGGGCTTTTTATTCTGCTTCTAAAAAAGTCTCTTGTTTGTTTTCTAGCTGGTTCTGATGTCACAGTTTCAGGTTTAGGGTTGCTGTATGTCTTCCAGGGTAGAAATGTAAATTTGTTCAACCCCGACGTCCTAAATGCTACCTCTGTTAGGTGGGCCATGAAATCCTTGTCTTGAGCATATTTTTTATATTTATTTAGTTATGTGAAAGTATAAAGTATTTTAACATATACATTGTAAGATATTGTACGCACACATGCCACAAACCTCTTTGGGATAAGTGTCACATCACACTCTTGGTATTAAAACCATGTGACATATTAAGAAAGATCAAATATTCCAACTCCGTATTCCTGAAATATTAAAAAAAATAAACTTTTAACCTCATACTCCATTGCAGGTATTTTGAAATACCAGTGAACAAATGTCATGTGGTTTCCTCCCTTATTACCAGGCATGTATGGACTAAACTGGTGGTCTTCTACCCTGGTCCTCAGGGCCCACTGTCCTGCATGTTTTAGATGATTCTACTTCATGGTCATCAGCAACTTGCCATCAAGGTCTGCAGAAATCTGATAATGACAGTCATGTGTGGGGGTGTTGAATTAGGGAAGCATCTAAAACATGCAGGACAGTGGGCCCCGAGGACCAGTGTTGAATACCACTGGACTAAACCAGTTCTTTCCAAAGAGGGGGCACAGTATGAATAAATGAAAAATGCCAACAGGCATACCAGTTAGTTGGGCGGAGGAGAACGCTCTAAAGGGTTCCCACATCTACCCCTCGCTCTTGCTGCGTCTAACGCAAACAAACCTGATGAGAGTGGGTCTATCGGAATGAGAGAAGCAGCGATCTGGCAGTGAGAAACGAAAGACAAAAAAACAAGAGAAAAAACTAATTCTGTCCTGCTAATGTTGAGTGTTACAGCAAAACTTTATTAAAAACCAAAGCGGGACCCACCAGAAGAAGTCTGGGAACCACTGGACTAAACTGAATGTAGTAATGTTTTTGTGTCATGTCCACGTGAAATGCTTTTAGTGAACTTTTATTTGTTCTTTTAATCTCAACAAAATACATGAAAGTAATCTGTTTATTTATTGTTTGTCCTTCGTGCCAGAGTAAATGCATAGATGTTTCAGCCATATTGAAGAAAAAAAGACTTGTAAGAGCTTCATATGACATACTGCAAGTGATGAAATGTGAAGGC
This sequence comes from Xenentodon cancila, assembly GCA_014839995.1. Taxonomy (NCBI): domain Eukaryota; kingdom Metazoa; phylum Chordata; class Actinopteri; order Beloniformes; family Belonidae; genus Xenentodon; species Xenentodon cancila. The sequence goes on along the minus strand of CM026216.1, from coordinate 4,548,959 downwards.
AATGCTGAAACCACTCTGCAGGATTTGGAGCACAGAGATGAAGCTGTTATATCGTATTCATTTAAAAAATAAACTAGATTTAGCATGTCTGACTTTTTTTTTCTCAGCTCACTCTGCTGTCATGACCACCTACGGTCAAATGATGTTCGTCTTTTATTTTAGTGTGTTTTGGTTCTGTGTGCAAACAACATCATCTAGATCTACCACATTGTGTCTTTGATTTGATTGTGTTCACATTATTCTGCAGCTCTGTAGGTGTGAATGTTGCGAAAGATATGAGAAGTGCACTAAACTGGTTCAGCAGGCATACAGCATGTACAGCGTTCCCAGTCGCCATAGCTACCAGTGGTTCTCGTTTTGAAGTAACAGATATTCGGAGCAGTAAGCTTGATGAGCTCCTAGATTTGAGAAGTATTTATCTTGATTGCCATCATTGCAACTTTAACTATAGTTAAAAACACTTTTTTTTTTTATTTACAGTTAATTCTGAAAAGATGGAGAAGGCAGAAGAGAAGGAGGAAAAACTGGAGGACAACATGAAAAAGGTGGAGCCATTAAACTCTCAGGATAAACCTGAACAGAAAAGTGTGAAGGTCGAATATGCATATAATGAAACTTCAGCCAAAGTGGAGAAAGAGGTAGAAAAGGAGAAAGAGAAACATGACGGAGCAGAAAAGATGAAAGAAGAGCAACAAGCAGTCACAATCAAGGAAATAGAGAAACAACAAGAAATGGTGAATGAAAAAAGGGATGTAGAAAAGTCAAAAGAGAACAAGAAAGTTGAATCAGTTCAACAGAAGGAAGAAAAAGAGGAGAAAATTCCCAAGGTAGAGGAAGCAACTGAGAAACTGGGCAAGACAGCCAAGATAGGAGAGGATGAGGTGGTGGACGAAGTAGAGAGTAAAATTAAAAAAACAGAGAATGTGGACAATAAAGAGAAGTACAAACTGGAAGAAGCAGAGAACAAAACCACAGAAAAGGCAGAGAAAACAGAGATGAAGGATTGTAAAGAGCAGCACATCGACAAAGTAGGAACGACCACAGAGCAACAATTGACAGCTACCAAGCTTGATACCAGTTATGAAAATACAGAGAAGAACGCTGAGATGAAGATAAAAGCAACAGCAATGGTGGAAGAAGAAAAAAAAGAAAAAGATGGCACAGAAAAAGAAAGAGAGGATGAGGCAGGAAAGCCCTCTGAGGAGCCTGTAAAAGAAGCAGCAGAAAAGATCAAAAAAGTAGAAAGCCAAGACAAACTGCGAGAGAACAAGACCACGGAGAAGAAAGATGACAAGAAAGAGAAAGCCGCCAAAGCTGATGGACGAGAGAAGGTGCAGAAACCTGCAAAGCCTGCTGCCAACGAAGGAAGTGCAAAACAGAGCAAAGACCATGCCATCGGAGACAAGAAGACCAAGGTAGGCTTCATTTCAGTCTCTGACAATTTTGATGGGTTACTAATTCTGTTATAACTCATTTAGTCAATAGTAGTTTGAATTACCCAGCTATGTCATAGGTGCCTTGAAGCCTTTTGGTCATCGCCAAGTACCCTTTTTATGTGCACAAGGATAACACATTACTGCATCGTCCCTATTTCCCTATCGTCCCTAGTTTCTTCTCTGCAGTATCACACCTCTGTTTAAATCCTGGAAAGACAGCAAAATTGTAAATGTCACTTTGTTACCAAAGTTACTGGTTAAAAAGTTTGTGAGAGCAGGAGAAAATCTGTTAAATGCAATGTGACAGCTTTCTTGGTTTATTGGAATACAACTTTTCTGACCCTTTCATAGGTTGTACAGTGTGAATCAGTGCAGTCAAAGTTAACAAGTTTTTACACATTTCCATAAGAGCGTATGTGGTAACCTTAGAATCTACTGTCACGGTTGTGTTGGTGGGTAAAAACAGCAGCATTTCCCAGGTGAGGCTGTGGCTGGCAGTGCCACTAGAAGCTGCAGTTTTTTCTAGTTATTTGCAATATACTACAATCAAGACTTAAAAATATCTTATTAGTCTCCTTCATATGAATGGTACTGTTACACCTAGGTGTTCATAGTAAGTGCTATTATAATGAAAGAAACTGTTTCCCTTCACTGTAGTGCGTCTTAACTGTATCTCATAGCTGATAAAAGTGACAAAGAAGAACAGTGAGGCATCATAACGTCATAGCAACTTGATCATTATTGCATCTTCGGACAAACTGATAACAGTGAACAACCTTAAAACACTGTTAGATTGACACTTGGACCTATCGGGAGACTGATTGATCATAGCTGATCACACCTGATCAGGAGAAATTAAAGCAGCTCTGTCTCAGTTCATTTCTCATCGGAGTATGTTGCATATATACCAATATCACATTTATATTACCCACAATCCCATCTTCTTAAAGGCCAAATTGGTTTGCAAAAATAATAATAATAGATTAAAAATTAAATTCACTGCTAATAAACTGGTTAATCTGAATTAACTGCAGAGATTCTTGTGACTATTTAAAATTAAAAACTTTTATTGCTTGAAACTGATAAAAACATTTGGTAAATACAGTATGAAATTTTCATAAAAGACAGCTATTTGTCATGCAAGCTGCTTCCCTTTGTGTTTTTTTTATTCTTTTATATGGTCTGTATATTTACTAAAAACACATTTCCCATTCTTAAATTCTTGAACATGTACCAACATTGTTACAACAAATCCGTTTTTATTATTTTAAGACCATTATTTTATTTCATTATTTGCAAATCAGCTGCTGCTTTAATGCTGCCATCATCATCCATTTTTTTTTTATTCTTTGTCCCACTTTTTTTGCTTTCTTTTATTCTTTGGCACTCCATCCACCTGGCGTTGGTCCTGCATCACAGCCTGCTGCAGGAGCGACCAAAATAGCCGTTGCTGGTAAAACACGGCCGAACACCGCGGCTGTCGGTGGTTCAACCGCGGCCACTAGTAAACGCCCCGCACCCTCTTCCACCACCAGCACCACAGACAAAAAAACAACCACACCTAAGTCACTATCCACAGCTGTAGCCGGGCCTAGGCGGCCCGCTGTTAATTCCACCAGCCGCCCACCATCATCCTCCACCACCACCACTGCACGTGATGCTAAACCCAAGGTAAGAATAAAAAACTCGTCCCCTCTTGCCCCGGGTGTCTGAGTGGTGCTTTCTGTTACATCGTATGACTCAGCTGCAGATGTGTGCTACTTTGCTCCAGGTTGTTGATGGCTCCAATGTCATTCATTTGCTGTTTAATTTTTTTAACGCAAACATGGCTAAGAAATTGTTTCAGTAAATTATACTTTCAATCCTAATACCACAACAATCAACTACTTGCTATGTGAAAATATGAAGTTTGTTGATCTTCTTTCACTGGGACCAAGAGCACACAGGTGAATATCCAGGTTAACCGTTTTACTTCAAACAACATTATTGGTTTTACTTCACAGAACAATACACCTTGTTTGGTTAAAATGACTCACTCACACTGAGGGATGAGATCTGTTTTATATGAGATGGAGAGATTTACTAACTCTATAAATTTACTTATCAGTAAGTTTGGATACCATCGCTGCTTCGGACAATCTGCTTTGTACTTTTTGCTGTGGCCACAGCCTTTGTTAAAAACCTCGTCACAAAATATTTAAATTTTTATAAATTTGTGGACACAAAATCAAGGAGAGTTCAAATGGGACTTATTATTATTATTATTAATATTCTATTGAGTGATGCAGACAAAATCTAAAAATAGGTAAGTTTGGTGTAAAGGTTAAATTGGAGGTAAAGGTTTTCAGATCACAGTACAACCAGGAGAACCTCATCTTACATTTGTCACAATTGCAAATGACAACATGCACAATCAAAACTGCCCTTGCACCACAGAGTATATTAAATGGAAGTACTGTAAATCAGTTTCATTTGGAAAGGTTTCAAATCTTCTAAAGACTTTTACATCTAGTGCTATTTCTGCTTACTTGCAACACACAGTTGTTTCCAAAAGTTATTTTGTCTTTAAAGCAAGCAAAAGAAAAAAAAATGAATATGTACAATAAGTTAAAGTGAGCAAAATAATCATCTCAAACTCTTTATTATACTTTCTCAAAATTGCGTGTGTTACGTACGTTTTATCAACATCACCAAAAATGTATAACATTAAAGCACTGAAAAGCAGCATATTAGAGTCCAGAATGTTCAACTGCAATTTATTTTCTCCAGTGAAGGTGAAAATGTCAAAAAATGTATGTTTATAAAAATGTGCATTCAAGTATTTTAAATTCTTTAAAATTTTTTACTTATTATCGTAAATGTCAATTTTAATTTCATATTTTTTCGTGTGGCATCAGGGCTACAGAAACAAAGATAATTTTCTGATAGTGTTATAGTATTTTTTGTCATGCAGACCAACCCATTGTCACCCCCCTTTTGGTGACCTTCTTAAATGCAGCCAGTAATGACACTGTAGCCGCTGACTTGACCATCTTTATTTAGCTCCTCAGCAACCAAGAGAGAAGTGTGATTCAGTACAACATGTTAGTCTGTTGCAGCCTGGATAAGCTGTATGTGGACCATGTTATTTTCCAAAAGGTTTATAGGGGGAGTACAGTATATGCTGCTAAATGTGCCATTGTTGTTGAGGGCCTAATCAGTCTGGATCCGTAGTTTTCCCTGGTCCCCTTCTCAATCTGACCAGTGGGATGTGTTCTGTCTGTTGCTGGTTGTCTCGGTGGTGTGCAGAAAACAACATGGCCTTTATTGACAATTGGAGGACATTTTGGGGAAAGCCTGGTCTGTTTATAAGAGACGGCATTCATCCCACCCAGGATGTTACAGCTCTTACAGTAGTGCAAGAACTATCTAGTCAGCCACTGATTGTACAAGTTATTCTACTTAGAAAGAAGAGAGAGGTCTGTAATTGTCACCATAGACACATTTGAGATAAAATTAGAGGAAAAAAGAAAACAGGTAATCACATCACTGTCCTCCGAAAGTTCACCAAGTGCAACGTGATAGAGTTAATCAAAATAAAGTTGTAAAATGAAAAACCATTATGCATTTAATGCCAATCAAAGAACAAAAAATTAGATTCGGACTACTAAATATATGATCTTTAAGCTCCAAGTCTCTATCAGTAAGCGATCTAATTACAAAGACCTGGAATTATATTTTCTTTTTATCAGAAACATGGCTAAAGGAGGAAGACGTTTACTAGAAAATATGGTAGTTTAAATGAAACTGCCACCTGGTTACTTCAATTATCATATTCCCGAATGCATGGGCTGAGGCAGAGTAGCAGCAGCCATCTATAACTCCAGTCTTCAAATAAAATTTAAACTTAAATGTGCTTATAGTATGAAAGCCTCACGCTAAGTCTAATATTCCTGAGCTGAAAATCCGAGAAGCCAGTTTTGTTAGTGGTAGTGTACCAGCCTCTTGGTGGTGCTTATCTAGAGTTTCTGTCTGACTTTTCAGATTTCCTATCTGGGTTTTTGCTCACTACAGACAAAGTCATCATATTGGGTCACATTAACACTCTTTTAGAATCAATGGCCGTCTCACAAAAAGTGAACAAACCAACGCACTGCTTTAATCATACCTCTGATCTCGTCCTCACCTATAGTATAGTACCTGATAATTTGTTAGAGAAACTCTTTCTCAAAGGAACAACTTCACCAAAAATATTATTAAATAGTGGTCAGGTAGTAGGGAGTTAGACACTAACCATAGAAGCTTAACTCCCTGGCATAATTTTCATGTCTGCATGCTGAAATGGAAAGGCTGTGGTACTCTTGTAAGTCTGTAGATAGATGAGAATGGACTGATAGTTTAATAGCATATTAAAAAAAAAAAGCTTTGCAAAGCTAGAACAGCTTATCATTCCTCGTTGATAGAAGATAATAAAAATAATCCACATTTTCTGTTCAGCACTGTAGCCAGGCTTACTAAGAGTCACAATTCTGTTGAGCTGTGCATTCCTGCAGATCTCAGTAGTGAAGACTTTATGAGCTTCTTTAGCAGTAAAATCATGAGAAGAAATTAACCAGGTCCAGATAGCAGCAGGGTGTTGTTATTGTGGTGAAATCTTTAAATTTCTCAATATAGGTCGATGAGTGTTTGGATTGATGAGTGTGAACTGATGGCAGTAGCCATAACATAGCGGTTGTGTTCTGAATCAATATATTGCTGCTTTTACTTGTGTTGTAATAGACACTATATAAATACAATTGAATTCAGTTTTACCCTTTTTTATTTAATTTTTGGTACTAATATTTGTTCTGACAGATCAATCTTTCCAATCATACATTGATCTTTTGTTTCCATTGTTCTAATTTCTGTTCCCTTCACAGGCTACTACAGAGAAGCGCCCCCTTGTGCCAAAGGCCAGCACTACAACCTCAAATCAATCTGGCTCCACTGCTGCTACCAAAAGTGGAACTGCTGCCACCGCAACCAGCAAAACTGCTGCATCAATGCGCACAACTGCGTCTACTCGCACGACGACTGCTGCTGCAGCCAAAAAGCCTCTTGGTATAAGCACTTTTTCATGAATTCTATTTGTTTTGTTTAAAAATGTGTTTCTCATGCATTTATACACACACTTTTGTCAAATGTTTTTAGGCTTGAAAACGGATAGCAAACTGGGAGAAGAGAAAAGGAGCAGTACTCTTAAGACTTCTGCAGGTATAACACCCCTGCACTATATGCAGTCACTAAATGATGCTGATGTTCTGCTCTGTCGTGACATCTGTCTTCATCATCAGGCTGGAGTATCATTAATCTCTTAAGCCTCTGACAGTAATAAAACAAGATGCAGCCCACGTGGTTGCAGTGAAAAAAATACTTGTTGTTCGTGGTTGCACTTTTATAGTTCTACTAGAATGAACAAATCTCTATAATCTATACTGATTCTGTTGGGGGAAAAGGTATATCCTTTTTTCCAACATTGAGCTACTAAAAAAAGGCCCTGTAGTATTTTGATAAAACTGTTTCTTCTGACATGGATTGTAATTCAGCAAATTTGTCCAAAAAATATGTAGAATTGTTTAAGAATCCATTTTACTGGATTTGTATTTTACTATTTGCATAACAGTGGACAAGCACTACATGTGTGAAATCATGACGTAAAGCAATCATTTGGGCAATTTTTGTTTGGGTTTACATTCATGTGACAAGGCAAGGCAAGTTTTTTGTAGAGCGTAGTCGATACACGAGGCAATTCAAAGTGCCTTACAGCTACATAAACTCACAAGAAGGCATCATTCTAAAAAACATAAAAATAATAATTCATTTAAATAAAAAATAATGCAGAAAAGTCATAATGAACCTGGAGCTTTCACTTCCGTCATTTTCTTTCAGCTCCTCTGTGTCCTGACCGAGTCTTCTTTTCTCCATGGTGCCATTTGCCTACTTTTAACCATTCTTATCTTGACAGGAGCGATGGTCTCCAAAACCTTTAAAACACTTGATGTGTAAGAGTTCAACAGATCATCAACATTAAAACACAGGGTATTTTTAAACCTAATCATTTCCATAAACTGTGTCCCTGTGTTGTCATGTATGAGTCTTCCTTGATAACTGTCAGTGTGGGAGTAACATACAGGTCAAAGAAAACACAACATCAATCAGATAAAGCAATATTCAGCAGTTTTTCATTTCATCCATACATTCCTTTTTTTTTTCTGTTTGTCTGCTCTCTCATTATCACCCAGCCCAGTTACAGCTTTAGTCCGACTGTTGACAAATCGTTTTATATTTTGGAAACAAGAGAGCAGACTTTTCAACCGTGGTTATGCTACACGGGCAACGGTTGAGAGATGCATTATTGTATAAAGGCTCTGAAGACTTTAAAACTTTCACTGCAGCAGTTTGTGGATTACTGTAACCTTGTTGTTGAGAGGAGTTTTCAGCTCCTGCTGATGCAGTCTAGGGCTGTCTAATCTTCCAGGGTTTGTACAGAGAGCCAAATTACTCTTAAGAATCCCGAAGTCGAGGGGAAGGATTTCCTCAGACGTGTATTAAGAGCAGCTGAGGATATTGCAAAGACTCTCATACAGGACTGGCAGCCAGGCATGTGATTCAGCAAGTCGTATCACTCTAAAGAAAGAGCTGACAGTGCAAATGTTTGTAAATTGACAGATTTTACATTGTGCAAATTTTGCACTGCCTCAGTACAGTGTGGCTTCGGATGCTGAAGTGGAAGATACTTCATGTAACTCACACAAGGGGACGTTGTATAGTGAGGGAGTATATAAGGCTTTTTCTGCACTGAAAATGAATGTAGTTTAACTATTTTCTATTAATAATGCTCCTTTCACCTATTTTAAGGATTACTGCATAAAATTTTTTACTTTATTCCTTTTTTTACTTTATTTAGACTCCACAGGCAGCTATCTCAACCTCTACATGTCGGTATCTTCTGTGAGATACATCATTACCTTTCAAACATCAAAAGCAGTGATAAACTCACTCATCTTTGTGATTTTTATTGCATTTCTGCCTAATTCTCCAGCTACAGCATATCTCCTGTTTGTGTTTAACATCACTGGCACATTTGTTGTTTATCTGTTTGAGTTGAGTGGATCGAGCAGTTTAAAACTTTGTGTTTTGGTGATGAGCCACTTCAGAATTCTATACAGCTCAAGACAATTTCCTGCTAGTTGTCCTCAAATAGAAAACAGAACAATTTGGGATTGTTATTATCAGCATGGATGGGATTTTAGCTTCAGCTGATTTAGAAACTCTTCAAAATAAATGTCTCCCTCCAGCGGATTCTACCAAGCCGAAGACAACTACCAGCACCACACGCAGTACTACATCCACCACTGCTGCCTCTCGCACCCGAACTACAACAAGCAAGCCAATCACGCCATCTTCCACCACAGACACCGGAGTACCGGAGAAGAAGCCCTTTGTGCCCCGTGCCCCGAGAGCCGCTACTTCAGGCACGTCTACCGGAACAACCACCTCGAAGACCACGGCTAGACCCAACACAGCACCGGCCCCAGACGTTCGCAATGCCCGATCTAAGATTGGTTCTACAGACAACATGAAGCACCAGCCTGGTGGGGGGAAGGTAGGTCCTGCTTCCAGCACAACGTTCATACCTTAATATGTGCCTTTTGACCCTGAAGTAAAAGGAAATGTACATTACCTCAGAACTCCAGTTTAACATGCAACAATGCCCTTTTGTGGTTACATTTCACAATCATTTTACCTCTTTAAGTGTCTACCTATAAACAACTCACCATATAACACAAGGTTGTGTTTATTCCTCTAAAAGTACTAGAGTATAGTTTAGTGTTTCACTTTATCTTTCTTAGTTTGTATTTGCACTCACCATTATTTTGAAAACGATCCATTCTTTTTACAATCCTAACCCTGTCTTATGCATGTTCTTTTACTACTAAGATGGGATCCAGGCCCAGAAACCTCTGTAATCAGGATGAAATGGCTACAAAAAAGTCAAACATGCAGCATCAAGAGGCAGTTGTTCATCTTATTTATCTAAATGTCAATGTTTGTTTAAAAGAAATATTTAGAATATTTAGAAAGACTCATTTGTTGGTGCTGATTTAATTCCAATTTTAATAATATGCATAACATTTCTGTAACACTTAAGTGACCAAAATATAATATATTTAATTTAAAAATTTACTGGAAGCATATACACTCTTTGGCAACTTAATACACTCACCACTTTATTATTATTATTATTAGGTATAGCAGGCGTAGATAACAACGGGGCCAGTGAGTGTTTCTTGCCCATTTTGTGTAGCCGTTCCAGTTCACATGGTGAAAAAGTAGAATGATGAAACACAAAGATGTGGACAGAAGTTCCAAACTCTGGAACCACTTGATCTTTGTATTCAATAATCTAGAACCGCTGTTGGTTTATATTGTATTTTTGCAGTGAACATTTCTCAGCAAACTTGCAGTAAATTAAATTACCAAAATTGACCAAACTTCTGTCTTTAGACTGGCCTGCTTTTTCCTTTCATGTTCTCGTCATTTCAGTTCCTTCTTCTCTATAATTTGGTGCGATCTATTTTCCCTGCCTGCCCCAGTGTTCTTCTGCTCCTCTGGCACCTTGTTATTATTATTTCTCTTTCTTTGAAGTATTAATTTCTTCCTATTCCCGCAACTTTGTTTTCTCTTTCCGTATTTGCCGTTGTCTTCTGTTATGCTTCATGCACACCTTCATGTCAAGTCCTACACGTTGGTCTCCTCCTCTCCTTGAGTGTTGCTCTGAGTTGTCCTTGACCCGAGTGGGCTTGTCTCCATAGGTGTCATCAGCCTCTCAGAACAGGGGCATCACCTCCAAAGAAACCAACCAAGGCAAAGTGAGTTCCCTCTCAACACTGCCCAATACGCTCCACTTTCCTATTTTTCTGTTTTCATTTTTCACCATATATTTTACATTTACGCTTGAAAAATTTCAGGCAATGATGCCTCAAAGTCAGCCAGGTAGTTCTTGCCACAAGATTTAGTGTAGGAGGACTTCCACAATATTTTATACGGTCATGAGTTCAAACTCACTTGGAAAGATACACAGACAGGTTTTTACACACAACCAAAGCTTGGTGTTTATTAACAATTTTAAGAATTTGAGGTAAAAATTTTACTATTGCATGTTTTACATCTCTTTAAGACTGATATGTTGGAAATGGGGGGCAGAATGTAACATTAAGCTAAACAATTTTACTAACGTGTGATAGTGATTTTTGCTTAAAATGTGATTTTAGGCTTTCAAATGTGTGATTTCAGTAATACTTGGTCACTAAAATACAGTTAAAGTTGTCGCTCTCATTCGCCACATGGACTAATTAATAAACGTCAGAGAATTTAAGGTTTTTAACATCTGTAAAGGCATGAAAGTAGTCATCTATGACAGGAGGTGGCGGAAGCTCCTGGATGCTGCAGCTTCTATTTACTCAGTAGATCTCAGCTGGAGCCACTTAGATTGCTAATGGTTCTGGGAATTTTTAAATGGAAATGGATCAGATTCTCTATTTTATTAGGGTGCATAAAGTAGTTCATGTATTTAACTTCTAAGTTCCAAGAAGAGACCATTCAAGTAAATATCCAAACAAAGTGAAAAACTGTAATAATGATATAGTGCTTTTGTAGTCTTGTTGGCCACTCACATTGCTGTTATGCTCCAAACCACGTTCACCCATCCACACACACATTCATAACAGCACTATCTTATAAATCTGCACACACTTATCTCCTGTTAAGTCTGTTGAGTGTTTTTTTCCTATCACACACACTAGTACACACAATGAGGGCGGTGTGTCTTGCCCACAGACGCTTTGAAATTTTGACCCTGAGAGCAGGAATCAAACTGACTTTGCAAAATATAAATCCAGTAAAGTGAATATCAATAAGAAGTGTATTTGTACTGACATTATATGAGTTAAATAACACTATCTCTCAAGTTAATGGTTACCAATCTAAAGTCTTGTAAGCCATTGCTCTCTCATTAAAACTCTATTAACACATGTTTGCACATATGTGGTCATTACGCATAATGCGTAATGACCACATATATAACAATATTATAGGAACAAATATAATAATCCAGAGACTAAATCTATAAAATTTTACCCTGTCCTAGTCCTTGTTACATAATAGTGGTTTTGTAAGCCGTCCATGTTTAGTTCTTTTGTGCCATCAAACATCTGCTCCCTTACATCTCTATCAAAAACACCGACAGGTGACAGTGTATTTATGTATTCATGAGAGTATGTATTTGTGATGCATACGTGGGATTTCGTACATGGGGAAGGACAGTGGATTAGTGGTTAGCACTGTTGCCACGCAGGATGAAGGTTCCTGGTTCAATTCCCAGATCCAGCAAGAGTCTTTCTGGAGTTTGCGTGTTCTCTGGTTGCGTGGTTTTCCTTCTGGTGCTTCGGTTTTCCTCCCAAAGTCCAAAAAGCATGTATGCTTGTGTGTGTGTGTCTCCCCGTTCTTGCAGAGTTGCGGCAGGAAGGGCTCCCAGCGTAAAACTGGGCCAAATTCATGGGCAAATTAAGCTGAAATGGTTGATGATAACACCGACTGTGTCGGCATCTTCTCCTTTCATTTTTCTAGGTTTGGGTTAAACATTGATTGGCTTCCATCCCTTTAGATTTTTGTTTGTCAAATGAAAAAAAAAGGGGGAAATCTCTGAAACGTATCATTTCAGGCAGCTTAAAAAAGGATTGTCATAATTTGCACAGGTGAACCTTGCTGTCGCCTTCTGTCCTTTCCTTTCTAACCCTAGCTGTGATGGTGACTTCTCCCCTTCACTTCTTTATCCTCTACTTCTACCCTGCTGTCCTTCCACTTCCTCTCCCTTCATCCTCCATGGCCCTTGTATTCTCTCTCCCTCCTGCTGCTATGCTATGCCCATATAGGTTCAGATAACCTCCAAAAAGCTGGACTTCAGCCACATCACCTCACGCTTGGGCTCCAAGGACAATATGAAGCATGTTCCAGGTGGAGGGAATGTAAGTACTACCTGGCCCATAACCAGAACTCAGGTGCCCCGGCCAGATAGTCGAACAGCAGGAATTGATGAAATACCCCCCAACACAGCAGCTGAACAAAGTTGAAAAGTGAATCTTCATTTGTTAATTTAAACAAACAAAATATAAAAACAGTAGCACAATAACATGAGGAAGTTGTGTGTAAAGAGCATCAGCCTTTAAATGGTTTAAAGCCAAAAATGAGGCTGGTTGTCCAAAATCCAGCTTAAGCAAAAAGCGCTGCTTCTAGCTGGACTCAAACGTGGAGAGAATTGTGAGTTATTGGCCAGCATCCTAGCAAGCTTACTATAAAAGCCATAGACTGCATAAATAATGGACTCGGGTTCAAAAATCACTGTTAGAAATACCGCTCATGAGCGTTAGGCACCAGCACCAAATCATCTGTGGCTCTATTACGCTTCCAGGAAACGTTGTTCAATAACACGCTGATTCTCCAGAATCATCCCGGTCTTATCATCATCACTCTACCATCTACGGTCTACGGGCGCTACCATCACTCCTTCTGATATGTGCGCTGATCGAACGTCTGATAACAATTTAACAATGCATTTGGCCATCGAAGTAACAAGCATCGCTTTTGCTCAGCCATCTTGTTCAGCTTTTGATTCACACATGGCGATTGCCAAGCGTCAAATTTAATGTTCAGACAATCAAAAAAGGGGGGGGTGCCATTGCACAGGTTCTGTCTATAACTTATGCAGTCTGTGACACCAGCTTTACAGTGCCCTCACTTCCTAATGCTTTCCCTGTGTTCTCCTGTTCTACTTCTAACTTACTAAACCCTAATCGAGCCAACTGAAACCGGTGGTTTTTGACTGATTCTGTCACTGTTGTTTGTTTTTGTAGCTCAGTCCACATCACAGAGATGAATTTGGTGGCTACTGGGTTTGTTGTTTTTTGCTGACTTGCTTCCTTTGGTGTAATATTTATTGCACTCCTGCAAATTTCCATGCTTTGAAAATCATTTTCCTGGTTATTACCACCAAATGAAGGATACAACAAAAGGCCTGTGTCTGGATCACTTTTGTCCTGAAGTCAAAAATCAAGGCTGTTGTATGTTTTGCATTTGCAAGATGACATGAAACTACTGAAAGACCCTTACATGAGTAAGGACTGGGTTAAAAAGCAAAAAAACGTTTGTCCTTCTCAACAGGTGCAGATACTCAACAAGAAAGTGGATGTGAGTAAGGTGACGTCAAAGTGTGGCTCCAAGGGTAACATCAAGCACAAGCCTGGTAAGCTGTGACGGGATCCCAGTGCGTTTACTAGTCAGTAGCAGAAAACCAAAGTACACCCTCGTTCATGTTTTCATACCGGCATGTGCAAATGTTAATGTTAAACAACTCTTTTCCATCATGTCATTATCTATTTAACAAAAGTCAAGCCGAAAAGGAGTTTAAAAAAAATACTTGGAAAAATGCAACATATCTCCTTCCTGATTCAATTCAAATTCAAAAATACATTATTAATCCCCAAAGGGAAGTTAATTAGTTAATTAATGATTTTATTTAGTTAATTTATTATTTGTCACAGTATTTAAAAAGAAGATGATGTGCAGGTCATGGTAATCCTCAAAGGCTTGAAAAGAAGAAGTTTTTATTGATTCTTAAAGACGCTTGACCTTCCATCCAGAAGGCTCTCTTTAGCTTAAACTGACAGGCTTATTAAATGTTGTCGAAGGGTTTTGACATTTGTCAATGTCAACTGGAAAAGACAAACTTTAAATAAAGAACTGGGCCTCAAGTTTCAGATATCCAACAGTCACAAAGCAACCTTGAATCTCTTCCCCAAGTGGTTTCACAAGCAGTCATGCCGTGATTCATGTGATTCATGTAAATTCATGTAAACATCTTACATGCTGACCAGGTAAACAACTTGCGGACAAAAGGCTCCACAGGAATGATGGAGGCTCAGAGATGTACTTGTGATTTTAGCGATGCCTTAAATGTCAGACTGAAATTAAGAAATCTTTTGTATAGAAGGTGAAACACCTTCAAGAACCATGTCAAAGAAGTCCAGTTTCTTTCTGTTTAAGCTGAAAGCAGTCAAGACAGCTGTTAGTCTTCAGGTGTCAACATCCTAGCAAATTTACTCAAAGGTCAGGCAGTGAAGTGTCTCAGAAATTCAAAAAACCCAGACGTCACATGTCAGATCTTACAGACCTCATTGAGCACGTTAAAGTAAAAAGTGTTTGGAAGTATTAACAGGTAAATTTGGCTTTTTAAGATAAAATTAAACTTGACAGCCAAACAGACATAATAGAAATTCCATGAATGTAAAAACCCACAGAAGCAAGAAAAGGTCATTAAAAAACAAACATAAATGTTTTCAAGTCCCTTGTTTAAAACCTTTCAGGAGTGTTTCTGGGTGGAGTTTGCATGTTCGCCCTGTGCTTGCCTGGGTTTTTCTCCGGGTACTCTGGCTTTCCCTCACAGTTGTCAGGTTAATTGCTGATTCTTTTGTGTCAGTAGGTGTGAGTGTTTGTTGTTTTGTGGTTGTTGTCTGTATGTGGCCCCACAATGGTCTGATGACGTGTCCAGGGTGTCCCCCTGCCCTTTGCCTTAAAGCTGGGATAAATTCCAGCAGATTCCTGTGACCATGAATAGGAAAAAGCTTGGATGGAGGGAGGGAGAGAGGGAGCCATCTGTATTTGCTTTCCATTTGCTCCTGACTGTGAAAGCTTGTGTTATAAATGCGATTGTCACACTAATTATCTGCTTGAGCTGCAGGTGGAGGTGCAGTGAAGATCGAGTCCCACAAAGTGAACTTTAGGGAAAAGGCTCAGTCCAAAGTGGGTTCCATGGACAACGTGAGTCATACACCAGGAGAAAATACCAAGGTGAGATTGTCATGGACATGTAAAAACTCTGTTTATGACTGTTTATACTAGGGCTGCAACAACGAATCGATAAAATCGAGTTTTAAAAGTGTTTATGCGTTACTCGCCATGTCGCGGGGCCATTAACCTTCACCTGCATGGATTTGTCAACGTTGGCTGGCTTGAATAAAATTAAAAAAAACTCAACCTGCAGTGCGAGTTGAACGGAGCGAGGCAGCATTTTCAAAGCAAATTAAGTAAATTCTACAAATGACTGACGCAGAGAAAACAATTCGGCCCAAGTCCTTAACAGTGTGGAAACACTTCACAAAACTGTAAATGTGTGATTTGTCATGGCACGGCGATGATGCAGCACCTAAAGCTGAAGCATGTTGGAGTCATCAGGGAGGATTCAGGGAGCTTAAAAGCTGGGTAAGACATACTACTGTTCCGTTTCGACGGAAGCAAACACTGGAGAGACGTGGTCTCTCTTGTTGATTCCTGTCAACATTCCTGCTGCTGCATTTTGGATCAGCTGGAGGCTGTTCAGAGAATTACTTGGACATCCAGCCAACAACACGTTACAGTAATCTAGTCTAGAAGATACGAACACGTGAATTAGTTTTTCAGCATCACTCTGGGAGAGGATGCTCCTAATCTTTGCGATATTACGGAGGTGGAAAAACGTGGTTTTACAAACCTGATTAATATGCTGTTTAAATGGCAAATCCTGATCAAAATAACACCAAGGTTTCACACAGTTTTACTGGAGGCCATCGCAAGACCATCTAATCTCTTCCTAAGCTGTTTGGGACCACAAACAACAACCTGTTTTATCAGAATTTAGTAACAAAAAGTTTCTGGACATCCAGTCCTTGATGTCCTTAAGACACATCTGAAGTTTGTCTAATGGTTCTGTTTCATCTGACTTCATAGACAAATACAGCTGTGTGTCATCAGCATAACAATGGAAATGAATGCCGTGGTTCTGGATAAAACTTCCCAGTGGCTGAACAGGATGGTGAAGGAAGGTGGACAGACTTTTAACACAAGCATAGAGACAACAATGCCTTGCTAAATTACTCACTTCATTTGACATTACTTAAAGTTGCAGGGGAAACAAAAGGATTTCAAAGTAGTCACCCAAAAGTTTAATTTTAGTTCTATGTTAGTAGAGTTGTATATTCCTTATAGAAGTCAATATTTTTGCCCATTCTTCTATCTCAACGGAGCGTGGTCCTGTAGGCATATAAATCCGTTGCTGCTGTGGAGCTGTACAGCTCCTTCAGAGTTGCCTTAGGTCACCATTTAACCTCTCGGGTTAGTTTATTCCTTGACTGGTTTGAGAATCCTGGACAGTTGTCGTATCTTAGTGTTTTGTGTGGTCACACATTATCTCCCCTATTCAATAACGAATTTAAAACTCCTCTATGGAATATTCACTGTTTGATATATTATTTTATAGCCCAGCTATAGTCTTTCTCCAAAATGTCCTTATCCTATTTTTAAATTCCCTTCATTCTCTTCATTGTTTGTTCATGTCCCTTCCTTTGTGATGCATTTATACAAAGATTATATGACACTTAAATTATAGGCTTAATTTAGCCAATTATGTGAAATGTGTGTGTAAATAATTAGCAGCAGACAAAATCTCAATGCATAAAATCCCAAAACATAACCGAACTACAGAATAAAAAGCGGCAAAAGAGAAATCTGCCAATCGGGGTAAATAATAACAAGCCAGTTATATGTATTGCTGCTTATAAATAAATATGTAGCACTGATTTGGAGCCAGATTATCCTGCCCTCATCCCTGTGGATTGACACACCCTGCTATGTGTTTCTAGGCTGAGGGGACCCAGGAGGCGACCGAGGGGACTGAGACTTCCCAGAGTGGCAGCCTGGCCTCTGCCCCGGGCCCCGAACCAGGGCAAGCTGGGAGTCCCACTGCCCAGGAGAATGGGCTGAAGGACAAGGCTCCCTGTGGTAACGAGGGCCTCCAGGAGCCCCAGGCTCTGGACTCACACATCCCAGAGTCAAGTAAGTTTGCGAAGCCAGACAGGAAAAGTCAAGAATTCCCAAAAATATCTCGTTGGCAGGAAATGTTTCATAAGATAAGATTATCATAAATTTGGTTAAAATGTATGGGAATCTTGTTTTTAGCCTTTTTGAGATAAGACTCTGTGTGTGGCTGCATCATTTTAATTTCTATTTCTCTGCAGTCCAAAGCACCTGATTATTTTCTGACTTCTTATCTTGCAGGCATCTAATTCTGCTATCCCTCTGCCCTCCTCATTTCAACTCCCCACCATCACTGCCCCCCCCCCCCCCACCCTTCTCTGTTTTGATTTTTTTTTCTGCCTCTCTTTTACTCCCGTCCTCTTACCCCAACCTCTGTGCTGCAGATTGAGTCTTTCAAGCTCAACTTCTGCGAGAATGCTCGCTCTCGCACAGACCACGGCGCTGACATCATCTGGCCTGCCTCCCAGAACAAAACCACCAGACCCTGCACACACCGTTCCTTCTATTCTCTACACCACCACCGAAACCACCGAAACTACTAACCACCTCCTCGCAGCGTGTCCCTCATTGCGTCTCTTGGCTCTGCAGGCTGCATCAGCTCCCCTTTTGCCCCTCCTTGCTGCTTCTTCAGGTGGAGGTCCAGGGAAACGGCAGCAGTTCCATGGAGGGATCTTGATGTTTTTGGCTCTCAACAAACCCCTTTTATCTTAAATCTGTTGTTCCATCATTTTAATCACACAGTAGCTTTTCTCTTGCTTAATCGCCTTCATCTTTGCTACTTTCCTACATGTTGCTGAAGTGATTATGTGTAGGCTGTGATTGGGCCTGTCTTCTAGTGTATGTTAAGGGAAATGGAAGATGGCACGCTTTTGTCACATATTTTTTTTGCGTCTTCTCCAATTCAGCTGACCTGGGATAACTTGCTTTCATGTGGATGTGTTTTACACACAGCCTAGTGGTGGAACTTCTCTCATCCCACATCATCTTTCCTCCACCATCTCTCCTCCACAACATTAAGCAACTGCAGCATGAACATCACTTCGTTTTTTAAACGAGCAGTATGGAAACCCTACCTGTTTACCCCTGGTTTCTGTCACATACATAGTGTCTTTTCCTGCGGACTTAGGGCTTATTTATTCCAAGTAACCATGTACTTACTGCTTCTGTAACATCATAGTAATTGAGTGTCGATCTCATCATAATTTCCTCTCTCTTAACTATCATTTATCATAAAATAATTGAGAAAAAAATAAAGATAGACAATAACAAGGATGTGTGAACCATTTTAGGCTGTTTAACTCTTTATTCTCTGTATTTGTGATGATGTGTGAAATTAATTGTGAATGAGCATTGGTGTTCTGTTTGGATCTTTATTTCTGAGTTCTTTTTCTCTTTTTATCTCTTAATAACAAAACTAGGTCAAATTTACTTATATTGTTCTTTAGTGTAAAAGCAATACAGCACATGGTCTTTTATTTTCCAACAGTACTCTGAAAACACGCACAGCTTTTGTAAACCAAGACACAGTAAAGAAAGAGCAAATTTTCTGAGTGAAACAGAATGTTAAGAAAGGTGTAGTAGGACAGGTGAGCGGAAAAAAGCACCCACAGACTTTTACATTTAAGGTGAAAAAGCAAAATACGCATTGTGACTCAAACGTTTTTAAAATGACGAGAGGGAAGTCGGTTTAAGTTGTGAAGCTTTAATTGAGTCCAGAGGGAGACGAGTTAGATGCAGTTCAGAGCGTCTGTGGAAGGACCTGTGTCTTTATGTGCCTCCTGCTGTCTCACCAGAACACCGCAGGCAGTAGGGGCAATGCAATCTCACGCCTAAATCTGATCACAGACAGCGTTCATATCGGAAGACTGCTTGAAGCAACGGAGTTCTGGTGTATTTAAAGGAAACAGTGAAAATCAAGCTGTCTTCATACTTCTGTGTTGATGATTATTGACACATATACAGTATTTGTATGAAGGTCATGGTAGCATGTCATTTGGCAATTCAGTAAGCTTCTGTTGAATACATAAGCATCTGCAATTGTAGGTATTTAGGGCTCTTCTTGTTTGATTGTTGGCAGTGGGACATGATGTGACTTAAATCTCTTCTCTGGTAGCAACTGTTTCCTCCTGTTGCCTTTACAGTGCGTGGCTAGATAATGCAAACTCAGCTGAAAGCCTTTGTGCATTATGACTCAAAGTGTTGTGGTATGGTGTCACTTGTATTTCTCTATGGAAACTTTACTTTTTTTTTTATTTCTTTTGGGTTTTTATTTATTGATGAAAATCAACCAGAAGTACTCATTTGTGATGGTTGTAGTTTCATGATTAAAACCAACTGTTCCAAAATGTTTATATACAAACTCCATAGCTCAAAAATGAATTGGCAACTACAAAAAAGAAAAAACATAAAAAAAGTTCCTGTTTTTTGTTTTGTTTTGTTTGCTGATTGTTAATCAGCATTTAAGGAATAACAGGATGTTGACAGGATATCCGAACAAATTGATCGGTAACAGTTTGGCTCCTGATACCTGGTTTATTACATTAGATAGTTGGCCAACAACTTAGCAGCGTATTTAAGCCGTTGATTTGTAAAACTGCTCCACAGAAAGAAAAAAAGAGTTTAGCTTCAACATAATTGTAGTGTACACCTTCTAACTCGCTGCTGTTTCCAGCTGTAGTTTAGTGGTGGAATATATATATATATATATATATATATATATATATATATATATATATATATATATATATATATATATATATATATATACAGTTTGATTTGCGGTTTAACAGTTGAGACAGAACAGAAAGTACCCAAAAGTGTAGCGTCAAAAATGGAGCTTAAAATTCTATGAGGATTAAAAAAGTTTTTCTTGATAAAATCTTGGTTAGTATAACTCAGGAGAGACATTTTATTTATTTTTTTCCACCTTAACTAAATTTTGGTGTAAATCTAAATTCATGTAGTCATAGAAGAGAATAGCCAACAACTTTTGAGTTTTCTTTTCAGATTTTCACTTTTGTCAACTTGTTAACAGGGTTTGATGAAACTAAACTGCACCTTAATGCTTTAAATATATAGTGGGATGGAGTGGTAATTACTAACTGTGCAAATTGTCCTCAGTTTTAAAATCGTCATTTACTGATTAAGTCACTTTGTTCACATTGAAATCTCTAGCATTTTGATCAAATCTTTTCTTCCTAAATTAAACTACAATAACTTATAATAAATATCTTTTAGAAACTGCGATTATTCACGTGCAAATGAAGTGTTGCTGAAAGTGCATGATGATTGACTTCAGTTGGACAGCTGCAGTCTTCTAGCTGAATTATTCCACGTGCTGCCAAAACAAAATTCTAGATTTGCTTTGAGATCCAGGTTTTCATCTTCCACTAATTATGAGATTGCACATAGATTTATATGGAAATTTGTAGCTAATGTAGTTTTTATTGACCTGAAATTCTAGAACAAAACTTATAGCTGCAACTATGGGTTTGTGGGGTTTGTTGGGTTTTTTTTTTTTTTTTTTTTTTTTAGGGGGTGGGGGGGGGTATTTTCTTGTACCTTTGTTGGTTTTAAGAGGAGGAATTGTTTTATTATGGCTGTTATTTTTAGTATGACAAATGGAAAACGTCTGCCTTTTTCCTTTGAAAGGGGCCACTGAATTGAAAGAATGTCTTTTAAGATATGTTTTGCTAAAGACACAAGGCTTTTGTATATGCATTTGTCGCTGTGTTCTTGTAACCTCGTGGTGGTTTGCAACCATGGTTGAAGGGGTTGTACTTGTGAGTTTCTGCAAGATTTAAATTCTGACACAAAGCTGAGAAGCTCTTTTAAATCTCATCATCAAAGAAACCCAGCCTAATTTAAACCTCTGCTAAAGGAGCTTGATTCAATTATATATTGAACCACAAAAACGGCATAATTAAAACATTTTTTTAAGTAATTTTAAAGATATGTGTCTTCGCACAACATATATCCATCCAGTCTTAAGAGATGAAAATTATTGTTTTAATTACCTGATTAACTGTTAAGCATTTTCAAAGACACAGTGACCTCTGTAGGTTCACATGATAAAGAATAAGATTGTGTGGAACTGAAGTTGATGCGCCTGAATCACACACGTCTGCCTGGTAATTTGGGAGTACTTGCACATCAAACATATGGGCTGCCAGTGATACCCAACGAGCAGCAGCCTGCTTTGGAGACAGCCTAACATGTTATACTTTGACATTGAGAAGACTAATTGTAGCTTTCAGGTTTGGCTTGTGTAGTAAATGTTCTTCAAAAATGTATTTCAGTAGTATTGTAGAGCTTCATCTGTTTTTACCACACGTTTAAGCGTAACACTGGCTAATGAGCACCTCTGTAGCTGCAGAGCAAAACCAACATGTTGGGTAGACGTATTGCCATTCTCAAAACCTCCTCGTTGTTTTTGTGTGGGTTTTTACTTCTTTTCTCATTATTTTTATTTTTTTTTTGTTTTTTTTTTTGTTTGGGAAAACGTGTTTATTGTGATTACTTGTTAATTAGTGATGTGATTATTAAACATTAAATAAATTGGACTAAAACTCATTGTGTTCAAATTCTTTGTTTCGTGGTCTTTTTCAGGTTATTTGGTTATTTCCCCATATATTAATTGAGACAATGGTCACATGCAAGTCATTTCAAGACAAAGGATATTTGTGTGTGTGTGTGTGTGTGTGTGTGTGTGTTTGACTCTTTGACCATTCAATTCAATTCAATTAAATTTTATTTATATAGCGTCAATTACAACACAAGTTGTCTCTGGGATCTTTCCAGAGGCCAGAACACGCCCCCGAGCAATTATTACATAAACAACGGGAGGTTTTCTACCTACCTACCTACCTGCTCCCCTAGTGGATGGAAAACCTTAAACCAAACAGTGGCAAGATAAAAAACTCCCCTTTAAGAGGGAAGAAACCTGGATCAGGACCTGGATCATAAGGGGGGACCCTCCTGCCGAAGACCAGCCGGGTAGAGCAGGAAGTAAAGAGAAAAGAGAGACATAGACTCACCGTCAAAGGTACAAGACAGGATACAATAGTAAAATTATCCATCAACAGCAGAACTAAGACGTTCATGTATGTATGGGTAATATATGGATAGTTGGTGATCCACAGGGATGAGGACTGCAGGTCAGGATGTCAGCAGGTCTCCAACAGAGACGTCTATACAGAATGTTTTACCTGTCATGGAATCTGATCTTATTTAAATAGTAAACTCATCCCTTTTGTCAGATTTTTCCCCCAGAACTTGAAGACAGCAGTCTTCAAACAACTGTTAAAAAGGAAAAAAAACTGGACAAGTTGCTGATACAAAATGGCAGACACATCTCAAATCTTCCATTCATCAGTAAGGTTATTGACAGAGCTGTTTCAACAGTTAAATACCTTCTTAACTCTGTCTGACTGCTTTGATGTCTTCCAGTCAGGTTTCTGTGCTCACTGCAGCTCTGAGACTGCCTTTGTCAAGGTGTTAAATGACATCCACCTACATACAGACTGTGGAAGAACCCCAGTGCTGCTCTTATTGGACCTCAGAGCAACATTTGACACCGTTGACCATGGTCTATTACTAGAGGGACTGGAGAATTGTGTCGGACTTTCTGGTTTGAGTCTTACTGAAAGGACAGTGACTACTTTGTGTCGATAGGAAAAATTACATTGGAAATGACATAAATTGAATGTGGAGTTGCCTGTAGTTCCATCCTGAGGCCCCTCTTATTAACATCTACATACTTTCACATGCTCAGTTTATAAAACAAAACACAAGATAAGTTACCATAACTACACAAACACCACACAACTTTACATTTCATGTGGCATAATGTGGCATAATTTTCTTCAGTTGAACAAAAACAAAACTGAAGTGGTTGTTTTTTGGACCAAAATAAGAGCACTTAATAGTCAGAACACAGCTTCAGGTATTAAAGCTACAAACCACTGATGAGGACATAGTCATGGACTCAGAGCTGAACCTTCAGAGACACATTACGACAATGTGTGACAATTATGTGTGTGGGGAGAAAAGTAAGTATATCTCATTTAAATTCAGAAACTCATATTTATAAAAGAACATTTCTGTGAGTTTGGGCAAGTTTAGCTAACCTCATTTTCCACTTCTTTTAGATGCAAGTATATTATCTGTTGAAAACGTTCAGCTTGATTAACACAATTCTGCCTTCTATCACCTGAAGAACATCTCCAAGATTAAATGATTCATGTCTCAACAGGATCCTGGAAACCTCATCCATGCATTTATCTTCAGTCAGAATGAAATCAATCAATCTGAAGTCAACCAGACAGCTACAGCTGATCCAGAACGCTGCTGCCCACATTCTCACTACAACTAAGAAAGTGGACCACACATCACTCCAGTTCTGAGGTCCTTACACAGGCTCCCTGTACCTCATGGAACAGACACTAAAATATCTGTTAGTTTATAAATCCCTGAATGGTTTAAAATAAACAAAATAAACAAAAGACTTGTTGTTATTCAATTCATTTTATTTATACAGCATCTATTACAACAAAAAGTTGTCTCCAGGATCTTTCCAGAGGCCCAGAACATGACCCCCGAGCAAATGTTACATAAACAACAGCAGGTAAAAACTCCCCTAGTGGGAGAAAAACCTTAAACCAAACAGTGGCAACAAAAACTTCCCTTTAGGAGGGAAGAAACCTGGATCATAAGGGGGGGACCCTCCTGCTGAAGACCAGCCGAGTAGAGCAGGAGAGAGAGAAAGAGAGAGAGGGGAGAGACACTGACATACTGTCAAAAGGTACAAAATACATAAGTATAACTATCTGTCATCAGCAGCAGAACTAAGACTTCCATGTATATATATGACTGATTCATGGTTAGTTGGTGGACTTCAGAGACGACTATATAACAGGTGTAGACAGCAGACACTGAGGTGGTCAGAGGTGGGACTGCAGGTCAGGATGTCAGCAAATATCCAACAGAGACGTCCATACAGACAGGTGGAGGTAAACACTGGGATGGTCAGAGGTGGGACTGCAGGTCAGCATGCAGCTCCTGAGGTTCTGGTCTGCAAACATGTACAGAAGAGAAAAAGAGGAGACAGACAAAAACAACAAACTACAAGAACAATGGAGCACAATTATACTTATGAGATACTGTTAATTAATAACTGAGGATTGAGCTGAAGAAGGGAAGGAGAAACAGAGGTGAGTGGCACCAGTCAGTGGATCATGTAGGTGTCCCCCTGCAGCAGGTCTACAGCAGCAGATCTAGGATGAAGCTGTGTTGAAGACCAGCTGCTCTAGTCTGGTCCTGCATCTGCAGCTGTGACTACTGGTCCTGACACATTGAAGTTACTAAAAAGGAACATTGTAGTGTGAAATAAAGTCATCACTGGTATAATGTGTTAAATCAAGAGAAGATGATTGAGAGCCAAGCTGAACAAAAGAGCAAAAGTAAGAGTAAAGAGCAATAGATTTTAATAGAGTATTCAAAGAATGTCTTTATGATCTTACACAAAATTCTAAAAAAGTTAATGAGAAAGGGGAAGCTAAATAGATTAGTAATAAAGTAAAAAAAAACATACTGTAGTTTTAGAGATTTTACAAACAAAACAATGGCTCAGCTGATTTAGAAAAATAATCAGAAAATTAATTAATAAAAGAAATAAAGATATATGAAGACAGTTTGTCTTTTAGGTGTTTATTTAGAGGATTACAATGATTTTAAACTCGCATGACAAGCTGCTTGTGACCAGGCTGGAAATGGAATAAACCCTGATTACCACTTTTTAAAGTGATATTCAGGAATGTGTGGGAAGAAAAGTAAATGTCTGTAAAATGTATCTATTTCAAATTCAGAAGCTCGTATTTATAAAATCCAATTTCGGTGAGTTTTACCAAGTTTATCCAACCTAATTTTCCACTTCTTTTTGATGCGTGTTTATCAGCCATGGGACGTTAGGGGGCAGTCGCGAACTTTCCACTTGATTTTTAAGGGAAGAAGAAGACAGTTGCTGTGGTAACATCAACACCATCTCGAGGTGGTGGTTTTTTGTTTGTGTTTCCAGTCTTTAGTTGATTAACTTATCACAAACTCGTAGTTTGAAATTTAAACGAATCATAACATCAACGAAGACACCACCAAAGGCTTGCATTTCAGGTATGAAATCCTCGCTATGTTAAGAGCTGACTTGACGGCAGAGTCAAGTCAGCCGGATCTGGTCAGAGTCTCTGGAGGGGTGTTCTCCGGCAGCCCTGGGTCCAGGTCCCGTTGCTGCGCCTCTTGTAGATAAGGCGAACTTTGTCCTGGCCAGGCGGTTGACGCCTTTTATCTAGACTCTACCAATATAAAAACAAAGAGACAAGATGTGACGGAAAACATAGTTGCAATTACCCCCACCTCAGTGGAGGTGGAGGTAATCCTCCATGCTGCTGCCGTCTCTCACACGTATGATTCAACCAGACAACGAAGACCACATCGTTGGTGGTTTGAATTTCCCAACAAGCATCTACAGAAAATGTCATGTTCACTGGTTATAGGCACCATGGCGAGTCAGCGGCCTCCTTCCAGCGTAGGCAGGCCCGTGAGCCGTGGTGGCCCTGCGGTCCCCGGTACTGGAAGACCCGCGACCGTCGCGCGACCTCCTCCTACAGCTATTCGTGTCCCAACTGGGGTAAACTGGCATCCTGGATGGTTTTTATTTTTGACGTTTACTGCAGTTTTCTTTTGTTTTTTGCTTGGAGACCACATGTGTGTTTTGTGTTATGTCACGTGCAGTTCGCTATTATTGTTATTGTTATTATTGTTATTAAGCAATTCATCACACATGTGGGTCTCCCTCTTGATGTTGCTTAGTCAGTAACCATTATTGTTTTTTTTTTATTTTTTTTCATACAGCAAGTAAGAATCAGGACTAAAGTTTAATTATTTAATTTTTTTGAGTCTAGATGATTCCTGGTACCAGTGGTCCTGGTGGTATGAGGGGGGCTATTGCCAGCTCCGGAGTCCTGTCGGCACCCATCAAAGTGACAGACAGGCCTGTAACCCAGCAGGGGCTTAGTGGGATGAAGACTGGTTTTAAAGGTAGACTTGAAGTAAACTATTCTCCTGATTTTACCTTGATGAAATGTTCTCTCAGTGTGCGGATTCTAGTTTATGTCAATCATGTGGATCTGAGCCAGTGTACAACATTACATGTCTCTAACACCATCCTCTGCCACATTTTCTTTCCTGAAGGGTCTCAGAGAAAGGTTTTGGATAAGTCCTACTATTTGGGCCTTCTTAGGTAATGAAAAACTAACTGCAACTAACAATATTATTTACTTGTTTTAAAAGTCATTATAGCAGCTCATGGACATATATTATTGTGATGAAATATCCTTTCATAAATTTTGATTAAAGTAATGTTGAGTATGTTAAGCTTCTTTCTAAAGAGTGCATCAGAGGGTCAGAAAGGACAACCAAAAATGAAATGACTGCTGTGTAAAATTTACTGAGCTGTTGTAGGTTTTTTAGAAAACCAGCTATAGTTGAACTGTGTAATGATATGAGTGTAAATATTTCTGCTGTTTTGTTGTTAGGAGTAAGACCAACGAGTTGATCACAGAGATCAGCAAACTGCACAAAGACATTGACAACTACAACCAGGAGAATTCTGTCTATCTCTCTTATGAGAAGAGGTCTGTCGTAGGTTTATTAGTTAGAACTGACCGTGCCATTGATTTCTGCTTTACCTCCCCAACTAACCTTCTGATGTTTTGTACCCACTGCAGAGCTGAGAGCCTGGCTGCAGAAATTAAAGACCTTCAAGGCCAGCTTGCTGACTACAACATGGTAAACAGTAGATGTGTGTTGTCAAGTATCACATAAATCAGAAAACCCATTCTTTCTTTCAGAATTCCATTCTTGTGTAAGAAATCCTCCACTCAACAGTAAATTGATATTACCTGCTTAATTGTTATTTAGAGGCAAATGAGTAATTAGACTTTGTATAAAATTGTATATTTTTCCACCTTTTTTGTGGGTTTTCTGTTTGTTTCAGTGGGTTGTCTGTCTATAATTGCACACATGATCAATACTGTTAATATGTGATATGATTTTAAAATCCCATTTGTGCCCTTTTTTTTTCCAGTTGGTGGACAAGCTCAACACAAACACAGAGATAGATGAAATGATTAACGACTATAACATGGTAAAGCTTATAAATCATAGAAATGTGGCCTGATGCCGGTTGAGTAACCAATTGCAAATAATCAAGATTTTTTTTCTCATTAGTTTATTTTTCTTGTTTCTTTCAGCTAAAAGCCCACAATGACAGTGAAGCAGAAAGTATCGACAGTATCTTCACTGAAAGGAGAGGGTAAGAACAGTTGAGAGTTGTGTGTTCTCTTAAAACAATATGATTGCTTGAGTCAAGGAGACAAAATGATCATATTTCTGTGTACATAAACATGATCGTCTTAAATCAGTGTAATTATACATTTTGGAAGGGCTTTAATCATTCATAGAAATGATTAAAGCCCTTGTCCTAAATGATTAAATGACACAGTAGTAGACTGAAAGACTCAGCCTAAACCTAAACTATAGAGACAAGGTGAATTATGTTGTTTTTACTATTTCTGCAGTTAAGATTTCGTCCATCCATGCAGTTGCTTATGTTGAATTTGAGGGGACATAGATGGAATTACAACATTATTGTGTGGCCGAAACAAAAAAGTTACCTTATTAGGTAATTTCTTCACAATTCTTGCACTGTGTGAAATTAAAATCCTTTCTAAATTTGATTGGGTCATTTTAATTTTACTATGGCTTTTATTATGAGAGGCTGGATGCTACAATGTGTCTCAGACAGACTTTACTGTTCTGAACAGGTCAGAATGGAAAAAGAAAAAAAATCACAGGACCGTGGTAGGATAATAATATGTGACTCACAAATCCTTAATGTTTTATAAAGCACATTGTAAATAAATAAATGCTTCATACTGTTTATAGAGTGCATATAAGATACTACATGGTCCATGTACGTTTTGGCCATCAGATTTTTGTTTTGAAGGAAAAAAGAAAGAAAAACAACTTGTATCACATATATTTGTCTTAAAATTGAAAAACCAAAAATATAAACCTTTATCTGAATCAGTATTCGTTCTTTCCATTTCCAGCTAACAATCAAAAATTAAGAAATAAAAAGTGGCTGGTTATTTGTCTTTAAATCATATAGCCAAAAAAACGAAAAGGACGACATTTTTCATGCTTTCAGTCTTAGGCACGGAACAAAAATACAAAATGGAAAAAAATAGCCACAGGACAGAGTCTGGTTTGGTTCATGTGACTTGGAAGTTATTGTCTTGGTAACATTGACATTAGCTTTGTAGCTGTCACGATCCATACATCTTCATACATCAATACATGGATGATGGATTGTTCTGAGGAAAACAAAAGCATCTAACCCATCCTGCTGCTCCATGTTGCCTCCCATACAAAAGGGCAATAAAGCTGCACTACTGTGTATATAATCTGAAACTATATATATATATATATATATATATATATATATATATGTATGTATGTATGTATGTATGTATGTATGTATATATATATCTATATATATATATGTATGTATATATCTATCTCTACTATATATATCTATATCTATCTCTATATCATCTATCTCTATATACTCTATCTATATATATCTCTCTCATATATATATATATATATATCTATGTGTATATGTATGTATGTATGTATGTATGATAGCCAACATTTGAAGCGGATCAGAACATTTCATCAAAGTTGTCAAAGACAAGGACTAATATTGTTTAAAATTCTTGGATAACATGTAACATGTATGTTTTAAATTTCATCAAATGCTGACTAGATATACCACACGCCTTCCCCTTTTGGCTGCTCCAAACTCCATTACCATATACCACTTTTCCAGCCACGTTCCTTGTGGCTGGTGTGATTGGAGTTTCACAGATGAGGGCTAACTTAACCTTAACTTAACCACAGGGCACATTTTTGAAAAAAAATCTATCAGTTGCAGCGCTCATAAAATTTCTGTTTTTACCATCTTTTTTTACCATCCAACAGCCCCTTGGTGAGCTCATAGCTCTGAGAGAAGTCTACATGTGCTAGTAGATAGAAGTGATAGTTTTTTCTTTTATATTGGTGGCTTTTTCAGTGTCTCACTGAGACACTGCTTGCTGTTAACCCCTTCTTGGTTCAGTGCAATGTTTTTTCTTGCATATTTACTCTTCTCTCTTGATGTACGGATCCTCAAAGTAATCATCTTCCTCCTCTATCTGCTCATTCTGTTCCTCAAAACTAAATATCTGATAAGTCGGGTACCCTCTTTCCTCTGAGAAGATTGTGGAGACAATTTCCTCCCCATCCTGATCATCATCTTGGTGTAGTTGCTGATGTTGGTAGTTGTGGAAGCGCTTGTACCAAGAAGGTCCTTTGATGGCAGATACAATGAGCATGGAGGTGATTACTGCCAAGGCTGCAACACATGCTGTGAACTTCCACGTGTTGCCAAGAACAGGTGTCTGATCTGGTCGTAAGGTGGAAATGGGGAAAGAGAGAGAGAAATTTTATGCATAAATCTTCTATTTATGCATTCTGGATGTGAAATGGATGCGAAGTTTGAAGGATAAATAAATGTGTGTTTTCATTCAGTGAGGTGACTAGTGTTAGTGTCCTGTTTTATGGGAAGATGTTAGAAGTCTGAGCCCTGCACCACATTGAAAGTGTATCGGGGTATGAAGAAAAACAATACCTAAGGACCTGAGTTGTTGATTCTCAGTAAACCATATCTACAGACTTAGGAATTTTGTATAGCACATCATTCCAGCATAGGAACGTCATCCCTATCAAACTATCTATCAAACATTGTTGTGTAGTATCATTTGTTTGGGAGTTATTAGGTGTATCTGGGGTAGGATGCCTTGCCATTAAAAAGATAAAAGAATGACTTTTGAATAAAATTTAGAAGGAAAATACCAAGACATCTATTAAAGAACGGAAACACTAATTACAAGTGTGCACAACCTATGCATCATCAGAAGCACAATGTTTGAAAACTTTTAAGCACCATCCTGAGGAGTGAGTGAAGAAGAAGAAAACAAGTAAATCATCTGCATATCTGGTTGTCGTACCTTGGCTGATGCTGTAGTTCTGACTAGATGATAGTTTAGCCTTCAGTACAACAGATGAGCCTTGAGAGCGTTGGGAGTAGTTTAGTATTGTTTTCTGTGGTTCCTTGGTGTTTTCTACTGAGAAAGTGGGTGGTAGTGATGTAGAGCACAGACCTGTAGAGTCCAGAAGATTGCTTCCAGCGTGTTCTGCTGGGTATGTACAGATGAGTTGTGGACTCCCTAAACAGACAGATAATGTAGATGTAGATGAAGTATAAAATCATTTCTAATCTAGCTGCTAAGTACTGATAACGTTGAGCAGTATAATTGTGCTGCATTTAAATGTTAACATAATTTAAGTAAGGCTGTTCAGAATTCTGAGGTTGTTACCAAGAGAAAGCATGAATGCTAAGTTTGTTGGGCGTGCCATTCACTTTGTTAGAACTTAATCAGGAGTCAGTAAGTGAATATCAGTACCAAAAGTAATATTTGCTGCTCTCATCATTTCAATGGTGCTCAGCAGTTGGCAGGAACAGTTCCAGGGGTTGTCTTGTAGGTGCAGCGTCTATTGGACCAGAAAGGGTAAGGTTACAAGTGGATTCATTTTGCTTTGTAAATAAAATAGCTTTATTCTCTTACAGAGGACATTATCCTGCAGCTGAGGGCACACTTCTTCTAAAATACAATTATTACAGGGAAACACTAGATCCTCTCTTTAAACTTTAGTTTCACAAACTTAAACATTGATAAGATAAAGAGACTTCCCAGTCTGTTGTAATCACTCAAAGGTCAATCCAGAACTGAAGCACCAGCCAGACTGACACAAAACAGGATATTTTATTCCTTTGTTGTCTAGATTAATTTGTATCTCTCTAAATATAGTAGAATAAATATAGATCAAAGTTAGTTGATTCATATTAAGTGTTAGGACTCAAGTTGAATATTTACATAGATTGTTGTACCTGTAGATGTTTTAACCTTGTGATTAGGTGTGTGGGGAGGTTTGTCAGTTCGTTGTTGGATAGGTCCAACACTTGTAAGGCATCCAGGCCAGACAACACCTCAGGGTCCAAGCTGCAATAATACACACAGAAAAAATATAAAATTATCTTTGTTTTGCATTAAAGTTGTGCAGGAATGGCATACTTGGAATTAGTTGGTCATCTTATTCACCTGCTGATGTTGTTCCTGGCTAGAGACAGCACCCTGAGGCGTGGTAACACAGAGAAGTACTTGGCAGGTACAGTAGTGACAAGATTACCATCCAGGTGTAGCTCCACCAGAGTGGGATAGGTAGCTAGGGCTTGTTGGTCCATCTCATTCAGAGTAATCAGGTTCCTCTCAATCGATAATGTAGTAACACTGGAATTGTTTTTATTATGAGGAATGACTTGCAGAAGTTTGTCAGTCAGGTTTTTGACAAGCTGATGGATGAACAGTTAAAGCAGTGGTTATGCAAGTGCATTTAGCAGAAGATGAAACCTAAAGTAAAGTTTTAATAGAACTATTCATACCAGTGCATCTTCTTCCACAGCCTCACTAGGATTTCCTATTATAGTTAACTCCACCACTGCTGTGAGACACAGCAGCAGGAGAGGTCGCCAGCGCTTTTCTGTCATCCTACCAACAAAGGATAAGGTTGTCCATTTTATTTAAGGAGTTGGTTGAGAGGATACAATAATAATTTCTTGTCTTTGCAACTCAGTCAAAACAATTTACACTTTTCTTTATTTGGAACAACAAGAAACAAGTGCAGCTTGTTTAAATTAGTAGCTTCTATATCAGTGGGGTTATCCAGCATGTTTTGGCGTAATTGTACATACATATAACTGACAGAGAAATCAGCTGACACACTGGAACATAAAGCTGTTGTCAAAGTATAAACCCTTGTATGTTGCATGAATGTAAATCTAAGTTTAGTCTGTTTTTGTCTGATCATTTCTGGAAAACAAATATATTGCAGTTGTTAAAACATACATTCAGAAAATGAACTGATTTCTTCCTTTCCATAATTGTTGTAGATGAGTCCCATCTGACCAAACTTAAACTTGTATGAAGTGCTGCGGGGATAGCTTACTGTATTTTCTTTTCATAGTAATATGAATACTCCCATAATTGAATCTACTTCTGTTAATATTTTGTACAATTTTTTCAAGTATTAAAGAATAGTCTTACCTGGACGTCTGTGCACACCAAGGCGAGCTTACTCTCCTGTTCTTAAGCAGCCAGCACAGCAAATGACCCTTGTCCCCAGTATAACATAAAGGCTGACATGCGTTTTTCAGTCTAGCTTACCATTTATGATCAATCAGGTCATTCCTCCTTACTTCCTTTTGTGTTTTTGTGACCTGTAAGCCATGAAGTCTTTTGTTGAACATATCCATCTTTTATTATGTATCTATTATGTATGCTTACTGTTAATGAGCAGGCCAAGGTGGGAGGGAAGACAGGCGTACGTAAAAGGGGCCTTAGTTTGATAGAAAAGAAACAATAAAGCAAATAAAGTACAACCTAGAAAATTTCTGAAGAACTTCGAAGGGGTGCCAATGCTACTGCCCGTTCATGGACCTCATAATATCACAAAATGAGAGCAGATAGGTCATTACTATAAAAGGAAGAGACGTTTGTTGAAAAATTTTATTTTATGTCAGGTAGAGTGAGAGTTACTGTGTGTAACGTTTCAGTTTATTTCATTTTTCTTTTTTATTGATTCATTCCAGACATGTAAAAACTGTTGTATAAAGAAAAACAACTAGTATAATTCTATATATTTATAAAGAAGGTGATGAACCCTTTTGAATTGCTAAAGAACTTTAAATCCTTCCAAATAAAGATGGAAAGCAAGAAGAGGAAGACGAAAGGGGAAGTGAAAGGAAATTAGAATGGAGCTAAGTAGATGTAGAAAAAAGAAATGGTAGAAAGAAAGACATGAAGGAAGACATATTAGCCATGTTTTCATTGCACTTTTTTAAAAAAAAACTAATTTAATCTCTGAAAGTTCAATAAATGTAGCACTGCAGGTGGTCGGTGTTTCCATTGATCACTGTTTTTTAAATAACTGTAACATCTTAATATCTTGTCCGGCAAGACTTCTCTTTAAAAAAACAAAAAATGTTAAAGAGCTTCATGGAATGGGTTTCCATGGCCAAGCAGCTGCATCCATCACCAAGTGCAATGCAAAGTGTTGAATGTGAGCAGTGTGTGTATAGCACATCGCCAATGGACTCTAGAGCAGTGGAGACGCTTTCTCTGGAGACGACTCACGCTTCTCCATATGTCAATCTGATGGACAAGTCTGGGTTTGGAACATCAGTGTAACCTCACAAATGTGCTTCTGGAAGAATGGTCAAACATTCCCATAAACACACTCCTAAACCTTGTGGACAGCTTTTCCAGAAGAGTTTAAGCTGTTATAGCTGCAACGGGTGGACATCATATTGAACCCTATGGATTAGGAACATATTCGACAGCCAGTCCACTGCTCCATCCCTTGTGCCTGTCTGAAGATCTGCCTGTCAGTGCATTGAAAACAACCCAGAGGTTGTCACGATGTCACCACACAGTGATCATTCTCTGCAGTGTTTTTTTTTCTGTTGTTGATCAACCACATTGCTGTTCCATTTATGGTCTAATAGCATCACCTGCTGGTCAGCCATGATAAGAGGCACCTATGCTACCTGTCTTGTCAGCAATTTGCTGTCTGACACACACTAAAAAGCTGCTGGCCTGAGGTTACCATGGAGACTAGCAAGCAGGCAGGATCAGACAGAGCAGGATTTTCCCTGAGTTCATTGCCTTAAACTGTTTAATTCTGTGGAAAAACAGTTAATCCTGTCACAATCATTTTGACACTATGAGTTTCAAAAGAGACAGGCGGAAACTGATGTATTTTCAATTTTTTTTTAAATCTCTTAAAAAAACACCAATGACTGAGTGAGCTTCTTCTATGGTCTATACCCTGACAGAAGGGGTTTCTGTCTTCCTGAGGCACTTATCTCAAGTTTAGTAAACCACAGAACTTTGAGGCATCTCAAAGTTCTGTGGCATTGGGGAACAAAGCATATGTTTTCCTACATTTTGAGCCTAAATATGAAACTCTTGTATCTTGTAGTAGGCCAAGTGACCTCCACTTTAAACCCTCTCCATAAAGACCCAATAGAAATTATATTTATTTAAAAAAATGACTATTTCATAAATTATAAAAATTTGCTGAACCAAAAGTCCTAAAGGAGCTGAATTTTGTGATAGCTGAATTGCTGGAATAGCTAAATGTATGTGGACGTTTTTAGCAATCACAAAGGGGCAGAAGATAGCAGAATAATAAAGAGAAACAGGATCAGAATAGGTTCAACCAACTAGAAAGGCTGCAGTCAGCCTGCTGTCAGTCACAGCATCTACACTCCCAGCCAATGTATTTACAGAACACAGAAGGCTCTGGTCACCCCGGTAACCACGGAGCAGCTGTCTATTGAGGGTCATAGGACTCTGTGTTCCTCCCTGTGTCAGCTGTATGACTAAGTCATTTTGATGCTACGAACAAACTATCATATTTTCAACAACATTCTTTCACCAAAAAATATGTATGTCTCTCCTGAATGCATTGGTGTAATTTTTATTACAGAGGGGGTAATTATTTGGGATTTAATAACTGTCTAATAAGTTAGAGACCAAACTTAAGAGGTCATCTTTGATTGGCTCCTATAAAGATAGGTAGGAGATTGGCACTCTGTGATCTGGATTGATTTGATAGAAATGCAAAAGTCACATTGCTATAACAGTTATATTGTGTGAAAGCCAATGAAAATGTCTTCTGTTTGATATATAATTTATGGGGTTTTGAGTCTGAGGTGTGAACGATAAAGAGGTTTATTTCACAATTTTAAAGATTAGATTTTCATATATTACATACAAGTGTAACTGACATTTTGAGACTATTGTAAAAACATCAGAAAACTTAAATTGGCATTTCTCAAGGACTGTAAATTCCATCAAAACATTGCTTTCAGTATGTTGTAGTCCAAACTCTTGTGACTCGTTTAAAGTTAGAAAGGTGTCTCTACGTGAAAGCATGCTCGAGTTGATTCTGGTTGTGTTCTGAT
The DNA here is from genome assembly GCA_014839995.1 of Xenentodon cancila. Lineage (NCBI taxonomy): Eukaryota > Metazoa > Chordata > Actinopteri > Beloniformes > Belonidae > Xenentodon > Xenentodon cancila. The sequence goes on along the minus strand of CM026216.1, from coordinate 4,513,355 downwards.
TCTGTTCGGGGTGGTTCTATATAGGCCCATTTCTCAAAGCTGCATGGACACATGGCTTTAATTTTGTTGTAGTCCAAAGTGTGGTGTCTCTTGGTGAAAGTATGATGAAGTAGTGAGCTCTCAAAAACAACAAAGTTTTTCAAGGCTGCATTAAGGCTCCTCAGGTGGAATCCATTATGAACGCTGAAGTTATCCCAAAAGTTAAAGGTTAATATTTCAACATTTGATGATTTCCCCATTATATTTGAATGGGCCTTAGTTTTTTGGAAATCCAAAAAAGGATTTGAACTTTCATTTTCACCTTCTCCTGAATGAGTTGAACATTTCCAGAAAAAAAATGTGAAACTATTTAACCAGCAGAAAATGGCAGAAGATTTAATAATTATAATTATGACTAGAAAAGGCTGCATTTCCTTTGAAAATGCAGCCTTGGATTTAATGCTGAGATGCTGAATGACAGCTGAATAAGAGCTAAACTTTGCTGAAAACCAGCCAAAGTGCTAAAAATCAGAAATCATTGCAAGACTCAGGTGAAAATTTGAGGAAAATGGCAAAATGTAGCTCAAACATTTGAAAACTCTTGAGATGATGGTACAAGAAAGGAGTTGATGACAGGGAGAAACACTGAAATGAGGAATGTTTGCTAAAGAGAAGAAGATGGGCTTGAGACAGGAAGACATGTTAACGAGCTGAACACACAGAGACACCATTCCAAGGTGAACATTTTGATAAATTAACTAAAGTATGCTGAAGTAATATGCTCTGAAAGAGCTGGCAGTTGTAGTTATGGAACATATGAGGTCATTCAGTTTTGTTATATAGTACACTTGCTGTTTGGTCCTGCCTTCGCAAGCATCCGTTAAACCAAAGCTGTCGGGAAAGTCAAGGCAAGTTTATTTATATGGCACAATTCAACAAGGTAATTCAAGTACTTTACAGAGACATTAAAACATTACATAAATAAAAAAAGCATGATTTAAAATGTAAACAAAAGAAAGCAAGAAAAAAGAACAATATATAAAATCAGTGGTTAAAATGGTTAAAATGTAATCAAGTTTGGAAACTTAAGCTTTATTCAAATGCAGCTGAAAACAGGTGAGTCTGGATTTAAATAAACTGGGTGTTTCAGCTGATCTGAGTCTTTCTGGGAGTTTGTTCCAGACATGTGGAGCAGAGAAGCTGAAGGAAGCTTCTCCATGTCTGGTTCTGACTCTGGGAACTGATAAAAAACTACTAACCACTTTCTTGATGCTTTGTTTGCTCCTCCAGTTTTTGTCCTTTTCATTTCTCACTGCCAGATGGATAGTGATGTGGTTTATTTGCTCTGGTCTGAAGACCAGGTGATGGACCAGTGTCTGACCATGTCCGTTTTTTTTTGCGTTTTTCTAGTCTTTTCTGTCACCAATATTTCTAAATTTTCAAACTTCTTCTGAGGAATAGCACAAAGTCAGTCAAACACAGGAGTTCTCAAAGATCCAAAGAGAGTCCAAAGAGTTTTTATTCCTTAACACAGGTCAAAAAACTTGGGCAGCTCTGCAGAAACAACTGATTTTACAATGCTGTGCATCACCTTTTAAGATCAATTTTTGTGGGAATGCTGTAGCCCCACAGGCTGGATTAATCCTGCCCCTTTTCATCTGTCTGATTGATCCAAGGTGTCTTAAACTCAGCCTTTTTCTGATTTTATTGGTGTCTTTACTTACAACCTTTACCAACATCTTTACTATTCACTTGTTCACAATCACATTCTTGCAATTAATTTATACATTCAGTTTTATCCTTACCACATTTAGTTTGATTTTGAGTTCAGGTTTTTAGGGTTCTTTTCTTAATTGTTTAGCACTTTTGACCTCAATCTGAACACAGAATTGTTGTAAAGTCCTTTCCACGGGTCTTTTAGATGGTTTTCATCACTCCAGCTGCTCTGTTATCTTTTACCTCACACACCTTGAGTCCCGGTGGTTTTGCTGACACATCAACCTGCAGCTGCTCACACTACAAATTCTAACTAAGGCAGGATTACAAGACATGATTACATTTATAGAGTGTTTCTTATGGTACCATGATTAGCAGAATTTCACAGAGTGTAACACACACTTTTTAACATATGTACACCCACTTTTAAATGGAGATAACTTCGTGGAGATATATTTATATCCGGTCCGGATCTTGAGTCAAGTTATCCTTGTCTTTCATATTTATAAACTGAAGCCCAAACTCGAACAGTTTTACATCGTGCTGCATGTTTGTTCTGCAGAAGACAAGAAGCAATCAAAGCGCTTGAAAACGAGATCAGGAAGGAACGATGCGTTGTTGACGAAGTTGTCAAGGGAATGCCGGCCACAAAACGAGACAAATATTTCAGCATGACGTCAGCCAATGAGGAACTGCTCCAGGTACAATCACAGCTTAACTCTGATGTTACAAAATACAAAAATTAACTAGAGATTAGTTTGTACTCATTATAGGCAGTTTGTGGCATATCTGAAAGTGTAAGGCCTGAGGTAAACTGAGGTAAACTATCATGTGTGTCATTCAAGCATGTGTTTTCCAACTAATTCTAATTGCCCAGACTGATCTTGTCCTTGGATTAATCTCCTTCTCCCATGTCAATAAAAATAAAAAAAGCCCCATCAAAGTAGACAAAGAGTGAAATACCAATACAGATGTTTGATGCTGCTACAGTGCATCATAGACTGAACCCATTTACAGACATGGATTGGAAGCTTTAAAACAGCTCACCTACAAAGTACTATGAATGGAAATGTGTGCATGTCTCCAGGTATCAAGAGTCATGCACATGTAACTACCGTACATGGTTACTTTTCTAATTCCTTCATAGTTTTGATTATTTCGCAGGAGCTGGCTGTTTTACAGGAGGAGCTGGATATTCTGGTCACAAAGAAGGAGGATTACGAAGCAGTGAGTGAAGTTAATAAAGAGTGTGCATGAGGGTCTGAGTGAGACAAATAAAGTTAATAAGGAAGCAGAACAGAAAAAAAGCTAAGGAAAATGGGTGGGAAATTGAACATCTGGAATAAATGTAGGTTGACATCAAAGGTTCTAGATTTACAGCTGTGATGTTTGGATTTACATCCTCATGTTTTTGTACAGGAACTGTCCTACTCGCAGATAAAGCAGGAAGTGGTTCGACTCCATGAGACCCTGTCAGCACTGGAGGTAAAGCGTGAAGCCATGGAGGCTGAACACAAGAGCCTGGGCTCCCCCAGCGAGGAGAGAGAAAAGCTGTTTAAACAGGTTAGCCTTAGCAGTCGCTGCTTTGGAAATCTTTGCCGCTGCACATCAGACGTCACTGTCCATTTTTAAACTCGTTTGAAAACCTCTTTATGCTCTGGCCCAACACGACTTCTGTTTTTACTGCTCTTGCTAGTGTGTTGTATTGTTTCAGTTGTTTTTAAAATTTGTTTTATCTGTTTGTGTGTTATGTTCAGCACTTTGTTTCAGCAGTTGCTGTGTTAAAGTGCTCTATAAATAAAGTGGAGTTGAGCTGAGGCTAGGCTATACACAGAAGCACTTTTTATCAATAAAGAGGAAAAGAAAAAGTAGACCTTATCTTGGAAGTACAATAGAGCTTGTAGTGTATCAAAATTATACCACTCCATGTTTCCATGTGGCTGCACGTGCTAAAAACTGTTTTTCTATATTTCAGGTAAAAGAGGACAACCAGGAAATAGCCAGCATGGAACGGCAGTATGTGTTCATTAATTAACTAGTTACACGCTACTTCAAAAGTTGTTTTGTTTAAATGTAATGATGTGTGTGTATTGTGCATTTGCTCAGGCTCACCGAGATTAGGAACAGTACCAGCCAAATTACAGATAACAGACACCTGGAGGAGGATTCAGAGGCAGCTCAGGGCAACACAGGTGATCCATGCAGCAGTTCAACTTCAGTATTTCCCTGCATCTTTATCCTTTATCCCAATGAAATGATTTTTCTCTGTTGTTTTAGGGGAGTGTCATCAGAAATATAAGGAGCTGAGGAAGAAAGAGGACGAAATTTGCAGTGAGTTCTATTAGAACTAGTTATAATGTAAAAAGCTGAAAATGTTAATACCTCCTGGGTATTGCAATGTATGCTTCAGAAATGTTTTTATTGTTGAGTCAGACTTGTTTTCTCCAGCACATCTCATCAGTGCAAGAATGGATTGAGATCAGGAATATTTGGAACCTTGGCCTTTTCCAGACATTTTTGCTGGCTTTCCTACTGTGTGGAGAATAATTACAGCCATCAGATAAAAGTGTGTTTTAGGGGTGTGCTTTGTCTGTAACAACGAAAGTGTAGTAAGTTGGTCAAGTCAACATAACATGGATATTTTTTTAAAAGATATAAATGTGAAGATCTGGCGACCTGTCCAGGGTGTACCCTTGCCTTTTGCCTTTAAAGAGCTGGGATGGGCTCCAGCAGACCCCCCTGACCCTGCAAAGGATAAAACGGGTATAGAAAATGGATGGATGGATAAATGTGAAGACTGACTCAGATGATAGGGAAGCGTGGAGTTACAAAAGTTTATACGTTTTACTCAAGAGTAAACATAATGATCTGTGCTGGCAGTGATTTCCCTCCTCTGTCTCAGAGTTCCTGGAGTCATTTGAAGAGTTGAAGGTTAAAGAGCTGGAGAAGCTGACCCAGACCCAAGAGAACATTGTCTCACTCCTGGAGCACTGCAGTAGGGTGAGGAAGAACGGGAAGAGAATGACTGAAGAAAGAAATTAACTGTAAACATCTGAGACATTAAGCACACAGTAGGCACGTTTCCATTACCCCTAGATTTACACAAAACCAAATATCAAAAAAGAAATCCTGTAATGGGAACGACACTAATTTAAAAAAAACCTCCCAAATATCAAACTTTTTCAGGCGATTTGACAATCCACTTATTCGCAAAAGTGTAATGAAAACACTTTTTGCAAATTTCCAAAATCTTTTTTTCTAGGTTTTACTGCTGAATAATCTTTTGAATGATCATCAGCTATTTTCTCAACAGTGGCAATCGCAATAATTTATCAAAGACTGTTTTAGTCCATTTTCGTCAACATTAAGATTTTCTTTTTGTTGTTTTGAAGAGATGTCAAGATATGCAGAGAGTTACAAGAATTACTTGCAGAAACCCCCTGCAGTGCTACCTTTTATCAAACTTTCAGACATTTGATTTTCTTTTGCGCAAAAGTGTAATGGAAACGTGGCTACTTTGGAGAAAAAATGAAGAAAGATAACTCTGTTTATGTGATGTGCGTATAGAACATGTTGTGGCTAAATCAAATGGCTACAGTGACTGCCAGTGAGCTGAGAAACATGCAGGAGGTGCTCGTCAGCAAGGAGACGGAGGTGATTCAGTCAGAGAGCACCGCCAGAGGTCTGACAACAGGTCTGTAACGCACACAAACCCTCAGTGTTTGGACGACTGCTTGTTTTTGTTTGTCCTCCAAAATGTAATTTTACATATTTATGTTATTGAAGATTTATCTTTTGAGAATATCAAAGTAATAGATATGGGTCATGCTTATCTGCATACCGTATGTCTACAAAAAAAACATCTCCTCCACCACAGAGTCTCAACGCCTGCAACAGGACCTGGAGAAGGTGCAGCAGCTAGAGGGGAAGATCACCGATGAGCTCAGCACCCTGAAAGAGCAGGTCAGCACTATGGAGTCAGAGCTTCACACCTACCGAGACCTGGATGCTCTTAGGCGCACAGCTGAGGAGAAGAAGAAGGTAATACAGCCTCTGTATGAGACTTTAAGTACATGACCTAAAAATGTAACTGCACGTCTGCATCTGCTTTCTTTCTGCTGTAGAGACTCATAGAGGACCAGGTGTCATTGACTGAGTGCCAACAATCATTTGGGCAGCTTTTGGAGGAGATGAACAAGAAATATGAAGTTCTGAAAAGCAAACTTCAGGAAAACGAGACTCACGCTCAGGTGAGAGCATTTTGCAACCTGATTACTGATGTAGTAACACAACTACTGCAAAAATGATTTGATCACTTTTACAGTTAATATAAACTGTTATTTGTAGCAGTTCAACACTGCAACAACAGAGTTCATCATCATGACAGACATGTGAATTTACTTTTAGCTGGCTAACCTGGAGAGGAAATGGCAGCACTTGGAGCAGAACAATTTTGTGATGAAAGAGTGTATCCTTCAGAAACCCGACTTACTTCTTTTCTACCTAGGGGTCTCCACAGATAAAACCTTTTCGTTAACTCCTCTCACCAACCCTACAGTTTTAATGTTACCACACAAACGTTCCAGTACAGGTGAGGGAAATGAGCCAATATCACTTCTGTGAGTGGTAAACGGACGGTAACCTTAGCTTTACTGTGATTCTCTTCTCTTTGTAGCAATAACCTTAAGCATTCGTTCTGGAAACTGTTGATTGGTCCTTAACCTCAGCGTGGAGGAGGGGTTCAGCTCATTCCTCTTACATAACCCTTTCAGCTCTGTGCAGCTTTCTGGCAATTTCATGCAATTTGTGGTAAACTGAGGTTGGACGATGAAATTCTTTTTGGAGAGCAGTCACATTTTGGTTCCCTTTAGTCCCATCAAACAGCTCTAAGTTAAGTGGTGTTGTGATGCATATGTAGCACCCATGTGGGACAGGAGCACAGTGAAGGGTTTAAATGAGACTCAGAGGCAATGGTGTAAAGTGAACTTATGCTGGGTTTAGTTAGGAAAAAAAAACAATATAAAATAAACATGCATTCAAAATAAAGGAACAATTGTTAGCATCATGTGCAGTGACTTCTGAGGTACCAGAACTCATGTTTGGCATTTCTTTTTTTTTTTTTAATCAGAAATGTCATCATAGCCTGTATTCAAAATCCACTCAATAAATTCAGGATGCTTAAAACAGGCAAAATTCCATATATAAGGATACCAAACCATCCTGAAGTTTGTTTTTTTACAACCTTTTTTTTGTTTACAACCTTTAGTTAAATTTGTATTTCCAAAACACTCAGTCAGACACAGTCCCAAATAAAGAGGAAAGCAAAATAAACCAGACTCCAGTATTAAACAGATGGTCAGATTAATTCCACAGTACTCAGGAAATGTAAGATGTCTGGGATTGCGTGAGCCGGTGAGATTGGAGGTGTTGCTGACGCTTCCACACTGTAGGTCGCAGAAGAAAATGCGTCAAATGATCAAAGAAGAAATTCACTTTCCACTAGATCCAGGTGGAAAGGCTTGCCGTCAAGTCCGTTGGTGAATCCTTGTTTACCATCAAGGAACTGGAAAGGGGGCAGCACGGTGGCTTAGTGGTTAGCACTGTTGCCTCACAGCAAGAAGATTCCCGGTTTGGGTCCCGGCCCGGTGGGTCTTTCTGTGTGGAGTTTGCATGTTCTCCCCGTGCTCCGGGTACTCCGGCTTCCTCCCACAGTCCAAAAACATGCAGGGTAGGTTAATTGATGATTCTAAATTCTCCCTAGGTGTGAATGTGAGTGTGACTTGTTGTTTGTATGTGGCCCTGGATAGACTGGCGACCTGTCCAGGGTGTACCCCTGCCTGATATGCGTCGGGATAGGCTCCGACAGACCCCCGTGACCCGGAAACGGATAAAGCGGGTATAGATAATGGATGGATGGATGGATGGAACTGGAAAGGGGGGGCGAACAGACAAGTTTAAAGAAAGTCCCATGTATAACTCATTATCCACTCAGTGTTTAAGAAAGGTTCAAAGTCATGTGTTATGAAAACTTATGAATGAAATGTAAACAAAAATATATGAAATCTTACAAAGGTGAACGAAAATATTTAAATCCTCCGAACACCCATAAACTCAGAGTAGTACAGGTTAATCAATAATCAAAGAGCAAAAGAGAGATAAAATCAATGCCATATAATCATGTTCACAGATGTGGCCACCCAGGTTAACCACAGGTATTCTGAAGTTATAATAACTGACTTTTTAATATCTGACGATTCGAGTATAGATTAATTGTCACAAAGATTTCACCTACGAACTACCTGGATTCTTTATAAGCTTCAGCAATGTAACTTCAGCTGGTCATACGGGAGCTAACGTTTTACTGGCAGGAAAAGCATAAACTGTGGAGCTTCTTCTTCTTCACTCCTGACTTTTCTCTCATTTATCACCCGTTAACTGTTTTTCCGGCGAGACAGCCCAAACGTGGTGATCTCTGCATGGTTTAAACAACTTTTATATTAATACCCTGATATTAATATGAATCATTTCTGTTACATGGGTCACACATTACTCATGAACATGAATATTATTCAATACAAGGTTTTCAACTTCCAAAGACTTATATTAACATTTACATTAATCTGTTTAGAGTTTCAGGGAGGTTATGCAAGTCTGAAGTTTGTCAGAGATCTTCTACATGTAGCCAACTGTATTAAAGTCCCTCCGAGATTGTTGCACTAGAAAATGAAAAATGAAAATTAGTTCTTTTCCACAGTAGTTGTCTTTTTTGGTACAATTGGAACATTTTAAATTGGTAAACACATATTTGGTTATGAACTGAACTCTTGAAGATTTACATTTTATATATGAATCCATGAAAAACGGTAAAAATCATAATTTGTGGCTATTTTGATAAAAAAAAAAAAGATGAATATTTCCTTTGTCCTCCTGTCTCAGATGTAGCAGCTCTGTGAGGAATCTGTCCCAGAAAAAATCCCTTGCTGATTTTTCCTTAACAGCAGCTCCAGTCATTGCCTCCAAGTCTCAAGAGAGCGACTACGCCTCAGTCGCCAAGAACATCTCCCACCAGGTGGCAGAGTACAACAACAGCCTTATTGAGTCACTGCAAAACAAGAGTTGAACAGTCACACACACATTCTGCTGGCTTTTCCCTTGTAGCAGGTGTTGTAACTGGTCTGTTTTACTTAAAAGAAAAAATAATCTTCTTAGTTTGAAGTTTGACTCTTACATCTGGCATCTGCAGTTCATTGGAAATACAGGTTTTTACAGATGAGAATCGTTGCATTCTGTAAAATGTTCCAGCAACAAAAAGTAGTACAAATTCAGTCTCCATTTTTATATTTATTGCTTTTAATTACAGGACAAAAAAATAGTTTGCATAAAATCCAAGTTCCACTCTAGAAATATATTTGACCTTTCCAGTACACAGATATCAAAGCACAGTAAACGTTACTGCTGAGGGTGGCAACAGTACGCCATGTTTCAAACGGGTCAGCAAAGCCAGACTTCAGTAGTTTGATGCAGCTTCAGAAGGTAACTACACCTCCCTCTTCATCCACACAACAGTCCGAATGGTCCACATCTGCTTACTGCAAAAAATCCAGGATGCTGTAGGATCCTCAAGTCTTCACATACAGAAAGACATTTGTAGAAAAACATTTTGGAACATAAAGTCGATCAAAGTAAACATGTCCAGATCAACAGCAGGATATTTTAGGGCATCATCCACAATAGTTTTATACCAGTTTTCCTCCACCACTGACATCTCCAAACGGTCACATTCAGGAAGCAAGTGTGAACTTGTATATCAGCTTTAAAGTAATGCAGTGATGGTGGACTGAGCAGTGTTTGGAAAGAAATGTACAAAAACAAGCAGCAGATGTTTAAAGCTCTGAAGACAATAACGGCCCAAGTGTTTCATCAAATGTTTGCTGGAAAAGACGACTTTACCTTCCTTCAATGTCCATTACAGTTTCCCCCTCCCCTTTAAGTGCTTTTAATTTAAGGCTTTTGTGTCAGAATTCTTCACTCAATTTTGATGAACAGGTTTTTCAGCTACGGAGCAGTGCCTTCAACGTAAGTAACTGCGATGAATACACAAAGAAGACAGTAAAAATGCATTTTTAACTGAACCAAGCAAATTGCAAAACATAAAAACAGCATTTCAACACGACCTTTCCTCTTTGCGTGTTAGAATTTATTCACCAGTTCCAATGTACAACTGCTTTTTTTGTTTCGTGTGACCCCCAAAAAGCATGAAAATAGGACAGATTCTGTAAACTAAACATGTTTAACCTAAGGGGTGTTACTCTTGTGGGGACTGTGCACATCAACATGAGAAGAGTTTACCCCCCCCCCCATCCTGCCCAAACTCTTCTTGTGGTTTATGGATTTGTGAAAGGGGATGTTTTTCCGTCTCATCATATCAAAGCCCAATGATCTCTTCCACTTCCATCTGACAATATAAATCGGCTGTTAACCATGTTCATACAATTAAATAAAAACTGACCGCCAAAAGAAAATATATGTCTACATCATGCTCATCCAACAGATGCAGATTCGGGAAAGCCATAAAATCGGTCAGATTTGATTGACCGCTGAAGGAAGGTTTTGAGGGAAACGAGAGAAAACATCTAAAGTTGCTCTCTCGTACACACTTTGCTGTGTACAGGTTATGAGATAATCAGTGTCATTGTCTAAGAATTGTAAACATTTCTAACATGGAACCCTAAAATGTTGATTATTAAAGGAAACAATATAAAGAAATGAACCAGGAGCTGTCTTCAAGAAAATAATTAAACCTAGCTCATCATTGATATATTTATTAAATGTAACTCTCCCTCTTTTACATATCCTGTTAGCTGACTCTGAATCAATAATAATAATAATAATATTAATAACGCTCAACCGGTGCAAAGCTGCTGAGTTCATGAAACAGTGGATGCTGCTAAACTCCACAGGTGCAGACAAACGAGCCTCGTCCCTTCAAAGAGCCTCTTCTTTCCGGGAGGACACTCATTTACACAGTCAAGGCCAAAACACCAGGCAGCCGCTGAGAAAGGAGGACCTATCGGCTGCTTTGGGCAGCTGATAAATACTCATTTACAGTTCCTCTTGTGCAATCAGGCCAGCTGACACGACATGAAGCAAGTAAAGAGCTGAAGTTGGAGCGCCGTCACTCGACCAAAAATGTGTCATTTGGGCAAATGCCATTATGAAAGAAAAACAGAAATTTCAAAAGAATATACGATTATATATATCTTTAAATCACAAACATTTTATTACAGGTCAGGTGTCAAAGACGATTTCACCTGAAAATGCGGCTTCATCGATAATTTATGGATGTACCGTTGAATACTTCGCAGCTCCATCCTGCCTTGTTAAGTTACCGTCAGAAAAATACCTCCAAATTTCACCTCATGAAACATGTTACATTTCTTCTCAGATCAAGTTTTTAAAGATGTTCAAGTTTATCCACAAAGATGTAATCAAGTATTAATTATCAGTTCTGTCTTCAAAAAATAAAGATTAAACAAATTAAAATACAGATTTTTAAGATTCATCCATTCAATAAACAAGTCCATATAAAGTATGATATTGTCTCTCAAGAGTGATAGTTTTATACAAAAAAATGCAGAAAAAAGGTTTGAGTTTAAATCATATTAGAGGTTAAACAGTATGCTGTAAATAGTGCCAAATTAAAAATCTTCTGCTTAGCAATCTGACCGTATGCATTTTTTTACACCATTACATTTATCCACATCAATTAAAATAATCTTTCTTTAAAATGACTTGAATGTTGTGTCATCATGTCCTCTCACGATGACAAAATGCAAAATGAGCCAGGGCTACTCGTCCCTGAAGACACCGTCCACACACATTAAAGACACTGCAGGACCTTTGCTTGACCTTCTTGGACCAAACATGCAGCAACTAACCATTCTGTTGCTGTAACTTTGTCTGATTTAAGAGCAGTGACCTCAATTCCTGTACAAACGGCTGCTCAGCTACAAACTTTTGAAAAATGCATAGACGAGAACAATAAAACTGTATACAGATAATAGTTCAGAAGAAACTTTTTAATAAACTTATATATTTTCACAATGGACTTGAAAACTGTTTACTTCTTGTGTTAGGGTTTTTCATTTAAACTTCAGATGGAATTTCATTGGATTAGTGTCACTACAGCTGGTTTATATGAACAAGCTCAATAAACATTCAGTTTCAGCTACCAAAGACACTGTACAGAAGTGTAGGAACTAGAAGTGTCTGGACAACTCATTGCATGTTAATTTGGAGCAAACTGATCTTCAAACCTGACTTCAGAAGTAAACATTTTTGCAGAATGGCAGGTAAAAGTAGCTGATGGATTACAAACTCTGATTAGCTGGAACCAGGAAAGAATGTTGTTTTTTTAGTTGTATTTCTGTTGCATCTATAATTTATTTTGAAATGTTAGACTTCAACTGTCTGCACTAAAGTAGATCAAAGCAAACTGCTGATTAATTTGCTGTACTATGTTGACTTTGAGCAAAAATGAAAAGTCTTAATTCAGCTTGGCTCGTGTGCCGTCATAGTGCGCTTATTTATGTTCTTGCTTTGCTTTAGTGCATTTACCCAAGTTAAAAAAAAAACATGAATATAAAAAAAAAAAAAACATTACAAAGCAGCAATAACTTTCCAACCAAACATTCTGTATATCATTTGGCAAAAATGCATAAAATTTATATACTTTGTTACAGATAACTTACTTAGTTATGAGAAGATGTACATTCAAAACTTTTCAGCAAAATTGAAAATAAAAAACAGAAATAAAAATTACTTTCGGTAACATTACTTTTTTGATCGATCTTTGAAAACCGCTGTACAATTCTGCCAGACAATAAAATCAAAATGAACATTAAAGAGAAGAAAGCATAAATAAGCTTCTTTAGAAACAAGTGAATTAAGAAAAGTTTAGCTGATACAAATCTTCCCTTTCCTGTAAAAACAAAAGAAACCCCCCAAATCTCTGAACTTTTTAATAACTGAGTAATAATTTAATCTTTTCCAACCCTCAGTGCAAAAATATATATAAAAAGAAAAAAAAAACCCAAAAAGGTATAGGGAAGGGAGTCACATGACTATTGGCATGTGAGACAGTGAATCACCCCCACAGGAACACGACATGTGTCAGGCACACGTCAGCTGTTGTTCACTGAGGCCTTGGCAGTCGCTCTGAGAACAGCACAGATGTTTCAGTGATCTGTAGCACAGTACCTGTGGAAGAACAGAAGACCCTCGCAGTGGAAACAAGACAAACATCTCCTCTGGAATCTCTCCATTTGTCACTCAGCATTGTCAAGTGCATCTGAAATGTGGGATGCTGCATACTTTAACCGGAAGCCACCTGCAAAGCGCGCACACACACCAACATATTAAGATACATTCAAACACAATTGATTTAGTGATGGAGCGTACCAGCATACCCATATCGTACCCTGCTGTGTAGAATCCATCGAAGGCTGATTGCAATCCTGAGCATAGTGGCCACTGACACCGCAGTTGTAACAAGAGACATTGCCATTCTTCTTATTGACTCCTCCTCCCCCCAAGTTAGCAGCAGACAGCATCCCAATAGGATTTGGGTAAACTTGTGGGTAGACACGTGGACAGAATGATGGTGCCGGTCCCATCTGCTGCTGGAGGCTGTAGTTTGCTACCGCAGCAGCTGCTACTGCCACCGCTGCCTGACTGCCCATCATATGTGATGGTACTTCTGTGTGGTTATGGGAGTGAGTGTGAAGGTATGGTGATGGGTGGGCAGGAGGCGGGGCAGAGGGGTAGAAGGGAGGAAGGGTGGCTGCACTGTTACCCTGGTGAGTAGGGTGGGTGTGGGTGAGGTAGTTGTTGCTGCAGAGGCTCGTGAGATGGATAAGAGATGGAGGCACACTAAACACCTGTCGTGTTGCTGCCATCTGGTGGGCTTGGAAGAATAAAGGGGCCTGACAGCCAGAGGCTCCACCTGCGGCGTTGCTGCTGCCTCGGCTGCCACAGTTGTTGTAGCAGCCACAGGTCCCACAGCCTATTGGCGGCGGCTGCTGCTGCTGCTGTTGGGGTGGTGTTGGCTGTTGGGGGGGCATTTGTTGCTGCTGGGTTTGCTGAAGAGTTAAAGGGTTGCCAGTGGCAACAGGGGTACTTCCACAGGAAGCAATGGTGTTGCTGTAAGATGTACTGTCACTCTGTGCAGTGCTGTGAGTAAGTGCTGGGCTGAGACTCGGGGCAGGTCCTGGGGTGTGTGTAGGCACAGCTGGAGGAACAGCTGCTTGTGCATGTCCAAGAGCGATTCCAGCAGCCACAGGTGCTCCGACAGTAGGCATGACGGAGGTGGACACAGCAGGCAGTGTGTAGGGAGAAGGCATGCCAGATGTCAAGTTTAAGCCATGGTGCTTGGCATGACAGGTTTCCACATGTGATGAAGAGGAAGGGAGGCCTGGGCTGACACTGGCAGGGTCTTGGCAAGGCAGAAGAGAAGAGGAGTAAGATGTAGGGCCAGAGGGCATGCCGCTCAAGGCTCTTACAGGGGCCTGGTGTGGATGTGAAACCTGTGGGGCAGCAGGACTAGAATCACTCCCCAGAGTTCCATCAGCACCACCGGGGCTGTGAGGCAAAACAGTTTTGAATCTCTGAACCAGAGGCCGAACAGCAAAATTCTCTTGAGGGTGGGGGCCAAAAAATGGCATTCCAAAAGTTGGGATAGGATCCCTCTTTTCTGGCTCTCCTGGAATCCTAGGGCCTTGGATGGTTGGAGGCACTAGGGGCATCCGCATCAGTGTCCCAGGGGGCTTTCCTTCAGCAATGACACTTTGGTTTGGAGGAGAAACAAGTTGAACTCTAGAATCAGTGACACCATTGGACAGCACACAGGGCAGAGAACTTATGAAGGAGAGAGCCGGGAACTCTGAGCTGGTCTCTGTGCAGAGGGACTCCATATGAGACTTATGGTTTTCGGAAGACAAAGGGTGGACAGAAGAGGCATCTCCCCCCACAGCTGCGTCAGTCCGGCGTGTAAAGAACATATCAGTAGTCAGACGTTTACCGCAGTCATCAGAGTGGCTATCTGTATCTGAAATTGAGACAGATAACAATAAGACACAGAAGCAAAACAATCACACTGCACAATTACTAGGCATGAACTTTATTTATATTTGTGCAAGTTGAACCTTTGTTATTGTCGTCCTCACTGTCCAGGCTTTCTGCTCCTCGGTGTTGAGGGCTGGATGGAGAGCTGTAGCTTTCTGATGAGGTTTCACCAAATGTATCAGGACCAGAACAACCATCTGAAATAAAGTCAAAAACACGCATTTCATTTCCTTGCATTTCTTTATATTTACACAAGGCAAGGTTATTGGTTTTATATAAAGATGTACAAAGAGAAAATTAAAGAACCTGTGGATAGAGCATTAAAAAAAAGCACAAAATGTGAGGCAGGATGGCAGGGGTGGATGTGTGGCCATGCTTGGTGTCATGTCATATTAAAAGTGTCCTGCATCTCGAACGCTCCTTCAGAGTGCAGAGTACATTCTGACTGATGCTCAGGAGCTGAATAATCATGATTGTTACTCAATCTTGCCCACAGGTGTCATTATTCTCAAGACAACAGAAAATAACTCATTAACGTGGCCACACTTGAGGTGTGTAAAATTAGATACTGCCACTGCTAGTCCACAGCTACAGCTGTTTGTGGAAAAACTCCCCGTTCAGCTTATCTAGAATAGAGGTCAAAATTTTTTAATGTGGTCTTTTAAATGATATTTCCAACTGTCCTCCCCTCGCTCTCTTCGCGTGTTACCAGTTTCTAAAAGCACTTCTCTGCAGCAGCAGCAACAATCTCCCAGCTTTAATCTTTCTAGTGGATGTTGTGATGATGCTCTAAGTTGGGTCAACTCTGTTCTTTTTTAAATAGGTTTTAAGATCTACAAAGGTGCATCTAACGTACCAGCTACTAAACAGAGACATTCTGTTACGCAATATTATTGGCCTGGTTACCTAGAAAAAAACTTTTTTGTGTTTTTTTTTTTTTTGTAAATTGTAAAATTGAGAGTCTCTATTATTTGTATATTTCATTTATCTATGTAGGCTTTAATTTAAGTAGATACAATTATTATTATTTGCCTGAAATTTTCAGAATAAACAAGTTATCAGGGCATTTTCTTAGTTTTAAGACAAATTTGATGTATTACTGTGGATACCAAACTAGACACCAGCACCATGGTACGATAGCCGGCTTTCACATGGGTTTAATGCGATCAATAATCCTGGAACCATGAATGTCCGCCATGTCATCAACTCACCTTTCCTCTGAGGTGACAGGGCTCGCACCAAACCACCATTGGTCATAAAAGCAGCTCTTTCGACCTTTCCATGTCCCTTATCCCTGGAGCAGGCAGAGATGGGACACATCAGATTAAGTAATCCAAGCAGCACGGAAACACAACATATTAAACACTAATAGAGGTAAGATCTTAAGCCCGAGCCCGAGCCCGACTGAATGAATGATATTTTAGGCCCGACCCGGCCCGAAATTCGGGTCGGGTCGGGCCTAAAATATCATTCATTACGTTCGGGTCGGGTCGGGTCGGGCCGGGCTTCTATCTCGCTGACTTTTTTTAATAAATATATGTTTGTAAAAATGTACACTAAAACGATGTGTGGAATTTGGATACTAAACTAATGAATACTTGTTATAAAATAAATAATTTGGATAAAACAGAGAAGACGCTGTAAGGTAATTGCTATTTAACTACTATACGAGCGCAGAGCCAGAGCTGTGCGCACGTGAACGCCGCATCTATTTTGACTCGGTATCCCTGATTATGGAGCAGCAAGAAGTCACGGATAAACTAAAGACAGGGGAACTTAAAAGGCAAACACACACCGGGAAGAGTGAGGTATGGAAAAGCTTCAACTTGATAATGTAAAATGCTCCAGAAACTTGCGTTGGCTTCGCTGAATGTCGTAAACGTGGCGCTTTGCTTTCATACGAGAGCAAAAAGACCGGCACCTCGACGCTGAGCAGGCAGTTAAACCTTAATGATGTAAATGTTTATCCAGTCTTGTTAAACTTAGATTTCGTTACAAAAGGCTTTAATTTGTTAGCATAAATCACCTCCTCCTCCCGAAACCCAACAAATAAAATATGAAAATCTCGGGTTTGCTTCGGGCTCGGGCCTGCAAATCAAAGTAATTGGTCGGGCTCGGGCTGGGTCGGGCTTTAATACCCGCGGGCCTGGGTCGGAATTTTTTAGGCCCGATCTTACCTCTAAACACTAACAACATTTTGCACTACAGTCCAGAACATTATCTTTTTCATGTTCACACATCTCCCCTCTCAGGCTGTTGCTTTTAAGCAACAACGTTCTGAGTAAGCATTCTTTGCTATTTTATTTTCTTCAGCAAACAGTTGAAGAAATCAGCCATCAGTGGCCCACCTGTCTGTGACCAGGACTCTGGTCTTGGTCTTCAAGACTGGGTGGCTTCTCTTTTCAGAGTTGTAGTGCTGAAAGTAAGATCAGAAGAAAAAGTATTTTAGAGCAAAGAGTAAAGTGGTAAATTATTTTCATACTGATGGGAGAATGACTGGATTCAAAACTATTAGCATCACCATCATCGTTCAAGTATTATCAAGGATATCAATCAAAACAAGGTTTCTGAAAATCAGTTGCACTTAAGTTTCCTTAACCAAGGTCAATAAAGTAGATTAAACAGAATGAAGCAGATTAACCATTTAACCAGTGGATTTTGTGATCAGTCATGATGCAATGATAACAAACAAATGTGGGACACAGCAGCGTGACACAGAATGGCACACATCGAACCTCTGTTTGACAAAATGCAGGGTTTTCTTGTTTGCTTCCTTTTTTTTAATCTCTACTGCTATACCTTTTTTATCAAGCAGTCAGAACTCTAAATATATATACTTTACTTGTAGTATAGTATATAGAACAACCCTATTGAAGTGACAGTCAAAAATCCTGCTTGACTCTTGACTTCTGAGATATTTTGCCTCCTCAGCATCTTGGAAGTGAGAAGTTGTGCTAGAAACCCGTTCACTGATACAATAGTGCCACAAATAGCAATTTTAAAAATCAGCACTCAACATTGAATGCTTGCTTTAAAAATAAAATATAATAAAAAGCACCTATGTATGCATGCAGAAGAACAGTGTGCAGAGCGCTTCATGGCCGAGCAGCTGCATCCAAGCCACACACCATCGCGCCGGATGCAGTGGTGTAAATCACACCGCCACTGGACTCGAGCAGTGGAGCATTGTGTTCTCACAGTAAACGTTGACATGGACTGTATGAGTACCAACAGGGTGTTGGGAGGCTCACTGAGCTCTAATGGGACCAGTGGGATGAAGAGAAGCTGCAATCTAAATGTAAATTTGGGTCTCGAGTCAATATTTCCAGTCATGTGAAACTCTTGCCATTTGTATGGAAGTGTTCAAATTTTAGTCAGAAGATGGTTTCAAAATAAAAATGCCCAACAGCGTGTATTTTTTACATTAAGTTTGAAGACTACATAGCTAGATATCAAAAAGTCAGATTTGATTTTCTTCATAAAACTTCATTATATCTGTTAATGTAAGTAAGAAACTTTGGGCACAAGTTTCTTTTTTGCTGACTTCAATTCATAAATTATGCTAAGTAGGCTGCTGCAAAATTTGCGTAAATGTCTAATTGAATTTAGGCAATATTGTCATCTATGTGATAAACTTACTTACACAGCTGTTATTCCCGTATTGTGGAGAAGTACTGATTAAGTCTTTCAACCGCCCTTCACAGTTCATATTAATGACAGTTGAAGCCCTGCCTCCCCACTCACCACGTTACTCTTACCTGCTGAGCTTCCTGGCTGCTCCGCAGTGTGGAGCTTTTCTTCCTTCTCTCAGCTGGACCGTTAAGCTCTACAGCACGGCCCCCCCCTTCGAGCATCCCCCTGCAGGAATTTGGCACTAGACAAACTGGGGGGTGAGGGGTGGGGGATGTAGAGGATGTTTTTGTAAAAAACATCTTTGTTTTCTTTTTCTATTGTATTGCTTATGCACCAGAATATAATTTGTTGTTGTTGTTTTTTAAAAGAAGAAAAAGAATACAAAGATCATTTGGATGAAAATGAATCAAAGTCCCAGGTTAGACCAAAGACAAAGTCTACTCACAGCTGACATGGACTCCTGGAACCCTGCTTTTTCTTGTGGCCCTGAACATATGCGTCTAAGAGGAGAAAAAGAACACAGAAGTTATTGGACCAATAATAAGCAGTATGAGGATACAGTTGTTTTCATTAATTGGAGAATCTGACCATTGTCACACAGTTAAGATCCTCAGTCTAAAGTCTGAGACCTGAAACTCTGGTTTTGTATGTGAGAGGTTGTCATGCCTTTGTCTTTTTTTAATGCTTTTTCAAAGCCTTTTGTATGGTCAGCATTAGTATCTTGGCTGTTTAATTAACTGGCACTAATTAATTTGATTGAACTAGAAGAAATAGGGTTATAAATGGATTATAATGAAGTGGGTTACCTAGATTAGTTGAACTGAATTTAACTGGTATGTACTGAAGTCGTTTACTTTTTCTGTAAAGTGTGCCAAGATTACTTGTGATTGTGCTACACAGATAAAATGAAATTAAAATTGTCAGAAATTGTAGGTTTTTGATTAAAAGACAGAAAAGCTAAAATAAGTCATACTGAAAAAACAAAAACTCATTAAGTAGTGGCATCCCTCTCATAGTATTCTTATTTTGTGTTTTAACGATTCAAACAGTTTTGTGTGGAAACAGGCATTCAAATTAGTTAATTAGGTTCATTAAAATGTTTATGTATTGTGCTGTGCAAGTAAAGCATCTCCGTTTCTTAGTAGCCAGGTTTCTTGGGTTCAAAGGCAAGAATTTCTTTTTACTAATTAATTAACCTTATAAGCAATAAAGGTTTATCGCACAGTTTGAATTGCTCTTGGACTGTGGTTACTGCTGATATAAGTTAGCACATGTACGAGCAAATGTAGGTGTGAAATATTAGGATTTGAAACTGAGTTACTCTTTCAGACTGAAGTCCAAAAACAAATACTTCCTAAGCTCGAACCGCTGGCGCAGGTCTGGTTACTGGTTCCTTTACTTTATGCACACCATCACACCTCATACAACTTATACACACTTTTGTTTTGTCTTATTTTCTGCTCACTCCCAATCCCTCCTGGACTTCATGAAAGAAATCTGTCCCTGTGGGGAAGGAAGTTTTGGACTCACCTTCTTCCTGACTGGAGGCATCAGAGCAATCTCCTTGGTACACCTTCCCTGGCTGGCAGTTGCCTAATTTCATTAAAAAAATAAATTTGCATTGCTCACATCTGTAGGACACCTTCAGGTGTGCTTAGCAGTTGGCTTATTTTGTCTAATACTTTCAAGAGGGTAGATTGTACATTTTTATTGATGTCAGGAATGACTAAGGAAATAGTTGGTAAGATTTTCTCCAGAAACTAATGTGTTGATGAATGCAACAATCCCAAGACATTTATTAAGAGCATCAAGTGAAAAGATAATGGTTACTTTGATTAAAGACAAAAAAGGAAAAGAAAAGATACTCACATCTACAGCATGTAGGTTTGGAGGAGTAAGTGGAATCAGAATTAAAGAAGCGACAAACTTTCTTGGTCTTTCTGAAAAATGGAGGAGCAGACAGGAACCTTTCCCTTAAGAAGACAAGGGAGGAAAAAAGTTATCAAAACTCTCAAACCTGGTTCATTATACAATGTGCAAACAATGACTATGTAATACTATTGTTTGTACTCATACTGGGGTGTAAAGTTTTCCTTTAACACATAAACAGTAATACTTATACTGTTATAATACAGATGAAACCAAGCATTCTCTGTTATACTTATGTACCATTATGTATCTTATGTTTTGTACCTTTGACGGTGTGTCTGTGTCTCTCCTTCTCTGTTCTTCATTCTCCCTTTCTGATCTCCCTTTTTCCTGTTCTACCCGGCTGGCCTTCGGTAGGAGGGTTCCCTGCTCAACGTTTCTTCACTCTTAAAGGAGAGTTTTTCTTGCCACTGTTTGGCTTAAGGTTTTTCTCCCACTAGAGGAGTTTTTACCTGCAGTTGTTTGTGTAATAATTGCTCGGGGGTCATGTTCTGGTCTCTGGAAAGATCCTGGAGACAACTTGTGTTGTAATAGACGCTATAGAAATAAAATTGAATTGACTTCTGGTTGTGGGGTATGGAAGAAAAACTTGAGGTTGAATGGCTAGGTTCCACTTTTCAGAGTTTCACTTCATAGTAAATGAAACTGGTGCTACTAGTATGTGAGCGTGAGTGAGAGAGACTGAATTGCACATAAGGCAATGAAAACTCCTCCCAGCGTTTAACTGATTAATCAAACAATGCAGATGGGTTCAATACAGAATCATTCCTGACACCTTTGCTAGTGTTCAGAGGACCATTAAATACTGGCCAGGGCCGCTGCCCTGGAGGGCTGGGATAGCCTGGAGCGACGAGGCTGTTAGTGGCAGTGACCAATGACGATAGGAACCAACAATGGAATTGGAAGAATAACTATTTAAAGGAAGGAATATTCAAGTGATTTATTATTAGTGTTATTATCATTATTCTATGTGTGTATATGTATCTATTTACATTTTTAAATAAGCTAACACCTTATTTTAGAGCCTTAGCCCTGGTCCAGTTCAAAATCCACAATATTTAAACTGCTCAAAGTAGGATACAAATTACTTTTGGACATTTATTATTTAATTTGTAAAAATGTTAAATATTTCAGTTTCACTGCATTTTCCCAATATTGAATATTTGTAAAGCCAGAATTTATATTAAAAATAACATATTAACTATTTCAAAATGATGTAACCTTCATGTTTTGTCAGTAATTTCATATATAAACTTTATATCTTTGAGGTAGTAGACCTGTTGGTTGGTAATATTGAAGTAATCTGGTTAAAACTTTCTATTTAAAAAAACAGCATTAGTTATATTATATTTCCTAACTAAATGAAAATATGCTTATAAGACTTGAAACAAATAGGAGGAACAGTTCATAATTAATGTATATAATATTGCGTTAGTATTAAATTCAATTATATGGTTTTACTGAAGAAAAAAAATTACATATTGAATTGCAATTGCAATATTGAAGAAGAGATCTTTTTTTTTTAATTGCAATTACATTATTTTCCCCAACTCATTCAGCCCAACACAC
>CM026216.1:4454064-4486207 GCA_014839995.1 Xenentodon cancila | reverse complement strand
ATTTATATATATATTATATATATATATGTGTATGTATATGTGATGTATATATATATCTATCTATGTGTATGTATATATGTGTATGTTTATATATATATATATATATATGTGTATGTATAAATATAGTATGATGGTAGTATGTATAGTATATATATATATATATATAGTATATATGTGTTATGTATAGATATATGTGGTATGGTATAGATTACTATATAGATAGAGTAGAAGTATATATAGTAGATTAGAGATGATATGATGATTGTGTGATGATATAGAGTATTATATGATATATATTATAAGTAGAGATGATATATATATGATATATATATATATATAGATATTATTATACGTATATATTAATTATATAGATAATATATAATATATATATACTTCATGTTACTTCACATGTTCATGTGAAGTAACATCTCTGTACCCAGGACATTGAGCTTTTAGCCGTGGAAATGCCACCATATTATCTTCCACGGGAGTTCACATCCCACCATCAGCTGATGCTGTGGTTGCTTGTGATGTCATCAGCTCCACCACTGCAACGTTAATGGCCAAACCCCCAGAAGCATTCATGGCCATTACTGGGGATTTTAATCATGCTTCTTTGGGTACGTTTTAGGCAACCTTCTACCACTATGTGGACTGTTACACCAGGAACAATAAAACACTGGATCTCCTGTATGCTAATACCAAAGATGTGTGCAGTACCACTGCTCTAGCCCCACCTTGGCAGACTGAATAACAATGTGAATGATGTGTGGACTGGAACGAGCACATCACAGGGTTTAAAGGGAGAAACAGAAAGACGGTGGGGAGCCTGGAGAGAGCCGATGAGCTGAATCATTTCTTCAACAGTTGCCGCTGGGTTAGAAGCTGTGGGGGTTGGGTGTCAACAGCTCGGGGATCTCCTCTATATATATATATATATATATATATATATATATATATATATATATATATATATATATATATATATCTATATATATATATATATATATATATATATATATATATATATATATATATATATATATATATATATATATATATCACTAATCACAGCCTGGCTGTTTTGGTGAAGTGTGGTGTCATCAGTAAAGAGAGAAAAAAAACAAAAAACTCCTCCAACCAAAATGGTTTAAATGTGGAGGAGGAGGAGAAGTAGCAGCAGAAGAAGAGGAAACAGAAGAAGGGGCAGAAGCAGGGGGAGGGTTGTTCAACACATTACTGGGTCACACAACTTGGTGTCACGCAACTGTAAAGAAGTTAAACAAAAAAAAAAGTTAAAAAGTAAGGAAAAAAAACGTACAAGCAATTACTTTTATTAAGAAATTATGTAGTATACCATCAGACTTTTTTCACTAACCAACATGAACTATGACAGAGTAGACTGGAGGGAAATAATAATGGTAAATGACCCCCACTTATATACTTTTCTCTAGGTTTTACAAAGCAATGAACAGTGAGTTTGTTTTTATTATTTTTTATCAAAAATAATTTACATACACAATTTCCCACAGATGAGCACAGTGATTACTTGGTTATCCCTGACTTCTTTTGTGCCCATTGTTCAGTTTTAATAATGATACCTTATATGATTTAGATCTGGACATTTTTCTTCTGATATAATATAACAACCAACTTGAAATAATTGGGTTCAAGTTATGGTTAAGGTCCAGTTGTGATCAATACAAGTGCAAAAAAATTCACTGAGATCATGCATGGCTTTGTCAGGTGCCGTTACTCACCTCAAAGCTGTAGTCCCTGTCTGTTCCTGTCTGGGAAATGCACCTGAGAACAATTCCTTCAATATGGACAGCTGCAAAAGCACCAAATAGTACATAGTAAACATAAATAAAAAGAATAGCAACTGTTTCAAACACCACAAAAAACAAGAATATTTAAAAACTATTATAAGGTTACTAAATAAAACAATAGCTGGTACTAAAAGAAGTATAGGAACAAAGGTCCCTTAATTCAGCAGCTGTGTATCAGTTACACATTTATATATCTGAACTATATCGGCTGTAAACCAAGTGGTCGGATGCCACTTCAATTCAATAAATCAAGGCCAGTTCAATGATACACCTGCCGTTGTGCGAAATGTTTCCACTTACCTTCTCTTTGTGTTGCCCAACGGCTGGAGCGTCGGCTCTGACACGGAGGATGGGAGGCTGTACACTCTCCAAAACCCTGTGCTGAGGAAGGAATACAGTCCCCTGGCTGATTCACCAGCCCCTGGAAACCACAATCACACCAAGTTAGTTAAAGGCCGTTTCACACGGTTGACCTTTAGTTATTCTATTCTATTTAATAGTTATTCTATTCTATTTAAGTTACTCTTAAACCTCTACTGCAAAATACATCATGGCATTATGTTTTGCAGAATAATGCCTTTAGTCTTATTTGGTATTTCAAATACAAAACCTTTGGCTTCATTGCTGCTTCTAATCTTTGGTTTTCCCAGAAGGTATAAAGAGAGATAACATTTGAGGTTATTGGAATAACATCCAATATCTTCTGGCAGATTTTCATCTTTACATAAAATCTATTAACATTTTCTTCTGGGCCATCCAGAGACAGAGGAAAACTGCCCAAAGTAAGCATAAAAAACCTTTAGGCCCTTTGTTTATTACCAAGTTTAGCGTGTCGCCTGTCCTTACATTTACTGAGATGGGGTTGGGTGTCAAGCAGGCCTCGCCAATAACCTGCCACAGACGGTTCACCTAATCGCAGGTCAGGTTTGATCTAAATAGAATGACACGGGATGGCAGGACCTAAGTGGAGTTTATTGATAACAAAGCGAGGTTGTCCATGAGCTTCTCACCCTCAGAGCAGAGGATGCCATAAACCAGCATATGATATGCTTGCAGACTTCCTCTTTTGTCATCAACAAATCCCACCCACAAACTTGAATGTTTGAGAAGGATTACAGAAAAGCTTTGCATTCTTAGCATGACTTTGAATAAGTTAGCCAAGTGATTTTACTCCATTTATACCATTTTCCTTATTCATACATAAACTAAATGCTACGATGTATTTCTGCTAAAGGTGGTTGCACAAGCTTTCAAATCATGGGCTGTACTTTAACTCCAACATAGTGTCTGCATAGTGACTTTTTTTCTCAACAAGTAATTAAAGGGTGTAATGTGTCAAAGGCTGCTGTTCATCTGAGGTTTTATCTACCCAATTCTGTTGAGAGCCAGATGATTGTGGTATAATGTCCTGAAACGTAAAACCTTAGAACTGACATGGGATATACTTAGTTGAAGGAAATATCACATTAGTGTAATAAAATATATTATAGGCTGCATGTTAGTGTGGTGGTTAGTACAGTTGCCTGACAGGAAGAAGGATCCTGGTTTGAATCTTAACTGAGGTTTTTTGGTGTGGAGTTTGCAAAACCCCCCATTCCTGTTTCAGGGTCTCCAGATAGCCCAGCTTTCCTCCCACAGTTCATAAACAAATAAATATAATATTTTTCTGATTGGAATTGAGAATGGCAAGCCATCCAGTGAATATACAGAATATAAATGAATGTACACAACAAATACACTAGCATTTAGTAACGAATGCTCCAGTTTTCTTATCCCAACAAAATAAAAAATAAAGCAGCATTGTGACGCCTGTCTTTTATCAGACACAGACCAACTGCAATATACAATCCGGTGAAAAGGTTTACCAGCACCTGCTGTGGATTACACAGGAATCGGCTTTATTAGAGCCACTGCCTAACACCCAGTAAGCTCGATAACGACTTTAACCTGCATAAACCTGTAGTGTAAGAATCACACCAACCGAGCTCTGGGACATCCCGAACAACAGGGTTGTTGTTTGAACCACCTGCTCGTTGTTCAGGAAACTTGACGAGCAGCTGTTTTGTCTGCTAGTTTGGTTACTATAACCGAGATGTGAGAACTTCAGCGAGAAACGACGTTTCCGGGCAAAGTTCTCTGTACGACAGCCAGCGTGTAGTTTAACAGCAGCTACGTTTCCTCATCCAACATGCGCCACTTTAGTTTGCCTGTCACTCGTAATTGTATATGCAGAGTTTGTGAGTTATGTGAAAATAAGACACTATAATGTTGATTTATTGCTTAATTACCGTTGCCTGTGTGTTTACTCTAAGCTGTCTCTGCCGCCTCTCCTCCTCTATGACCAGCTCTATTTTATCAAGCTGTTCTAGGACAACCTCCCGTTGATGGAAATGGAAAGCTGGGTGTAGTGAGGCCATGGTGAAGAGCAGCGCCAGTTGCTCCAGAGCCCCAGCCGCTGGGTTGGTGGCGGACAGTTCGCACGTCTGCGCTGACCGCCCGCATAGGTTTCCGTAGGGAGGCGGTGGATATAACGAGTGGGGGTGAGGGTCCCTGAGTCGGGCTAGGGAGTAGTCATAATTTCTGCAGAACAAGGCCGGATCGACACTGCTCAGTATCCGAGAGAAAATTCCAGCACATTCCCTGCTGTCGGATCCGAGGAGAGAGAGGCAGACGAGGAGTTTGGACCTAACCACTGGATCAATCACGTCCGTCAAAACTCCCAAATCGCTCGGGTTATTTGCCCGACACTCGAAATCCCGTAAAACATGATAGTCTTTTCTAGCAAGATCCTCCAAGTAAGATCCCATAAACCTGAGCTCCAGGGGTTGGCACATATGTAGCAGCCCGCACATGAACTCGATTCTCTTAGCAGGGTTCAGAAGTAGGCCAAACCATTCAAAAACGGTCTCCTTGTCCAGCTGCGATGCATCCACATTCGTTTTTGGCGACTCCTGTAGTCTCTCGTACACCGAAGAGGGAGATGCCGGCCTGGGAACATGTTGATGCTCTGTCCGATCCAATGAATCGCCGTCAGCCGTTTCGTCGCCTCCTTCCTCGCCCGTTTTCATCGGTAGCTTCATTTTCAACATTATCAGTTACAAGAGAGGCCTCAACGTGTGAACAACGAACCAATGTACATTATTTACATCTAGCGCAGTGTCATAAAACCGAAGAGACGAAAACTGTCGACCTGTGTCTGTATTTTAGTTAGCTAATCATCGAACGAGGGAAGCGATAAAGCCTGTATGTTTTTTTTTTGTTATGTTTTTCGTTCAGTCTCTTCTTCTATCAATTTCCAGGAAACCGCCTATGTCTGTTCAGTACGTTGCTGCCACCGGGCGATTGAGAACGGAGCTGCTCTAATCTGCAGAGTACGTTTTAGGAAATGCTAAAATGTATTGAATGCAATGATTTTTATTTCGAATATGTATGGTAAATAAAAAAAGAGAAAATAATCAAATCTAAATTCAGTAATGTACAAAAGTTAGTAGCCTCTCTTTAAATATTTTTTTTTATCTTTACATTAGTGACAAACAACCTCAGACAAATAACAAAACATTACTTTTTACTCTGGAAAGTGCAATAGTCAACATTTGAAGTGGAAAACACACATGCTACAATTTTTAAGCAATGTCCTATTTTGTACTAGGACAATTCGGATTAAATATTTGTATCCCCTTAAAATTAAAATACAAAAAATACTTTTTTTAATCCCCAAAGGGAAATTGTTTCTGTGGATTTTCTCCAGCAAGGAGCAGTTGTTGAACAGCAGAGCTGAGATGCTAGGCCCAGGCTCCACCAGCAGCCACCAGGACCAGACCCTACCTACCCTGGACTACGCCACCAGCCATCGGGCCCAGGCTCCACCAGCAGCCACCAGGACCAGACCCTACCTACCCTGGACTACACCACCAGCCATCGGGCCCAGGCTCCACCAGCAGCCACCAGGACCAGACCCTACCTACCCTGGACTACGCCACCAGCCATCGGGCCCAGGCTCCACCAGCAGCCACCAGGACCAGACCCTACCTACCCTGGACTACGCCACCAGCCATCGGGCCCAGGCTCCACCAGCAGCCACCAGGACCAGACCCTACCTACCCTGGACTACACCACCAGCCATCGGGCCCAGGCTCCACCAGCAGCCACCAGGACCAGACCCTACCCACCCTGGACTACGCCACCAGCCATCGGGCCCAGGCTCCACCAGCAGCCACCAGGACCAGACCCTACCCACCCTGGACTACGCCACCAGCCATCTGGCCCAGGCTCCACCAGCAGCCACCAGGACAAGACCCTACCTACCCTGGACTACGCCACCAGCCATCGGGCCCAGGCTCCACCAGCAGCCACCAGGACCAGACCCTACCTACCCTGGACTACGCCACCAGCCATCGGGCCCAGGCTCCACCAGCAGCCACCAGGACCAGACCCTACCTACCCTGGACTACGCCACCAGCCATCGGGCCCAGGCTCCACCAGCAGCCACCAGGACCAGACCCTACCTACCCTGGACTACACCACCAGCCACCAGCCACCGGGACCCTAGACTACACCACTAGCCATCGGGCCCTGGGTCCACCACTGGCCACCAGGACCAGCCCTTAACTACCCTGGATTATACCACCAGCCATCGGGCCCCGGCTCCAACTTGTCCATAGCTAGCCTGATCAGGGTAGTAGCCACTGTTAGCCACTGGGCTAACAAACAGGTGAGCTTCTGCCAAGATCTTGTCCACCTTAGCCAAATAAATCACCATGCCTCCTAAAAATAAATCAGGCAAAAGGTGAGGAGCTGGAGGGAATCAAACTTTCACTAAACTTTATGTCAGAGGAGATGTCTAAGATAGCAAAACAACAATCTGTACCTCTTGGCTTAATGAAAGAAGTGCAGGAACTGTAAGCTGATTTATAGAAAAGGATTAAAAAATGAATCTCCTCAAAAAATGTGTGAATGAACTGGAACAATATGGAAGATGTTATTGTGAGTGGTCTTAACATCAGGCACGGCTCTTATGCATGGATGATGGCTGAAGCTGGTGACCACAGTGGTGAGGATGAGACACAGGGTGAATCATCGACTATGGAACAACAAGTACTGCAGTTTGTTGTTTTTGTACTCTAGAAACATTGCTCTTAACCATAAGACTATCTCAGTCTGTCACATGTTGCCTTAAAAGGACAACAAAGCAAAATCTGCTATTATTATTTGGTTTGTCAGTAGGAAGGAAAAAATTTATTTATTCTGACAAGCAAAAAAAAAACTGAAAAAACCGCTATATGTACATAAATGAACACTTGACAAAGAAAAAATCTGAAATTGCTAGGCAACCTAGGGCTTTCAGGAAGCAAGGAAAAATCCACTTGATATGGACGAGGAATGGTAAGGTGTGGATAAAACTGCTTGGCACTCCAGAAGAAGCAAGTGTTAATGATAAGAGAGATGGAGGAGTTAGACATACTCAACGGATAATGTTTATGTATAACTCACAACACAGCTTATGAGTGAATTTATTTATTTATTTTTGTCTTTTTTTCCTTTTTTCGAGCGAATATTAATTAATATATCTTATACCAGCATCTAAGATAAACTGCCTACCACAGCTAATAATGAGGATTGGAACAAAAATACCTACAATACAAGTCAAACAGAATTGGAAACATTTGTATTCTCTGAACGTCAACCACATGACATCTTAAGTGATATTGATCCAGATAATTATTTTAATCATGTCCACATTAAGGTTAAGTATTATGAGGAACATCAAATAAATGGATTAATGGATACAAATCAAAAATTATCAATCATTTATATCAATAGCAGGAGTCTCTATGCCAACGTTGAAAGTATTAAGGAGTATTTGAATACCTTTGAAACCCCATTTAGAATCATTGCCATACCAGAAACATGGATTAATGATGGACAACATAAAGACTTTGATTTATATGGGTATGAGATGTACTTTCAAATTAGAAAATGCAAAAAAACGGTGAAGGGATAATACTGTATGTCCACAGAAATCTGAAAAGTAAAGTACTGTCCAACATGACCATAACAGTAGATGAGGTGATGGAATGTTAACAATTCCAATCATAATGGAAAATCGGAAAAACATTAGTATTAATATTAGTAAGCTGCATATTTTAAAGAAATCTGAATTGAGGTTACTCAATAAAATTATGTCAACAAAATGACACTTGATATAATTGAGTAAGGTAATTAATTAAATTTAAAAACTATAAGTAGATATTATTTAAGATAACTGAAAAATTGTTGAGTTTTAGTAATACAATGCCAGACAGGGAGTTAAAGTTGTGCTTAATTTAATGGGAAATGTTATGTAACATTTATTAAGTCTCTCACAATTAGATTGAATTCACTGAAAATCTCAGATAAACTGATTAAAATGTACTAAATATCTAGAAAGTTTTAATTTACAACTGTTTAATTAGTTAGGAAATTTTAAATGACATTTAATCTGTTTTGTTAAGAAATTTTACATAATTACTGAATCTGTAGAGAAAATTGACTTAATTGTAATAGTTATATGAATAAAATTAATAATGCTTACAAGGTATCTACATAAAACAGTTGATTTAATTGTGTAAAATTAATTATATCAACTTACAATTTTGCTTTCTTTTGCTTTTTATACTACATTTATTCTGTCAAGATTTTAAAATGTTACTGCCCAACATCTTTTGCTGTAAAATGCCAAAATACAGTTATAGCAAAAAAAAAAAAAAAAAAGTTACAATCCTAAGTGAATATCACAATTAAACATACTGTACATTAAAACAAAATAATAACATAAATAACAGTGGCCATCTGGGTGATGTCTAACTTGACAAGTGCATAATTGGAAGACTGAACTAAATTCATTAAACAAAGCATCAAAGTAATTATGTAATTTGACTTTGTGACGTCACTTCACTTGGTCTATGTTTCTTTAGGCTGTTCACTTCTGGTGACAGTCTTGCACAATCCAGTTCAAAGAAAAGTTTCTGGAGTACTTCAAAAAGGCGTACCTTAATTCTTTGGTATAGACGAGATCCACTGCAATCCAATAAGCATGGCACAAGCCCTTGGAACATTATGTGAACAGGGAGAACTCTCACCCCCTTCACATGCTACCAACATTATCAGGGTCCAGCGACAATTCAATCTTGATTTTGTAGATTTTCTTTTTTCAGCAAGGTCTTGAGACACACCGTCTCCATCAGCATCCTAGAAAACAATAAAAACATTGGGTTAAACTGTCATGCCAAAGGAAAATTTCCAAACACATCTCCCAAAATTTTTTGACCCTTTTGAAGAAAAAGAAAAGCTAAGAAAAAGAAAGACATAGCATATGTCAGTCTCAGCTTTAGAAACATTATGGTTTTTGTTTTAGAAGAACATGAAATAGTGAAGTTAGAAAAACTCTCAATCACAGTTGTTTAGCTTAGTGATATCTCTCTCGGGAGAGAGAACAATGCTCATTAATGTCAAAATTGCTAGTTAGGTAAATCAAGTTGAGATGCAAATATACTGAAATCACATCCTATTTGTCAAGAGTTCCTTAAAAATCCCTTACTTTTAAATGTGTCTTATACAGACACTATATAGAAAAATATCTGTGGATTGAGACACCTTTCCAAAGATGCCATTGTGTCGAATTAATCTGGTATTTGGGGAATTTGGAAGCCATAAAATTCACTAATGCATTCTTTGAGTAGTTTTTGCAGGGCTCATTGTTGGCATGCTAAGAGAGGCTCCTAACTGGGCACCTCTGTTCCTATTCAGGGGTGTAAGTAAAGAGCAAATATCAAAGTAACAGTCAAATAAATACCAGGATGCAGGTTTTACAGGCAGAGGTTTGTGTTGTAAAAACATCAGCAATATTATTCATTTGACCTGTAACTGAATATGAAAATATGGCTTAATGGTGTAATTTTAATTTAAGGTTCATCTCAATCTGGGTCTGAAGCAGCTAATGGGAACACATTCTCATATCCAAGGCTCTAGACCAGGGGTGTCAAACTCAAATACATAGTGGGCCAAAATGTAAAACTTGAACAAAGTCGCGGGCCAGCATTGGACAAATGAACCTTTTAATATGGACCCAAACAAGATTTGCTTTAACATTGAATATGGAACAAGCAATACTTATTACTATACAATTTATAACTTAATAGTCCAGATATGAAAAAAACAATTTCAAATAAAAAAAACATCAATGACATTCATTTATTAAATAAAATTTAAATAATAATAAATAATAATAATTTTTTAAATAAAATAACAATAATAAAATCAATCAACCATTCAAGCCCATGTCTTGGAGTAGCAAGAAAAGGTGAACAAAGAAAACATTAATTATTGCTCAGTTTGCTGCACACTGATCTAATCTGATGTGCTCAAGCCAAATACCTGGCATCTCTTCTTGGATGATAGTTCATCAATGTCTGGGCTCAGGCTTTGAGCTGAGGAAATCCTCAGTATCGAGCGAAGGTGTTCATCAGTCAGACGTCTCCTGTGAGATGTTTTGGTCATCTTCATGGAGGAGAAAATTGCTCACATAGATAAGTGTCAGAGATGAACTGTGGAAACTGTGCGGCGCCCACAGCATCATACTTTGACTTCAGCGTGTCATTACACTGGAGTTCAGTTAGCTCCATTTGGAGGTTGGTTGGTGCGTTTTCCACATTAACTGCGAAGGGATTACTGAGCAGTTCAAACCTACATTTCTGGACATCAAAGCCGGCAAATCTCCGGCTAAACTCAGCGCCGACTACACTGAGTTTTTCAGCAAACGCATGGGAACAAGGTGGTAAAGAACTGCGTTTTCATGGTTTGGCAGCAGGGAAAGTGGCCAAGGTTTCCTTGCAGCATCTGATTCTCCCACAGGCACAGTTTAGTTTTGAAAAGCCCTCACTGCAGCGTACATGTCTGTGATGATGCGCCCCCGCCCCTGAAGCTGCAGGTTCAGGGCATCGAGATGGCTCGAGATGTCACACAGAAACTTTTTCTCCCCAAGCTCTGCTGTGTCCTTCCCTTTGCTTTCCAGAAACTGACATATTTCCTCATGCAGCTCGAAACATCTATTCATTACTTTTCCTCGGCTTAACCATCTCACCTCTGGGTATTCCGAACCACACTCCTCCAGAAAAGACTTAAACTGGCGGTGATTCAGACCTTTGGCTCTTATAAAGTTAACTACTTGTGTTACTGTGGTCATAACATGTTCCATCTTTAGGGCTTTGCCACACAGTGATTCCTGGTGTATGATGCAGTGATAAACAGTTAGTTCGCCTGCACAGTTCTCTTCCTGCATCTTCTCCCGGACCCTGCCCACCAGTCCACTTGTTTTACCGCACATCGCTGGCGCACAATCTGTCGTTAATCCCACGAGTTTATCCCACGGCAGCTTTATTTCAGTTATGCATTTGGAAACCTCCTCAAAGATTTCCTTTCCTGTGGTTGTGCCATGCATTGATTTGAATCTCAATAGCTCCTCTGTAACAATATAATAATTGTAATAATTGCTCAGAGGTAATGTTCTGGGTCTCTGGAAAGCTCTTAGGGACAATTTGTCTTGTAATAGATGCTATATAAAAAAATTGAATTGAATTGAATTCATAGTACCTCCATAGAGTATAAGGTATCCCAGATATGAGCCTCAGAACACAAGTACTTTACAAGTTAGGAGCTTTTGAAAATTGTCCAAAGCAGCTACCTGGGTCCGATAATAAGGTATACCAATTTGGACACAAATTGGCTATAGTATTGCATTATATGCAAGGTATCTGTAGTGAACACCATGTTAAGATCTTGCCATTGGCCATTGTGCACTTTTGAACTAATGCAAAGGTACACCGTTTTGGACACGACTGTCCAATCGGCTATACCGTTGTACTGTATGCAAAGTATCTAAAGGGGACACAATTTAAGGTATTGCCGCTGTACACATGAGGGTGACACCTTGGGTGATTGTCCAGTAATTATTAAAGTAATCAACTATCATCAAGAGAAATCATGTATAATCTGAGAAAGATTCAAACAACTTCTCTTAATTTTTATTTTCAGAACATTTTTAAAAAGAAAAACATACTGTTAACTACATGTGGTATAAAAATATAAAAAAACCATGTATCTACTAAAAACAAAAATGAAATACAAGGCAGACTCACTATGCTAACTGTGTGATTCTTAGCTGTACAGCTTAATAAACTATACAAACCGGAGCTCTCCTGTACCGTATTTATTTAATAGAGATAATTTCCACAACAATACTTATTAAGAAATTGTATTACATTTTTTAGGATTCCTTCAAATTGGAATCCTCTTTATTCCTTTTCTGATCCTCCTAGGTGCAGTCTTCTTTAACAGGATCAGCTTCTACATAACACTCCTATCTGTAACTTCAACAGTTGCTGGGATTCTCAGGGAGCCAATAGGAGAGATCGGACAAAAAACCTTTTTTGGTAAAAGAACCAAACAAAAAGTGAACACAAAAACTATATCTCCTTCACTTCATCAGTCTCCCTGACGTGCCAATCGCTCCTGTCAGAAGTTGCTATATTCTGCAAATTATATCACCTTCTGATACAATGATAAGGTATTGCTTTTGGCCGTTGTCCACATCAAATACCTTGGATGTAATGCAAAGGTATACTGATTTGGACACAAGTGTACAAATGGGTATATCTTTGCATTACATGCAGGGTATCTGCAGTAGACGCAATGTTAAGGTATTGCCATTGTCAAATGAAGGGGACACGTTTTTGGTATACCAGACTCAATGGTCAGGCCTGGTGAAAGCACAGAAATTTCAGCTTTCAAAAACGTTGTATTTGACAGTTGCAGACTATAGTATGTAACCTCATTGAATGAGTCACACAAGTTGTCCAATTACTTTTAAACTTTACACCGCTGCAATGCCCCAAATGTCAACCTCATGACATACGTACTTTAATAGTTATGACCTTTTGAATGGTGTCCAAAACAATTAACCTGGGTCCAATTATAAGGTATACTGTTGTAGACACTCATGTCCAATTGGCTTTGCAGAGGTCTTGACCCAAAATGAATTTTTTTTCAAGTTCATATTTCGACATGCTCCAGAGCATCTTCTAAACACTTCCCTTCCCCTGAGGGGAAGGTGTCCATTTGTAATGCAAACTATATGGGGGGAAAAAGTTAGGGAAAAACCCATGTTAAAGTATCTGACAACTGGCGGCAGGAATTTGAGAACAGGAATTTGTAGCACCTTCCTGCGGCTTCCTTCCTTTCTGACGGAAGTCTACGTTTGGGGCGTCACCCACGTTCCACTGTGTTGATTTGGAGAAGAAATTCTTTTGGAAAATTCACCAAAACTCTCAAGTTTTTGGGGCTGAAAAATAATCATTTGATAATCGTAATACCTTTACACAGAGCCTTCTGACAATGACAATACCTTGAATGAAAACCAGCCAAAGGTATTGCCGCCCTATGGGCTTGGGTTGTAGGCAAATATCTATCTATCTATCTATCTATCTATCTATCTATCTATCTATCTATCTATCTATCTATCTATCTATCTATCTATCTATCTATCTATCTATCTATCTATCTATCTATCTATCTATCTATCTATCTATCTATCTATCTATCTATCTATCTATCTATCTATCTATCTATCTATCTATCTATCTATCTATCTATCTATCTATCTATCTATCTATCTATCTATTCTCTTATACATAGATGATCTTTATCATAACTGCCAGATGGTTAAGGTTTCTTCATGGTCAGACTAAATAGTTAATAGAACTGAATAGTTCTTCAGTTCTGAGACAGGCATGACTGGGATTAATCTGGAATAGTTACATGTTATACTTGCCTGTGGGCTGTGTGATTTTTGAATCTGAAACAAATTGTCAAGAGCAGAGTTCAGAGTGTGTGGCTGTGCTGCATTCATGCGCACACACAGACGCACGCACGTACGCACATACGCACGCATGCACGCACGCACGCAGGCATACACACACACACACACACACACACACACACACACACACACACACACACACTCCTCCACCGTACTTCCTCTAGCCCGATGAGTTATTGTGATATGACTTGTGCTCACTCTTCGCCAGACAAAGTTTTTTTTGTGGCTTGGTGTGAAGACTGCAAGAGAAGTCTTTAAACTGGGTAATTGGTAAGAAATTAATCTACACAAATATCTACAGTTTCTTTGTTAAAAGTATTATTTTATTGCTTCTCCTGTTATAGATAACTTCAAGATATTTTCTAAATAATTTCCAATTTCATGTTGATACTGTGGCATTGTAACACAATGTGTGTTTGCGCCATTTCTATTTGTTCCAGAGTTTTCAGTGATTGCAAAGATGGAAACAACCCCATTTGACTATGACTATGAAAATGAAACTGATGATCCTTTCACAGAAGTTCCACCATGTAACGTTGAAGCTGGGAACAATCTGGGAGCCCAGCTATCCATCCTTTATTACTTTATGTTCATCTTCAGTCTCATTGGCAATGGACTGGTGCTAATTATCATAAATCGGTAAGTAGGCTAACCACTTCCAGAACTTATTCATTCAAACACAATTAAAATAAAATAAGAATGGGTCACTGACCGACCTTTGTATCATTGGCTCAATTCTTAAGTTTTTTCAAGTCTTAACTTTTTCACAATTTGTTTTCCATTAGTTATTTACAAAGTATGTTCTGAATTTTGTATGTAAAACTTCAACATTTCCTGTGTAGAGACAAAAGAAAAGAAAGTACAAGAACATCATCATATATACCTCAGTCTGGAGTTAAATCAAACCAAACTTGTTTTTATATATACCTTTTGTACAATAAAATGCAGCATGAAGGGCTTTAAAGTAAAAAAACCAAACTGCATGGTAGGGGGCCACAACCCCTACCAGAGAAGGGGTCTGGGACAGAGTGCCAAATATCACCTCTCTTGGATGGATGTATGCACCTAATCACAATGTAAGGAATAGTGGACTTTGAGCCATTGTTGCATGAACCGGAGTCAACAGCCCTCCCAATGCAGAGGACTCCCACTGAGGAAGCACTGGAGTTGCAACGTAAAAAGTATGAAAAATATAAATAAGAGAAATAAATAAATATATAAAAATAAACAAATATTAGGTAGTAGTAATAATAATAATAATAATAATAATAATAATAATAATAATAATAATAGAAATAGGCAAGTAAATAAATGTCAACAATAAATTAACAATGGGAATTTAAAGAAGGCCAGTGCCCGAGGACCCGAGGGTCCACGAGGTGAAAGCAAATCAGTAAGATAAGAAAGGGTGAGATCATTAAGACTTTTTAAAATCATAAGCAGTACTGAAAGACACAGGGAGCCAATGCAGTGATTTTTTTAAAACTGGTGTAATTTGAGCCCGCTTACTGGTCTTCATCAACAGCTGAAGGTATTATACCTTCAGCTTCTTCAGAAGTTTTTTTGGAAAGACCAGAAAACATCAGCATCTCTGTGTTGGCTCGAGAGAGAGAAACGAACAGAATCTGACTATATTCTTAATATCAACTTATCCAGATCAACTTATCCCTAATCTTATATGTGCCACAGGTTTTAAAAGTTGCAGTAATTAAACCATTATTTAAAAAAAATAACTCTCTTGACCCAGATAATTTAGCTAATTATAGACCAATTTCCAACCCTCCATTTGTATCTAAAATTCTGGAAAAAGTTGCAAGTCAGGTGTGAGGCGCGAGTGCTGATAGGCATCAACAACACATCTCTCCAGTGTTAGCTTCCCTCTATTGGTGCAGGTTTACTTGTAGTTCCTAGAGTATCCAAATGTAGATTTGGAGAACGGATTTTCTGTTATCAGGCAGCATTACTATGGAACTAACTTCCAATTTGGTTTAAGGAGGCTGACACCACTTCTACCTTTAAAACCATACTTAAAGCATTTCTGTTAAGTAAAGAATATATTTAGTGCAAACTTTAATGGGCCCGTAGTCACAGCTGCAGCTGCAGGACCAGACTGCTGGTCTGAAACACAGATTCATCCTAGACATGCTGCTTTAGACTTACACTGCAGGGGGACCCCAACATGATCCACTGACTGATGCCCCTCACCTCCTCTGTCTCTCTTACCCTTCTTCAGCTCAATCCTCAGTTATTAATTAACAGTATCTCATAAGCATAATTGTGCTCCATTGTTCTTGTAGTTTGTTGTGCTGGTCTGTCTCCTCTTTTTCTCTTCTGTACATGTTTGCAAGCCAGAGTCTCAGGAGCTGCATGCTGACCTGCAGTCCCTCCCTCTAACCATCCCAGTGTTTATTTCCACCTGTCTGTATAGATGTGTCTGTTGGATACCTACTGACATCCTGACCTGCAGTCCCACCCTCTGACCATCCCAGTGTCTGCTGTCTACACCTGTTTGTATAATAATCTCTGTAGATCACCAACTAACCATGTATCAGCCATATATACAAGGGACATTTAGTTCTTTTGTACATTTGAAGGTGTGTCTTGTTGTCTTGTGTCTCTCCTTCCTCTGTTCTTCATTCTCTCTTTCTCATCTCCCTTTACCTGCTCTACCCGGCTGACCTTTGGCAGGATGCCCCCCCCATTATGAGCCATGGCCTGCTCAAGGTTTCATTCCTCTTAAAGGGGATTTTTTTTCCTTACCACTGTGTAGCTTAAGGTTTTTCTACCAATAGGGGAGTTTTTACCTCCCATTGTTTATGTACTACTTGCTTGGGGGTCATGTTCTTGGTCTCTGGAAAACACCTAGAGACCTAGACAGTCACCTTTATCCCTAGTTCAGGTCATGTTTGAGATCAACATTGCTTTTTTATTATTTTTTTCACATCTACACTTTTGGTCTTTATCTTGGCTAAATTTGCTCTCTATTTACTGCTTTGTTTTTAAAAAAAAAGCACTTGGCTAAGGTGAGGAAAACATTGGTGGGCGTGGAGTATCTCAGATGTGTAGTTTCCTATTTGCAATATTTTACATTGTAACTTTTGCGGTCTCAATGGACACTACAGATGTTAGCCATTTAAGCTTTCATGACACCTATTTTCAATTTTTCTATCTAAAACACAACAGCTGGCACTGCACATTCATGTCTTTTAGGAAGTAAAAGTGTTTTCCATATTGAATTCATCTGAACATACAATCAACTTAATATCACTGCTTTTCCAAATGATAATTGTGACTTTTTTTTTCTTCTTCTCAGGTTTGAACGATTAACCACTGTGACGAACATCTTGCTGCTGAACTTGGTGTTTTCCTCCCTGATATTCATGAGCAGCCTTCCCTTCACAGCTGTCTACATGCAGCTCTCCAAGTGGATATTTGGTGATGTTATGTGCAAGATTAATGGAAGTGTCTACTATCTGGGATTCTACAGTTCTGTCCTCTTTTTAACTCTTCTGACCTTTGACCGACACCTGGCAGTTGTATACTCTCTAGGTGCATCACAAGTGAGAAATCGAAACTATGCAGTAATTTCTTGTGCGGTGGTGTGGCTGGTCAGTGGCTTGGCATGCATCAGACCAATGATCCTCCATAACACATTTGTGTTTATGGGAAAGCCCTTGTGTGATGAGTATCCTGGTCAGCTTCCTAATATTGATGTGGTCAAGCTGAGAACATCTGGATTTTACATTCAGCTTTTTCTTTTCCTAATCTTTCCTCTGGCTGCTATAATCTATTGTTATGTTAGGATTGTGATTACTGTCATATCATCCAAAATAGCTACCAAGTTCAAAACAGTCAGGCTTATTTTCATCATTGTATTACTGTTTTTCATTTGCTGGACTCCTTTCAACATTGTGATACTGATATATGATGAACCCACTACCTGTAAGGAAGTACAGAAGCGTGTTTATGCCCTTCATATTACTCGTAGCATTGCCTACATATACTTTTGCATCAGTCCCCTTTTCTACACATTTGTAGGAAAAAAATTCCAGAACTACTTTAGGCAGCTGCTAGTAAAACGATTCCCATGGTTGAAGAAGCACATTTCCATCAGTAATTCCATCACTAATTCCATCAGAACGAACATGTCTACAAAAAGTACACGTAATGAGCTTTAGTCTAAAGTGTCCCATTCATTTAGTTATTGGAAAAAAAACAATTACATGGTGGAGTTGTAGTGCATAACTGTAAATGGTAGGGAGAGCTGTTATTGTCCATCATAGAAATGATAGATATCGGTGAGAAAATAATTAAGTAGAAAATCAATTAAGTAGGGGCAGCACGGTGGCTTAGTGGTTAGCACTCACAGCAAGAAGGTTCCCGGTTCAATTCCCGGCCCGGTGGGTCTTTCTGTGTGGAGTTTGCATGTTCTGCCCGTGCTTGCGTGGGTTCCCTCCGGGTACTCCGGCTTCCTCCCACAGTCCAAAAACATGCATGTAAGTTAATTGATCATTCTAAATTCTCCCTAGGTGTGAATGTGAATGTGAATGTGAGTGTGATTGGTTGTTTGTCTTCTATGTGGCCCTGGATAGACTGGTGACCTGTCCAGGTGGACCCCTGCCTTTCGCCTGATATGCGTCGGGATAGGCTCCGACAGACCCCCGTGACCCGGAAATGGATAAAGCGGGTATAGATAATGGATGGATCAATTAAGTAAAAAGAAAATACAAAGCAAAAAAAAAAAAAAAAGCTTCTCCCATTGGAGAGAGCAAAGCTGTAGAGAACAGATTGTTCCAAAACAGTGATCAATATACAATGCTGTAAGAAAGTTCTCTCTTTTTCAACGTGAGACATAGATTTCTGAAGTACAAGCACACATATCCAGTTACCAACTGCAGTGTGTCCTTTTAGGTTTAAAAGAAAAAAAATAATATTAACTCTCTAAAATATTTATTTATATACGCGTGCAACTTCCTGTTGTTTGTAAACAAGACAGATTTTACTGTTTACTATTTAAGTGCAATTAATCAACAGATCAGAATTTCTGTTCCTGTTTGGCTTGATTCTAGTTATTTCTTCCTTTTTGTGGACCTGGCCATTATACAAATATAGCCTGCTTTGTCCATATCAAAGATTCACACATTAATAAATGTGACCACAATGTGGTCACATTTATTAATGTGTGAATATGTGAATGTGTCAGCATGACCTTGAAGCTGGAGATGTTTTTGTTTTTTGTCATTATATGTCATTATTTGTCAATTTGATTAAATAAAGCGATGTAATCAATTGTAAAACCTTTTATTGGAGAGTCAATCAGAAACTGCTTTTATATTATGTATCCAGCATGAGTTTGGTATGACTGATGCTAATATTTAGTTCTTCAAGAGGCTTAATGGCTGGCGTTTTATACTAAGCTAATATTGCTTTTCGTCCCTCATAAAAAGTAAACAATGAATGGCTGTCTTCCAAAAAGGTGAAGTGAATGGTTGGTTGCTGTTTGTTTCATTTGATTTTCATCTTTTCCTGTGTAAATCATAAACATTTTGTTAAATCTTGTGCTTTATTATGCTCATGTGCTTATTTCTGTTTCAGGATCTAACACCTCCTTAATAAAGAAATTTGTCTAAATTTAATTTTAGGCAATGCCCTTTTTTTCATTAAGTACTCTTGTGCATTTTTTGTGACACTGGATGCTGCGTACATTTATACCATGTGCTTTATGGGAGGATTAAAAAGTGAATCTATTCAACTTCTTTGGAGATTTATTCATAGTTCTTCTGTCTCTACATACAAATATACTATTAATTGATCATTAGCATCACCACATTACCTGATTAATTGTCTCATTAGGGGCAGCTGTTACAGCTGTTAATGAAAATAATTAAGTAAAAATTAAAAATGTTCAACTGATGGTTTTTAAGCTGGGTGATGGATGTGTGTCCAATCAGATAAATTTAGGTGAGCTAACCAGAGAGGTGTGGAAATTATCCTCCAATCAAAGTCAAGAGCAAGAGAGCAGCAAACTTCCTTACAGGCGGTGGTTAGGGTAATCAAATGTGCTTTTAGGACTTAGTAAGGCAGTTATGCAGCGTTTTCCAACCCTGGTCCTTGGGACACACTGTCCTGCATTTTTAGATGCTACCCTACTTCAGCACACCATGGTACAAGTGGCTGTGTCAGTAATAGAATTGTACATACCTTGGTGACAAGCTGGGAATGACCGTTAATGTGAATCAGGTGTGTTGATTCAGGGACACTTCTCAAACATGCATTTATTGCTTCCACTTTACCATTGACAGATCGAATATTGTTTGTTTTTTTTTTTTGTTTTTTTTTGAGAAATCGATTTGGGGTTAAGAAAGCTGGGATTTCCTCTGCACGTTTAGTAAGAGGTACTTACCAGTATTCTTTCGGTAAATCAAGCCTACTGATGTAATTAGCTGCACCATTAGTGTTCACATAATCCTCTAATCTGGGTAGCGGATATGCATCTCTAACAGTTACGAAGTTTACTTTTCAGTAATCGGTGATAAACCTTGGGGTGCCATCAGGGTTACCTTACATAATGCATGCACTCCATCGACTGTTACTAGGCTTGGCAAATCTGTGGTTTAACATATAGTCCATCTCACTTTTCATGAGTGCACTTTTGATAGGGTTCGCTCTGTAAGGGCGTTGTTTTATTGCTTTTGTATTGCCAACATCAATATCATGTGAAATCACATCTGTAGGAATATCACTGCACAATTTGGAGTGTGTATTTATTTAAGAAATTATCTCCTATTTCTTTGTGAGACATATGTGAGACAATAAAACTCTGCTCACTATTCTGGTGGTTAATCTGGATTGTGACGGTTAAAGTCCATGTTTTAGTGGTTAGAGTCCACTGTTACTAACGTTAATGTGTACATGTTGTATGAATGTGTGAAGGATTGCCAGCAGTGAATAACTGAAGCAGCACTGGCTGAAACCTCCACAGTGTCAACGTATACCAGTGGTCTGTTGAAGTAAGTTTTTCACTTTGGATTAAGGTCATAGTTTTTAACTAACACAACACAGAATACCATAACCATTATAGCAGAAGCAATTTGAAACCATCCTAATGGGAAAACCTCAGAGTAAGACCCCACTGAGTGGGGCGCCAGAAGGTGATGTTAAGTATATATTTCAAAGAAAGAAGAAGAACACTGAGTATTTGACAAAATGGAAAAGAAAATATGAAAGGACAGGGAGGCGGAAAGTAGAATAGTGGCAGGGTACGGTCAGTAAGCTGGAAATAAGTGTTGCTCCTAAAAAAGGCAAAAAGAAGAGGAGTGTAAAAACAAGAAATATGGAAAAAAAAATAGGAAAAAAGGCAGCTGAGGCGAGTGTGTTTCTCTCCTCCCATAAAGTGGGAGGAGAGAAGGAAGATGTGGTATCAGTGGGCTGTCTATTCACAGGAGGCTGAATATGTTAATGTAAAGAAGTAAGGGGGAAGAGGAGCTAGCCAGAGGTATGCAGCAGCACCTAATCCCTAAGTGGCACAAACGCAAAAGGGAGGTCAGTACTCTGCAGCGACACTAGGAGGCTGGACAGAGGAAGATGACACACCCTACAGAAAGACACCCACATAGTGGGAAAGGCAGACCCACTACAGCTATCCCATTTTTATATTTGTAATTTCCAATAGATATCCAGCAAAAC
Organism: Xenentodon cancila; assembly: GCA_014839995.1. Classification (NCBI taxonomy): domain Eukaryota; kingdom Metazoa; phylum Chordata; class Actinopteri; order Beloniformes; family Belonidae; genus Xenentodon; species Xenentodon cancila. Next base: position 4,464,781 of record CM026216.1, on the reverse strand, counting down.
TCTAAAGAAACAACAGTGTTGTCACAGAATTCCCCTTTTTGTGCTTCTCTCAGCAGAGAAAAACAATACGCAGATGTCTGTTCTGGAGGCTGCACATCACTGCTAAACACTTGAAACTGCTTCCCCTTTCTTATATTTGCAATTTGCAATAGATTTCTACCAAAACTCTAAAGAAACAACCGTGTTATACCAGAAATCCTCTTTTTGTGCTTCTCTCAGCGAGAGAAACACAATATGCAAATATCTGTCCTGGAGCCTGCACATCACTCCGAAACACTTGAAACTGCTTCCCCCTTCTCATATTTGCAATTTTCAATAGATTTCTACCAAAAATCTAAAGAAACAACAGTATTTCATAGAAATCCTCTTTTTGGTCTTCTCTCAGCGAGAGAAACACAATATGCAAATATCTGTCCTGCGACTGCACATCACTCAGAAACATTTGAAACTGCTTTCCCTTTCTTATTTTTGCAATTTCTAATAGATTTCCACCACAAATCTAAAGAAACAATAGTGTTATCACAGAAATCTCCTTTTTCAAAGTCAAGTTAAAGTCACGTTTATTGTCAATACAATTACGTTACTCTCAAACGCTCAGTGGCTTACAATAAATTATTTATTCTAAACACAAAGTGCAAATCTAAAATGAAACAAGTTATAGCATGACGTTGGGTTTAAGACCCAAGGCCAGTAAAATTACAGTAAAAACAATGAAATGGCAGTATGATTAAAGACATTATTGTTATGATGAACTGTATCGTGATAATGATGGTGACATGTACAGTTTTTAAAGGTGTGTGAATGTCCTGCAGGTGTTCAGCTTATTGGTCTAGTTAAAGTGACGTGGTGCAAATTAAAGGGGTCCAGTTCTGCCAAAAGTGCCTGGTGCAGATACTGAGGTCAGAATCAGTGGGGTGGTAGGGGGTGGAGGGTGGGAGAGCGGGGGCAGAGAGGGAAACGGAGAAGAGCTGGGAGACTTCTCAGCTTCCTGACGGCCTGGTGGATGAAGCTGTACTTCAGTCAGCTGTTTCTGGCCCGGAGGGCCCGTAGCCTCCTCCCTGATGGCAGCAGACTGAAAAGGCTGTGTGACGGGTGGGTGGGGTCTCTCACGATGCTGAGGGCTTTGCGAGTCAGACGGCTGCTGTAAATGTCCTGAAGTGAGGGGAGAGACACCAACAATTTAAACAGCTGCCCTCAATACACGTTGGAGAGACTTGCAGCAGGATGCTGTGCAGTGTCTGTATCATCATGCTTCAAAAACAGCAAGAAACAACAGTGTTATGAAAGAACACTGTTTTGTGCTTCTCTCAGCGAGCGAAGAACAATAAAGCACTTTGAGTCCTGGACTCTAAATGTCATATTGTGTTTCTCTCGCTTAAAGAGGCACAAAACGCAGAATTCTCTGATACCACTGTTGTTTCTTGATGTTTTTGCAGGACAACTATGGCAAATTGCATCTCTATGAATGGGGAAGCACTGCCAACTGTTTTGAAGTGATTTCTAGGCTGCAGAGACTCTAAATGTCATATTGTGTTTCTCTCGCTGAGAGACGCACAAAACGCAGAATTCTCTGATAACACTGTTGTTTCTTGATGTTTTTGCAGGGCAACTATGGCAAATTGCATTTGTATGAATGGGGAAGCAGTGTGAACTGTTTTGAAGTGATTTCCAGGCTCCAGGACTCTAAATGTCATATTGTGTTTCTCTCGCTGAGAGACGCACAAAACGCAGAATTCTCTGATAACACTGTTGTTTCTTGATGTTTTTGCAGGGCAACTATGGCAAATAGCATCTCTATGAATGGAGAAGCAGTGTGAACTGTTTTGAAGTGATTTCCAGGCTCCAGGACTCTAAATGTCATATTGTGTTTCTCTCGCTGAGAGACGCACAAAACGCAGAATTCTCTGATAACACTGTTGTTTCTTGATGTTTTTGCAGGGCAACTATGGCAAATTGCATCTCTATGAATGGGGAAGCAGTGTGAACTGTTTTGAAGTGATTTCCAGGCTCCAGGACTCTAAATGTCATATTGTGTTTCTCTCGCTGAGAGACGCACAAAACGAGGAATTCTCTGATAACACTGTTGTTTCTTGATATTTTTGCAGGGCAACTATGGCAAATTGCATCTCTATGAATGGAGAAGCAGTGTGAACTGTTTTGAAGTGATTTCCAGGCTCCAGGACTCTAAATGTCATATTGTGTTTCTCTCGCTGAGAGACGCACAAAACGCAGAATTCTCTGATAACACTGTTGTTTCTTGATATTTTTGCAGTGCAACTATGGCAAATTACATTTGTATGAATGGGGAAGCAGTGTGAACTGTTTTGAAGTGATTTCCAGGCTCCAGGACTCTAAATGTCATATTGTGTTTCTCTCGCTGAGAGACGCACAAAACGCAGAATTCTCTGATAACACTGTTGTTTCTTGATGTTTTCGCAAGATAACTATGGCAAATTGCATTTTTATGAATGGGGAAGCAGTGTCAACTGTTTTGAAGTGATTTCCAGGCTCCAGGACTCTAAATGTCATATTGTGTTTCTCTCGCTGAGAGACGCACAAAACGCAGAATTCTCTGATAACACTGTTGTTTCTTGATGTTTTTGCAGGGCAACTATGGCAAATTGCATCTCTATGAATGGGGAAGCAGTGTGAACTGTTTTGAAGTGATTTCCAGGCTCCAGGACTCTAAGTGTCATATTGTGTTTCTCTCACTGAGAGACGCACAAAACGCAGAATTCTCTGATAACACTGTTGTTTCTTGATGTTTTGCATTGGACAACTATGGCAAATTGCATCTCTATGAATGGGGAAGCAGTGTGAACTGTTTTGAAGTGATTTCCAGGCTCCAGGGACTCTAAATGTCATATTGTGTTTCTCTCGCTGAGAGACGCACAAAACGCAGAATTCTCTGATAACACTGTTGTTTCTTGATATTTTTGCAGGGCAACTATGGCAAATTGCATTTGTATGAATGGGGAAGCAGTGTGAACTGTTTTGAAGTGATTTCCAGGCTGCCAGGGACTCTAAATGTCATATTGTGTTTCTCTCGCTGAGAGACGCACAAAACGCAGAATTCTCTGATAACACTGTTGTTTCTTGATGTTTTCGTTGGACAACTATGGCAAATTGCATTTCTATGAATGGGGAAGCAGTGTGAACTGTTTTGAAGTGATTTCCAGGCTCCAGGACTCTAAATGTCATATTGTGTTTCTCTCGCTGAGAGACGCACAAAACGCAGAATTCTCTGATAACACTGTTGTTTCTTGATGTTTTCATTGGACAACTATGGCAAATTGCATTTGTATGAATGGGGAAGCAGTGTGAACTGTTTTGAAGTGATTTCCAGGCTTTCAGGACTCTAAATGTCATATTGTGTTTCTCTCGCTGAGAGACGCACAAAACGCAGAATTCTCTGATAACACTGTTGTTTCTTGATGTTTTTGCAGGACAACTATGGCAAATTGCATTTGTATGAATGGGGAAGCAGTGTGAACTGTTTTGAAGTGATTTCCAGGCTCCAGGACTCTAAATGTCATATTGTGTTTCTCTCGCTGAGAGACGCACAAAACGCAGAATTCTCTGATAACACTGTTGTTTCTTGATATTTTTGCAGGGCAACTATGGCAAATTGCATCTCTATGAGCAGTGTGAACTGTTTTGAAGTGATTTCCAGGCTTTCAGGACTCTAAATGTCATATTGTGTTTCTCTCGCTGAGAGACGCACAAAACGCAGAATTCTCTGATAACACTGTTGTTTCTTGATATTTTTGCAGGGCAACTATGGCAAATTACATTTGTATGAATGGGGAAGCAGTGTGAACTGTTTTGAAGTGATTTCCAGGCTCCAGGACTCTAAATGTCATATTGTGTTTCTCTCGCTGAGAGACGCACAAAACGCAGAATTCTCTGATAACACTGTTGTTTCTTGATATTTTTGCAGGACAACTATGGCAAATTGCATCTGTATGAATGGGGAAGCAGTGTGAACTGTTTTGAAGTGATTTCCAGGCTCCAGGACTCTAAATGTCATATTGTGTTTCTCTCGCTGAGAGACTCACAAAACGCAGAATTCTCTGATAACACTGTTGTTTCTTGATGTTTTCGTTGGACAACTATGGCAAATTGCATTTGTATGAATGGGGAAGCAGTGTGAACTGTTTTGAAGTGATTTCCAGGCTCCAGGACTCTAAATGTCATATTGTGTTTCTCTCGCTGAGAGACGCACAAAACGCAGAATTCTCTGATAACACTGTTGTTTCTTGATATTTTTGCAGGACAACTATGGCAAATTGCATTTGTATGAATGGGGAAGCAGTGTGAACTGTTTTGAAGTGATTTCCAGGCTCCAGGACTCTAAATGTCATATTGTGTTTCTCTCGCTGAGAGACGCACAAAACGCAGAATTCTCTGATAACACTGTTGTTTCTTGATGTTTTTGCAGGGCAACTATGGCAAATTGCATCTCTATGAATGGGGAAGCAGTGTGAACTGTTTTGAAGTGATTTCCAGGCTCCAGGACTCTAAATGTCATATTGTGTTTCTCTCGCTGAGAGACGCACAAAACGCAGAATTCTCTGATAACACTGTTGTTTCTTGATGTTTTTGCAGGAAAACTATGGCAAATTGCATTTGTATGAATGGGGAAGCAGTGTGAACTGTTTTGAAGTGATTTCCAGGCTGCAGGGACTCTAAATGTCATATTGTGTTTCTCTCGCTGAGAGACGCACAAAACGCAGAATTCTCTGATAACACTGTTGTTTCTTGATGTTTTCGTTGGGCAACTATGGCAAATTGCATTTGTATGAATGGGGAAGAAGTGTGAACTGTTTTGAAGTGATTTCCAGGCTAAAGGACTCTAAATGTCATATTGTGTTTCTCTCGCTGAGAGACGCACAAAACGCAGAATTCTCTGATAACACTGTTGTTTCTTGATATTTTTGCAGGACAACTATGGCAAATTGCATCTCTATGAATGGAGAAGCAGTGTGAACTGTTTTGAAGTGGTTTCCAGGCTCAAGGACTCTAAGTGTCATATTGTGTTTCTCTCGCTGAGAGACGCACAAAACGCAGAATTCTCTGATAACACTGTTGTTTCTTGATGTTTTCGTTGGGCAACTATGGCAAATTGCATTTGTATGAATGGGGAAGCAGTGTGAACTGTTTTGAAGTGATTTCCAGGCTCCAGGACTCTAAATGTCATATTGTGTTTCTCTCGCTGAGAGACGCACAAAACGCAGAATTCTCTGATAACACTGTTGTTTCTTGATATTTTTGCAGGGCAACTATGGCAAATTGCATTTGTATGAATGGGGAAGCAGTGTGAACTGTTTTGAAGTGATTTCCAGGCTGCAGGACTCTAAATGTCATATTGTGTTTCTCTCGCTGAGAGACGCACAAAACGCAGAATTCTCTGATAACACTGTTGTTTCTTGATGTTGTTGCAGTGCAACTATGGCAAATTGCATTTGTATGAATGGGGAAGCAGTGTGAACTGTTTTGAAGTGATTTCCAGGCTCCAGGACTCTAAATGTCATATTGTGTTTCTCTCGCTGAGAGACGCACAAAACGCAGAATTCTCTGATAACACTGTTGTTTCTTGATATTTTTGCAGGGACAACTATGGCAAATTACATTCTTATGAATGGGGAAGCAGTGTGAACTGTTTTGAAGTGATTTCCAGGCTCCAGGACTCTAAATGTCATATTGTGTTTCTCTCGCTGAGAGACGCACAAAACGCAGAATTCTCTGATAACACTGTTGTTTCTTGATGTTTTTGCAGGGCAACTATGGCAAATTGCATTTGTATGAATGGGGAAGCAGTGTGAACTGTTTTGAAGTGATTTCCAGGCTCCAGGACTCTAAATGTCATATTGTGTTTCTCTCGCTGAGAGACGCACAAAACGCAGAATTCTCTGATAACACTGTTGTTTCTTGATGTTATTGCAGGACAACTATGGCAAATTGCATCTCTATGAATGGGGAAGCAGTGTGAACTGTTTTGAAGTGATTTCCAGGCTCCAGGACTCTAAATGTCATATTGTGTTTCTCTCGCTGAGAGACGCACAAAACGCAGAATTCTCTGATAACACTGTTGTTTCTTGATGTTTTCATCTGACAACTATGGCAAATTGCATTTGTATGAATGGGGAAGCAGTGTGAACTGTTTTGAAGTGATTTCCAGGCTCCAGGACTCTAAATGTCATATTGTGTTTCTCTCGCTGAGAGACGCACAAAACGCAGAATTCTCTGATAACACTGTTGTTTCTTGATATTTTTGCAGGACAACTATGGCAAATTGCATCTCTATGAATGGAGAAGCAGTGTGAACTGTTTTGAAGTGATTTCCAGGCTCCAGGACTCTAAATGTCATATTGTGTTTCTCTCGCTGAGAGACGCACAAAACGCAGAATTCTCTGATAACACTGTTGTTTCTTGATGTTTTTGCAGGACAACTATGGCAAATTGCATTTGTATGAATGGGGAAGCAGTGTGAACTGTTTTGAAGTGATTTCCAGGCTCCAGGACTCTAAATGTCATATTGTGTTTCTCTCGCTGAGAGACGCACAAAACGCAGAATTCTCTGATAACACTGTTGTTTCTTGATGTTTTGCAGGGCAACTATGGCAAATTGCATTTGTATGAATGGGGAAGCAGTGTGAACTGTTTTGAAGTGATTTCCAGGCTCCAGGACTCTAAATGTCATATTGTGTTTCTCTCGCTGAGAGACGCACAAAACGCAGAATTCTCTGATAACACTGTTGTTTCTTGATATTTTTGCAGGACAACTATGGCAAATTGCATCTCTATGAATGGGGAAGCAGTGTGAACTGTTTTGAAGTGATTTCCAGGCTCCAGGACTCTAAATGTCATATTGTGTTTCTCTCGCTGAGAGACGCACAAAACGCAGAATTCTCTGATAACACTGTTGTTTCTTGATGTTTTTGCAGGACAACTATGGCAAATTGCATCTCTATGAATGGGGAAGCAGTGTGAACTGTTTTGAAGTGATTTCCAGGCTCCAGGACTCTAAATGTCATATTGTGTTTCTCTCGCTGAGAGACGCACAAAACGCAGAATTCTCTGATAACACTGTTGTTTCTTGATGTTTTCATTGGACAACTATGGCAAATTGCATTTGTATGAATGGGGAAGCAGTGTGAACTGTTTTGAAGTGATTTCCAGGCTCCAGGACTCTAAATGTCATATTGTGTTTCTCTCGCTGAGAGACGCACAAAACGCAGAATTCTCTGATAACACTGTTGTTTCTTGATATTTTTGCAGGACAACTATGGCAAATAGCATCTCTATGAATGGGGAAGCAGTGTGAACTGTTTTGAAGTGATTTCCAGGCTCCAGGACTCTAAATGTCATATTGTGTTTCTCTCACTGAGAGACGCACAAAACGCAGAATTCTCTGATAACACTGTTGTTTCTTGATGTTTTCGTGGACAACTATGGCAAATTACATTTGTATGAATGGGGAAGCAGTGTGAACTGTTTTGAAGTGATTTCCAGGCTCCAGGACTCTAAATGTCATATTGTGTTTCTCTCGCTGAGAGACGCACAAAACGCAGAATTCTCTGATAACACTGTTGTTTCTTGATAGTTTTTGCAGGGACAACTATGGCAAATTGCATCTTGTATGAATGGGGAAGCAGTGTGAACTGTTTTGAAGTGATTTCCAGGCTCCAGGACTCTAAATGTCATATTGTGTTTCTCTCGCTGAGAGACGCACAAAACGCAGAATTCTCTGATAACACTGTTGTTTCTTGATGTTTTTGCAGGACAACTATGGCAAATTGCATTTGTATGAATGGGGAAGCAGTGTGAACTGTTTTGAAGTGATTTCCAGGCTCCAGGACTCTAAATGTCATATTGTGTTTCTCTCGCTGAGAGACGCACAAAACGCAGAATTCTCTGATAACACTGTTGTTTCTTGATATTTTTGCAGGGCAACTATGGCAAATTGCATCTCTATGAATGGGGAAGCAGTGTGAACTGTTTTGAAGTGATTTCCAGGCTCCAGGACTCTAAATGTCATATTGTGTTTCTCTCGCTGAGAGACGCACAAAACGCAGAATTCTCTGATAACACTGTTGTTTCTTGATGTTTTCGATGGACAACTATGGCAAATTACATTTGTATGAATGGGGAAGCAGTGTGAACTGTTTTGAAGTGATTTCCAGGCTCCAGGACTCTAAATGTCATATTGTGTTTCTCTCGCTGAGAGACGCACAAAACGCAGAATTCTCTGATAACACTGTTGTTTCTTGATATTTTTGCAGGGCAACTATGGCAAATTGCATTTTTTATGAATGGGGAAGCAGTGTGAACTGTTTGAAGTGATTTCCAGGCTCCAGGACTCTAAATGTCATATTGTGTTTCTCTCGCTGAGAGACGCACAAAACGCAGAATTCTCTGATAACACTGTTGTTTCTTGATATTTTTGCAGGGCAACTATGGCAAATTGCATTTGTATGAATGGGGAAGCAGTGTGAACTGTTTTGAAGTGATTTCCAGGCTCCAGGACTCTAAATGTCATATTGTGTTTCTCTCGCTGAGAGACGCACAAAACGCAGAATTCTCTGATAACACTGTTGTTTCTTGATGTTTTTGCAGGACAACTATGGCAAATTGCATTTCTATGAATGGGGAAGCAGTGTGAACTGTTTTGAAGTGATTTCCAGGCTGCAGGACTCTAAATGTCATATTGTGTTTCTCTCGCTGAGAGACGCACAAAACGCAGAATTCTCTGATAACACTGTTGTTTCTTGATGTTTTCATTGGACAACTATGGCAAATTGCATTTGTATGAATGGGGAAGCAGTGTGAACTGTTTTGAAGTGATTTCCAGGCTCCAGGACTCTAAATGTCATATTGTGTTTCTCTCGCTGAGAGACGCACAAAACGCAGAATTCTCTGATAACACTGTTGTTTCTTGATATTTTTGCAGGGACAACTATGGCAAATTGCATCTCTATGAATGGGGAAGCAGTGTGAACTGTTTTGAAGTGATTTCCAGGCTCCAGGACTCTAAATGTCATATTGTGTTTCTCTCGCTGAGAGACGCACAAAACGCAGAATTCTCTGATAACACTGTTGTTTCTTGATGTTTTGCAGGGCAACTATGGCAAATTGCATTTGTATGAATGGGGAAGCAGTGTGAACTGTTTTGAAGTGATTTCCAGGCTCCAGGACTCTAAATGTCATATTGTGTTTCTCTCGCTGAGAGACGCACAAAACGCAGAATTCTCTGATAACACTGTTGTTTCTTGATATTTTTGCAGGGCAACTATGGCAAATTGCATTTGTATGAATGGGGAAGCAGTGTGAACTGTTTTGAAGTGATTTCCAGGCTCCAGGACTCTAAATGTCATATTGTGTTTCTCTCGCTGAGAGACGCACAAAACGCAGAATTCTCTGATAACACTGTTGTTTCTTGATGTTTTCGTTGGACAACTATGGCAAATTGCATTTGTATGAATGGGGAAGCAGTGTGAACTGTTTTGAAGTGATTTCCAGGCTCCAGGACTCTAAATGTCATATTGTGTTTCTCTCGCTGAGAGACGCACAAAACGCAGAATTCTCTGATAACACTGTTGTTTCTTGATATTTTTGCAGGACAACTATGGCAAATTGCATCTCTATGAATGGGGAAGCAGTGTGAACTGTTTTGAAGTGATTTCCAGGCTCCAGGACTCTAAATGTCATATTGTGTTTCTCTAGCTGAGAGACGCACAAAACGCAGAATTCTCTGATAACACTGTTGTTTCTTGATGTTTTCATTGGACAACTATGGCAAATTGCATTTGTATGAATGGGGAAGCAGTGTGAACTGTTTTGAAGTGATTTCCAGGCTCCAGGACTCTAAATGTCATATTGTGTTTCTCTCGCTGAGAGACGCACAAAACGCAGAATTCTCTGATAACACTGTTGTTTCTTGATATTTTTGCAGGGCAACTATGGCAAATTGCATCTCTATGAATGGGGAAGCAGTGTGAACTGTTTTGAAGTGATTTCCAGGCTCCAGGACTCTAAATGTCATATTGTGTTTCTCTCGCTGAGAGACGCACAAAACGCAGAATTCTCTGATAACACTGTTGTTTCTTGATGTTTTTGCAGGACAACTATGGCAAATTGCATTTGTATGAATGGGGAAGCAGTGTGAACTGTTTTGAAGTGATTTCCAGGCTCCAGGACTCTAAATGTCATATTGTGTTTCTCTCGCTGAGAGACGCACAAAACGCAGAATTCTCTGATAACACTGTTGTTTCTTGATATTTTTGCAGGGCAACTATGGCAAATTGCATTTCTATGAATGGGGAAGCAGTGTGAACTGTTTTGAAGTGATTTCCAGGCTCCAGGACTCTAAATGTCATATTGTGTTTCTCTCGCTGAGAGACGCACAAAACGCAGAATTCTCTGATAACACTGTTGTTTCTTGATGTTTTTGCAGGACAACTATGGCAAATTGCATCTCTATGAATGGGGAAGCAGTGTGAACTGTTTTGAAGTGATTTCCAGGCTCCAGGACTCTAAATGTCATATTGTGTTTCTCTCGCTGAGAGACGCACAAAACGCAGAATTCTCTGATAACACTGTTGTTTCTTGATAGTTTTGCAGGGCAACTATGGCAAATTGCATCTCTATGAATGGAGAAGCAGTGTGAACTGTTTTGAAGTGATTTCCAGGCTCCAGGACTCTAAGTGTCATATTG
>CM026216.1:4357642-4453864 GCA_014839995.1 Xenentodon cancila | reverse complement strand
AATAGCATCTCTATGAATGGGGAAGCACTGTCAACTGTTTTGAAGGAATTTCCAGGCTCCAGGACTCTAAATGTCATATTGTGTTTCTCTCGCTGAGAGACGCACAAAACGCAGAATTCTCTGATAACACTGTTGTTTATTGATGTTTTTGCAGGACAACTATGGCAAATAGCATCTCTATGAATGGGAAAGCACTGTCAACTGTTTTGAAGTGATTTCCAGGCTCCAGCGACTCTAAATGTCATATTGTGTTTCTCTCGCTGAGAGACGCACAAAACGCAGAATTCTCTGATAACACTGTTGTTTCTTGATATATTTGCAGGACAACTATGGCAAATACAATCTCTATGAATGGGGAAGCACTGTCAACTGTTTTGAAGTGATTTCCAGGCTCCAGGGACTCTAAATGTCATATTGTGTTTCTCTAACTGAGAGACTCACAAAACGCAGAATTCTCTGATAACACTGTTGTTTCTTGATATTTTTGCAGGACAACTATGGCAAATAGCATCTCTATGAATGGGGAAGCCGTGTCAAATGTTTTGAAGTGATTTCCAGGCTCCAAGACACAAAATGTCATATTGTGTTTCTCTCTCTGAGAGACGCACAAAACGCAGAATTCTCTGATAACACTGTTGTTTCTTGATATTTTTTCAGGGCAACTATGGCAAATTGCATTTGTATGAATGGGGAAGCAGTGTGAACTGTTTTGAAGTGATTTCCAGGCTCCAGGACTCTAAATGTCATATTGTGTTTCTTTCGCTGAGAGACGCACAAAACGCAGAATTCTCTGATAACACTGTTGTTTCTTGATGTTTTTGCAGGACAACTATGTCAAATTGCATTTGTATGAAAGGGGAAGCAGTGTGAACTGTTTTGAAGTGATTTCCAGGCTCTAGGACTCTAAATGTAATATTGTGTTTCTCTCGCTGAGAGAAGCACAAAACGCAGAATTCTCTGATAACACTGTTGTTTCTTGATGTTTTTGCAGGACAACTATGGCAAATAGCATCTCTATGAATGGGGAAGCAGTGTGAACTGTTTTGAAGTGATTTCCAGGCTCCAGGAACTCTAAATGTCATATTGTGTTTCTCTCGCTGAGAGACGCACAAAACGCAGAATTCTCTGATAACACTGTTGTTTCTTGATGTTTTTGCAGGACAACTATGGCAAATAGCATCTCTATGAATGGGGAAGCACTGTCAACTGTTTTGAAGTGATTTCCAGGCTCCAGGAACTCTAAATGTCATATTGTGTTTCTCTCGCTGAGAGACGCACAAAACGCAGAATTCTCTGATAACACTGTTGTTTATTGATGTTTTTGCAGGACAACTATGGCAAATAGCATCTCTATGAATGGGGAAGCACTGTCAACTGTTTTGAAGTGATTTCCAGGCTCCAGCGACTCTAAATGTCATATTGTGTTTCTCTCGCTGAGAGACGCACAAAACGCAGAATTCTCTGATAACACTGTTGTTTCTTGATATATTTGCAGGACAACTATGGCAAATACAATCTCTATGAATGGGGAAGCAGTGTCAACTGTTTTGAAGTGATTTCCAGGCTCCAGGGACTCTAAATGTCATATTGTGTTTCTCTAACTGAGAGACTCACAAAACGCAGAATTCTCTGATAACACTGTTGTTTCTTGATGTTTTCGTTGGAGCACTATGGCAAATTGCATTTGTATGAATGGGGAAGCAGTGTGAACTGTTTTGAAGTGATTTCCAGGCTCCAGGACTCTAAATGTCATATTGTGTTTCTCTCGCTGAGAGACGCACAAAACGCAGAATTCTTTGATAACACTGTTGTTTCTTGATAGTTTTGCAGGGCAACTATGGCAAATTGCATTTGTATGAATGGGGAAGCAGTGTGAACTGTTTTGAAGTGATTTCCAGGCTCCAGGACTCTAAATGTCATATTGTGTTTCTCTCGCTGAGAGACGCACAAAACGCAGAATTCTCTGATAACACTGTTGTTTCTTGATGTTTTTGCAGGACAACTATGGCAAATTGCATTTGTATGAATGGGGAAGCAGTGTGAACTGTTTTGAAGTGATTTCCAGGCTCCAGGACTCTAAATGTCATATTGTGTTTCTCTCGCTGAGAGAAGCACAAAACGCAGAATTCTTTGATAACACTGTTGTTTCTTGATATTTTTGCAGGGCAACTATGGCAAATTGCATTTGTATGAATGGGGAAGCAGTGTGAACTGTTTTGAAGTGATTTCCAGGCTCCAGGACTCTAAATGTCATATTGTGTTTCTCTCGCTGAGAGACGCACAAAACGCAGAATTCTCTGATAACACTGTTGTTTCTTGATGTTTTTGCAGGACAACTATGGCAAATTGCATTTGTATGAATGGGGAAGCAGTGTGAACTGTTTTGAAGTGATTTCCAGGCTCCAGGACTCTAAATGTCATATTGTGTTTCTCTCGCTGAGAGACGCACAAAACGCAGAATTCTCTGATAACACTGTTGTTTCTTGATAGTTTTGCAGGACAACTATGGCAAATTGCATTTGTATGAATGGGGAAGCAGTGTCAACTGTTTTGAAGTGATTTCCAGGCTCCAGGACTCTAAATGTCATATTGTGTTTCTCTCGCTGAGAGACGCACAAAACGCAGAATTCTCTGATAACACTGTTGTTTTTATGTTCTTGCAGGACAACTATGGCAAATTACATTTGTATGAATGGGGAAGCAGTGTGAACTGTTTTGAAGTGATTTCCAGGCTCCAGGACTCTAAATGTCATATTGTGTTTCTCTCGCTGAGAGACGCACAAAACGCAGAATTCTCTGATAACACTGTTGTTTTTTGGAGTTTTTTGCAGGGCAACTATGGCAAATTGCATTTGTATGAATGGGGAAGCAGTGTGAACTGTTTTGAAGTGATTTCCAGGCTCCAGGACTCTAAATGTCATATTGTGTTTCTCTCGCTGAGAGACGCACAAAACGCAGAATTCTCTGATAACACTGTTGTTTCTTGATGTTTTTGCAGGACAACTATGGCAAATAGCATCTCTATGAATGGGGAAGCACTGTCAACTGTTTTGAAGTGATTTCCAGGCTCCAGGACTCTAAATGTCATATTGTGTTTCTCTCGCTGAGAGACGCACAAAACGCAGAATTCTCTGATAACACTGTTGTTTCTTGATGTTTTTGCAGGACAACTATGGCAAATAGCATCTCTATGAATGGAGAAGCAGTGTCAACTGTTTTGAAGTGATTTCCAGGCTCCAGGACTCTAAATGTCATATTGTGTTTCTCTCGCTGAGAGACGCACAAAACGCAGAATTCTCTGATAACACTGTTGTTTCTTGATATTTTTGCAGGGCAACTATGGCAAATTGCATTTGTATGAATGGGGAAGCAGTGTGAACTGTTTTGAAGTGATTTCCAGGCTCCAGGACTCTAAATGTCATATTGTGTTTCTCTCGCTGAGAGACGCACAAAACGCAGAATTCTCTGATAACACTGTTGTTTCTTGATATTTTTTGCAGGGCAACTATGGCAAATTGCATTTGTATGAATGGGGAAGCAGTGTGAACTGTTTTGAAGTGATTTCCAGGCTCCAGGACTCTAAATGTCATATTGTGTTTCTCTCGCTGAGAGACGCACAAAACGCAGAATTCTCTGATAACACTGTTGTTTCTTGATAGTTTTGCAGGGCAACTATGGCAAATTGCATTTGTATGAATGGGGAAGCAGTGTGAACTGTTTTGAAGTGATTTCCAGGCTCCAGGACTCTAAATGTCATATTGTGTTTCTCTCGCTGAGAGACGCACAAAACGCAGAATTCTCTGATAACACTGTTGTTTCTTGATGTTTTTGCAGGACAACTATGGCAAATAGCATCTCTATGAATGGGGAAGCAGTGTCAACTGTTTTGAAGTGATTTCCAGGCTCCAGGACTCTAAATGTCATATTGTGTTTCTCTCGCTGAGAGACGCACAAAACGCAGAATTCTCTGATAACACTGTTGTTTCTTGATATATTTGCAGGACAACTATGGCAAATTGCATCTCTATGAATGGGGAAGCACGTGTCAACTGTTTTGAAGTGATTTCCAGGCTCCAGGGACTCTAAATGTCATATTGTGTTTCTCTCGCTGAGAGACGCACAAAACGCAGAATTCTCTGATAACACTGTTGTTTCTTGATAGTTTTGCAGGGCAACTATGGCAAATTGCATTTGTATGAATGGGGAAGCACTGTCAACTGTTTTGAAGTGATTTCCAGGCTCCAGGACTCTAAATGTCATATTGTGTTTCTCTAGCTGAGAGACGCACAAAACGCAGAATTCTCTGATAACACTGTTGTTTCTTGATGTTTTTGCAGGCAACTATGGCAAATTGCATTTGTATGAATGGGGAAGCAGTGTGAACTGTTTTGAAGTGATTTCCAGGCTGCCAGGGACTCTAAATGTCATATTGTGTTTCTCTCGCTGAGAGACGCACAAAACGCAGAATTCTCTGATAACACTGTTGTTTCTTGATGTTTTTGCAGGACAACTATGGCAAATAGCATCTCTATGAATGGGGAAGCCGTGTCAAATGTTTTGAAGTGATTTCCAGGCTCCAGGACACAAAATGTCATATTGTGTTTCTCTCGCTGAGAGACGCACAAAACGCAGAATTCTCTGATAACACTGTTGTTTCTTGATATATTTGCAGGACAACTATGGCAAATTGCATCTCTATGAATGGGGAAGCAGTGTGAACTGTTTTGAAGTGATTTCCAGGCTCCAGGGACTATAAATGTCATATTGTGTTTCTCTCGCTGAGAGACGCACAAAACGCAGAATTCTCTGATAACACTGTTGTTTCTTGATATTTTTGCAGGGCAACTATGGCAAATTGCATTTGTATGAATGGGGAAGCAGTGTGAACTCTTTTGAAGTGATTTCCAGGCTCCAGGACTCTAAATGTCATATTGTGTTTCTTTCGCTGAGAGACGCACAAAACGCAGAATTCTCTGATAACACTGTTGTTTCTTGATGTTATTGCAGGACAACTATGGCAAATTGCATCTCTATGAATGGGGAAGCAGTGTGAACTGTTTTGAAGTGATTTCCAGGCTCCAGGACTCTAAATGTCATATTGTGTTTCTCTCGCTGAGAGACGCACAAAACGCAGAATTCTCTGATAACACTGTTGTTTCTTGATGTTTTTGCAGGACAACTATGGCAAATTAGCATCTCTATGAATGGGGGAGCACTGCCAACTGTTTTGAAGTGATTTCCAGGCTCCAGGACTCTAAATGTCATATTGTGTTTCTCTCGCTGAGAGACGCACAAAACGCAGAATTCTCTGATAACACTGTTGTTTCTTGATGTTTTTGCAGGACAACTATGGCAAATAGCATCTCTATGAATGGGGAAGCAGTGTCAACTGTTTTGAAGTGATTTCCAGGCTCCAGGACTCTAAATGTCATATTGTGTTTCTCTCGCTGAGAGACGCACAAAACGCAGAATTCTCTGATAACACTGTTGTTTCTTGATATATTTGCAGGACAACTATGGCAAATTGCATCTCTATGAATGGGGAAGCAGTGTGAACTGTTTTGAAGTGATTTCCAGGCTCCAGGGACTCTAAATGTCATATTGTGTTTCTCTCACTGAGAGACTCACAAAACGCAAAATTCTCTGATAACACTATTGTTTCTTGATGTTTTTGCAGGACAACAATGGCAAATTGCATTTGTATGAATGGGGAAGCAGTGTGAACGGTTTTGAAGTGATTTCCAGGGTCCAGGACTCTAAATGTCATATTGTGTATCTCTCGCTGAGAGACACACAAAACGCAGAATTCTCTGATAACACTGTTGTTTCTTGATGTTGTTGCAGGACAACTATGGCAATTTGCATCTCTATGAATGGGGAAGCAGTGTCAACTGTTTCGAATTGATTTCCAGGCTCCAGAAATCTAAATGTCATATTATGTGTCTCTCGCTGAGAGACGCACAAAACGCAGAATTCTCTGATAACACTGTTGTTTCTTGATGTTTTTGCAGGACAACTATGGCAAATTGCATTTGTATGAATGGGGAAGCAGTGTGAACTGTTTTGAAGTGATTTCCAGGCTCCAGGACTCTAAATGTCATATTGTGTTTCTCTCGCTGAGAGACGCACAAAACGCAGAATTCTCTGATAACACTGTTGTTTCTTGATGTTTTTGCAGGACAACTATGGCAAATTGCATCTCTATGAATGGGGAAGCAGTGTGAACTGTTTTGAAGTGATTTCCAGGCTCCAGGACTCTAAATGTCATATTGTGTTTCTCTCGCTGAGAGACGCACAAAACGCAGAATTCTCTGATAACACTGTTGTTTCTTGATATTTTTGCAGGACAACTATGGCAAATAGCATCTCTATGAATGGGGAAGCACTGTCAACTGTTTTGAAGTGATTTCCAGGCTCCAGGACTCTAAATGTCATATTGTGTTTCTCTCGCTGAGAGACGCACAAAACGCAGAATTCTCTGATAACACTGTTGTTTCTTGATATTTTTGCAGGACAACTATGGCAAATTGCATTTGTATGAATGGGGAAGCAGTGTGAACTGTTTTGAAGTGATTTCCAGGCTCCAGGACTCTAAATGTCATATTGTGTTTCTCTCGCTGAGAGACGCACAAAACGCAGAATTCTCTGATAACACTGTTGTTTCTTGATAGTTTTGCAGGGCAACTATGGCAAATTGCATTTGTATGAATGGGGAAGCAGTGTGCAACTGTTTTGAAGTGATTTCCAGGCTCCAGGGACTCTAAATGTCATATTGTGTTTCTCTCGCTGAGAGACGCACAAAACGCAGAATTCTCTGATAACACTGTTGTTTCTTGATGTTTTTGCAGGACAACTATGGCAAATTGCATTTGTATGAATGGGGAAGCAGTGTGAACTGTTTTGAAGTGATTTCCAGGCTCCAGGACTCTAAATGTCATATTGTGTTTCTCTCGCTGAGAGACGTACATAACGCAGAATTCTCTGATAACACTGTTGTTTCTTGATGTTTTTGCAGGGCAACTATGGCAAATTGCATTTGTATGAATAGGGAAGCAGTGTGAACTGTTTTGAAGTCATTTCCAGGCTCCAGGACTCTAAATGTCATATTGTGTTTCTCTTACTGAGACACGCACAAAACGCAGAATTCTTTGATAACACTGTTGTTTCTTGATGTTTTTGCAGGACAACTATGGCAAATTGCATCTCTATGAATGGGGAAGCCGTGTCAACTGTTTTGAATTGATTTCCAGGCTCCAGAACTCTAAATGTCATATTATGTGTCTCTCGCTGAGAGACGCACAAAACGCAGAATTCTCTGATAACACTATTGTTTCTTGATGTTTTTGCAGGACAACTATGGCAAATTGCATTTGTATGAATGGGGAAGCAGTGTGAACTGTTTTGAAGTGATTTCCAGGCTCCAGGACTCTAAATGTCATACTGTGTTTCTCTCGCTGAGAGACGCACAAAACGCAGAAGTCTCTGATAACACTGTTGTTTCTTGATGTTTTTGCAGGGCAACTATGGCAAATTGCATTTGTATGAATGGGGAAGCAGTGTGAACTGTTTTGAAGTGATTTCAAGGCTGCAGGGACTCTAAATGTCATATTGTGTTTCTCTCGCTGAGAGACGCACAAAACGCAGAATTCTCTGATAACACTGTTGTTTCTTGATATTTTTGCAGGACAACTATGGCAAATTGCATTTGTATGAATGGGGAAGCAGTGTGAACTGTTTTGAAGTGATTTCCAGGCTCCAGGACTCTAAATGTCATATTGTGTTTCTCTCGCTGAGAGACGCACAAAACGCAGAATTCTCTGATAACACTGTTGTTTCTTGATGTTTTTGCAGGACAACTATGGCAAATTGCATTTGTATGAATGGGGAAGCAGTGTGAACTGTTTTGAACTGATTTCCAGGCTCCAGGACTCTAAATGTCATATTGTGCAGGGGCAGGATGGCCGAGCGGTTGAAGGCACCAGACTCAAGGACTGAGTGATTCCTTCCGCTTCACTGAGAATTCTGGTCTCCCATCGGAGGCATGGGTTAAAATCCCACTTCTGGCAAAGCTTTTATCAAACGTGCAGCTAAATGATGTCTGACTTATTCAAATAAACTGGAGCGTTATGGTATCAGAGTTTTACACTCACTGGATAAAAGGTTATTTAAAAAAAAAAGTTATTTAAGCAGAAACCAGCAGTTGTGAAGGAAATCACCTCAGAACTGAACAAATTCAAAAATTGGTTTAATCTGAATAAACTATCATTAAATTTGGACAAAACAAAATTTATGTTGTATGGAAATCGTAAGGGGAGCAGTAATGTAAAACTTGGGCTAGAGGGTGTACATATAGACAGAGTCAATGAAATTAATTTTCTGGGTGTGATGATAGACCACAAGATCTGTTGGAAACCTCAAGAAAGTATCCAGAAGTATTTCAGTCCTCAGTAAAGCTAAATATTTATTGAATAACAAAGCATTAAATATTGTATATTGCTCTCTTATTTGCCATATTTTAATTGCTGTGTGGAAGTTTGGGGCAACGCCTACAAATCGTCAGTCCGACCGTTGTGCACGCTCCAGAAAAGATCCATCAGACAGTTTCCAGGACCAAACTGATGACTTTTCTATAAACTTCAGCCTTTTAAAACTCACAGATCTGGTAGATATTCAAACAGCTCAGCTGATGTAGACATCCAGAAACAGACAACGACCAGATAATATCCAGAAACTCTTTACTGATAGAGAGGGGGGTCCTGATAGACAGGGGAAACCTTAACTTCAGAACCAGGAGTGTTGGAACTACCATGAAGAGAATGTGCACTTCATTCAGTGGTGTGAAGGTCTGGAATAAACTCAGACAAGAACTGAAGCAACGTCCAAGCATGAGTTTGTTTTAACAGCTCTGATATTAAACTTTAATTTAAGGAAACATCATACTCCTTCATTCATCCATCTTTCTGTCAAAATAACATGAAAACATGATGAGGAAACATTTTAAACCAATATCAGGAATGTCGAGTCAAAGTCAGTATCTGGCTTTCATTCCAGTTATAGAAACTTTGTAGCTTTAAACTAAAGTGTCTCTTTCACAACAGGAAAACTATTCTTTGATCTGGTGAAACAATGTTTAAAATAGTCTTCAGAAGCCACGATTGTCATCTTATGTCATTAACAACTTTGTGAAGGGACAGGAGCAGCGTCAAGATGGCCGAGCGGTCGAAGGCACCAGACTCAAGGACTGACTGATTCCTTCAGTTCCACTGAGGATTCTGGTCTCCCAATGGAGGTGTGGGTTCAAATCCCACTTCTGACAGCGCTTTTCACACACATGCAGCCAAATGACGTGAATAGTACTTTCTGGTCACTTTGGATGTGGGAGCATCTCTTTAATAACCCTCTCTCACTCTTCCAAGTGGAGCATCAATGCACTTACAGGTTTGACAAACCCACTGATTTAAATAACAAAAAACTGGTCACTAATGACTCTGCAGCCAGTGAAGGTTGCTGCATGTCAAAGTTCATCCTCAACGAAATGTGTTGTGATGTTCGGTTTTTCACAGTTTCATCTTTTTTGGTCTGAGTCCAGCTGGAAACATGTTCATCATGTTCATCTTTGCTGTTCTCAGTATTTTCTTGAAAAATGCAGATTTAATCCTCCTGGACTGTGGACACCATCTCACTGGACCAGGAATTTGTCCCATGATGTCTTCTGCTGTTTGATCTGGACTTCACGTCAGTCTGGAGCTACTGGAGAAGATGAACACACATGTGTAAACTGTTTTGTCATCAATTTTCCTCTGGCAGCCATGTCCAGGGAGGCTGGCTACAGTCCTGTGGACACAAAATGTCTGAATGAAATGTACCGCTGTAGTCACAGGAAGATGAAGGTGCTTGGAGATGCTCTTGCAGCCTTTACCTTTGACATGCTTATTCTTGTTGGGCAGAGGTGGAGGTTATATAAGGATGCAGAACAGCAGACTGAAACAAAAGCCACCTTAAAGTACCCTTCAGATGAAAATCAAGTATTTCATTTTGTTTGCATGTTCATCAGTTGTTTTTATGTGTTAAAAGACAAATCATCAGAAAAACCTTCCAGCAACACTACAGATACAGACTTCTGCAACCACACAGACCTCTGTTTTGAAGAGGAGAGCACCACTTAGAGTAGCAGATGGAAAAAACCAGATGACTCCAGCTCCTTGAGGACAGTTGGAGGAACAGATCCTGACTTGTGGAGAGACCGGCAGCTGTGAAGTGAGAAGCTTGAACAAGCTACAGGTCTATAGTTCATGTAGAAACCAGCACAAACACAGAGGAGGATCTTCTTGGTGTGTTTTGGTCTTTTATAAAGACCAAAGCCTGACATGCTTTGCATCTGGTTGTGACAGCACAAACCTTCAAGTCTCTCTGGAAAATGTTCAACTAAAACAAAAGTGGATTTGTTCTGCTTGAAAACATCACAATGCCAAGTGAAAGCAACAGGACAGACATGGATTTTACTTAGTTTTCCATTTTCTTTTTCTGTTTTTTAGACCCAGCTACACTAATTACTGTTATTGTTCAATTCAATTCAATTCAATTCAATTCAATTCAATTCAATTCAATTCAATTCATTTATTACAATACAAGTTGTCTCCAGGATCTTTCCAGAGACCCAGAACTTGACCCCCAAGCAATTATTACATAAACAACAGCAGGTAAAAACTTCCCTAGTGGAAGAAAAACCTTAAACCAAACAGTGGCAGGAAAAACTCCCCTTTAAGAGGGAAGAAACCTTGAGCAGGACCTGGATCATGAGGGAGGACCCTCCTGCCGAAGGCCAGCCGGGTAGAGCAGGAAGTAAAGAAAGAATAGAGACATAGACACACCGTCAAAGGTACAAGACAGGATACAATAGTAAAATTATCTATCAGCAGTAGACCGATAAGACTTCTGGTGATATATGGATAGATGGTGATCCACAGGGATGAAGGGCAGCACTCAGGGGATCATGTTGGTGCCCCCCTGCAGCAGGTCTACAGCAGCAGATCCAGGATGAAGCTGTGTTGAAGACCAGCTGCTCTATTCTGGTCCTGCAGCTGCAGCTTTGACTACTGGCCCTAACATTTCTCAGTATTATTTTCTCAGTAAAAGAGTAGATTCATTTTTGTTTGGCAAATATTTTCTGGGTTTCTTTTTTTTCAGCCCTTTTTTCTTGAATCCAGCTCAGTTTATGCTAAACAAATTATAAAGTTTGTTATTGTTCAAAATCAGATTTCCAGAAAGACTCTAAATATACAAAATATCCACTTCAACAAACTGTCTCTGAAGCTGCTGTAATAAATGAGGCACAACTAGATGACTTTTTGAATTTGATCTATTAGCACCAGAAAAACAACCAAAAATACAGAGGAGTCAGACAGAAAGTTTTCACCTCTTTTCACCCACTGCTGTAGCCAACAATATTTAGAAACAGTTTTGAGCTACTTAAGATCTCATATTTAAAAAATAAAGCTGGAAGGCCAAGAAACCTGTCATATCATCTTCAGCATCTTCAGATCAAGTCAAAGTTAATTTATAAAACACTTTAAGACAGCAGTGGTCGACCAAAGTGCATTACAAGTTACAGAGATACTGGTGGTTCCCCTGTTCTTCCTCACTACTGATCCTTTCCTGTCATTATACTGGAACTAGTGACGGCTGATCAGCGGTTCAGCTCTGAGAGACCAATTAAAATGCAGGATGAGGAAAGTTCGGACACTAAACTAACATATTATTGCTTCTGTCAGTTTCAAGTTATTTCAGCGACGATTGTGTTTGTTTTTCTGTATTTAACAGAAAGGCACCAACACATTTGTCCATATATATAAGTTTATTTTCAGGTATCTGAACACAAACAGTGGTCGTCTCTCACTAATTTTATTTATTTTGGTCTCATCAGCAAAGTTAGGATTTATAATGAAAAGGTCCAGATGTACTGACTTTCAGCACTAATTCAGTGTCACCTTTGTTGTTGGTCAGTGCTCTCCCTTTCAAGCTTCTCTGTGTTCTCTGTAGTTCAGAAACATTAGATGATTGTTGTGCTCCACCCACCGTCACCTCTTTCACACCCAAACTCTGCCTGGAACCTCCAGGTCCTCTAGTCAACATGTACCGAGTTTATGTGAAGACGTCTGGCAGGAGTCACCTCAGTGCAACACTTCAGCTTGAATGAAGTTTCTGTCTCCACCATCTCGGCCTTTAGACTGAACTTCTGATCTAAACCTCCAACATCCAGGGTAAGAACACGGCTTCAACTGCCACTTTTGAAGTTCTCCACCTTGTGCCCTTCCTGTATGAAAACAAATTATAATTGCACACATCAGAATGGGAAAACCTTTAGAAAAAGAAAAATGCTGCAGCCAAGAGCTGCTGCTGATGTTAAATCTTAAAAAAGCTGTTAAGAGTTGTTTTATTCGACTCTGAGTTGCTGCAGCTTTAAAAAGCCGTCATCAGTGAGGTTTAGATACCAGGTTTTACCATGGCAACGCATAGTGAGCAGAAGTGATCTTCCTATTTTAGTCAGCTGTATTTTCTTCCAGAAATCGGCCAGACGCAGCTCCACCAACAGACTTGAAGTAAACCTCATACAAGGTGCAGCCCAGCATTTGACACCATGGACGTCCACAGAAAAAAGTACTGATCATATCATGTCCAGAAATTACCTCCTAAATATATGACTCTTCCACTTTCAGTTTCTGATATTAATATTTCCTTTCTTATAACACATTTGGAAAAGTTTAAAACCCCTTAAGAGAACAGCTGAAAGGAAAAGAACAAGAAGAATGTTTTGGCATCTAATCTTGAACAGACTGGTCTGTCTGAGACCACAAGAAGGTTTCTAGACTTATTAGAAAACATAATAAAACCATTGATTGTAACAAGATAAAAACAGTTTTTTTTTAATTTTATGATAACCCAACCTATTCTCAAGTGACATTAAAAATATTAAAATTAGTCTGTAATACACAAATCGACCACAAGGTGTCACCTTTGGTCTTAGTTTTTTTCCTGACCAGTCTGTGCTGGTTTTGGGTCTTTTACCACCGATAGGTTGGCTTCAAAAAACTGTTTGCTTTTGTTTCTTTGTTTATTTTGCCTTATTTTATAACTACTTTTAATTGTTTTGTGCAGGAAACTGCTCATCTTCAAATCTTGGTACAAAAGACAAAGTTGAATTGATTGAACTAATAAAAAAAGTGCAGGATCCGTTCAAGCAGAAAACTTTACACTTCCTCTTTTAGGCGTAAAATAAATAATGTGTATAATTAGTAAAGTAGGTATTGTTTTTTATATTTACTTTCACATTTAGATCAAAAATTATTCATAGACGCATGCGGACTGTAAAGTTATAGCTAAACCCCCAACCCCCACCACAGAGCAACAAATAGTAGTGACACACCGTGTATATATATATATATATATATATATATATATATATATATATATATATATATATATATATATATATATATATATATATATAGTCAAAGTCAAAGTCAAGTTTATTGTCAATTCTACCACATGTGAGACACAGTACAGAGAATCGAAATTACGTTACTCTCAAACCCTCGGTGCTACACAATAAATAAATTTTAAACACAAAGAAACACAATCTCCTTGGTCTTCTCCAAGTTCAGGGAGCAATTGTTGTCGCTGCACCACTCAGCCAGGCGGCTCACTTCGCTCCTGTAGTTTGACTCATCTTTGTTATTCATGAGACCCACCGCAGTCGTGTCGTCCGTCTTCAGGTGTGTTTGGTCTGGTCTAGGTACGTGACACCTGGTGATTTCTGCAGCTTTCATTGAGTGCGGTCTTGTCTGTCTTTCATTTCTCTGATTTCTTCAAGCCAAAAAACAGCTTGACTCGTCTCCAGAATGAAGAACTCTCTTTTGCTTCTTCAGCCAGTGTTTCAGCTGAGCCTTCAGATGGTCAGGAGAACAAATGCTTCACTGTCAGGCTTAAAAACCATTAAATAAAAATAAAGTCATTATTTGAAAAAGAGAATGCAACAGTTCATTTTAATGTCAGTTTCATTTTTCCATTAGAGTTACATTAAGCTGAACATTTATGTTTGTTTTTAATGCTCCTTTGGACAAAAGCAGTTTTTCAAAATGACAATAAATTTAAAGGTTGTTTTAAAACATGGAGGAAATAAACCAATAATTTTGTATAGTGCTTCTATATTTTCTGTATGTTGTTCAAGCTATCGGGTACAATGTCTAATATTTAACCTTTATGACTTAATGAGGTTAGAAATAAGGATAGTGGACGTCACGATCTACTTACTGAAATGAAATCAAACATAATTTTGAAATAGATTCCTGACTGTGTAAAGTGAAAACTGTTACCTTGACTTATTTTTATTATTATTGGCTTTTTCAGGTGGGTCAATAAAAGTCTGTCCAGGCCGTTTCCAGCAGAAGAAACCGTTTCCCTGGTTGAGCCGATGTCGACATGAAAACAGTTGCTGCTGTGTTTCTCCGACCTGGTTGGTCCGAACGGCAGGTTGCTTCGGTGAACTTGGTGACATGACGATGAGGACCGAGGAGGAGACGACAAAGACGCTGGAGACGCTGTCCACCAGTCAGACTACAATTACAAACGGCAGAGACGCAGGAGTCGCCCTGCGGAGCCTCCACTCCACGTAGAAGTTTGAAACAGGCTTGAACGGGAATGAATACAGATGTGGAAGATCTAGAAATAGTTTTCACGGCCTTTGTGTTTCATGAAGTTTTCATGGAGCCATTAAAGTTTAAGGATTGAAGCTGTATGATCTCAGTGCTCTGTTACTAGGCCTGTTCACATGTTGAAAACATTTCTTCATTTCTTCCAAATTGAACCAAGATGAACAAAAGCTCTTCTTGTATATTATTATACGCCAGTGCTGAACTAATCTATATTTCTTAGAAGACACTTTATTGGTTGACTAGAAACAGAGGTCTGACCTCTACTAGTGGACAAACATGGAATCGCAAGTGCAGGTTTACATAACTTCACATACCTTTTACCAGGTGAAATATAAGATGGTGATCTCTCATCCTGCTCCCCTGCAGGTACTTCCTCAACCAGATGGTCCATGGAAAACACCTGGTCTGGGCATAGTAGGAACATTTCATACAGCTGCTCCAGCATGCAATAATCAAACTGAAACACTTTACTCTTTAACCAAATACTTTCTTATTTTCCATGATGATCTTCACCTAATCTCTTTGACTCATATAAATGTCATTCAGCAATAAAATGAAATATGTATAAAATGTTTACATTTATACATAATGTCAAATGTCAAACGTAACAGAGTGCTTGTTTACTGTGTTGTAGCATATTAAATTTGTGTTTTAAGTCCATGAAGGTTAGAAACGTCTCAGACGGTGAAACACTCAGATTCAGTGAGCAGCCCAGAGGCAAATACAACATTTAGGAGCTTCACATGAGCTCAGAGCTCGAATCACAAAGGGATGTTCTTGTGGCTGGAAGCTAAAGTCTGCCTTGATTTCATGTATGTTTGTTTGCAGTCGGTGCATCTTATGCAGTTTCACAGTAAATATAATACTAATTAATTTAAACAATCTCATAAATATGTGCATTATTGTTTATGTTATGTAACTTACTCTTGGTAAAAAGGTGAACAATACTGTAAACTTGTATTGTAACTGGAAATAACCTTTTATGTGAAGTTTAGAAGAAGAATTTTCAATCATCTGCCAACAACTCTACTTTGAGTTTATTTAAAGATGGAGAACATGATGCCTGAAATATCTGCAAGAGCAAGATGAGTTTTGAAAATCTACAACCTAAATGCTCCTCCTCCTCCTCCTGGCCTCCTGGGTTCCATCAGAAACCTCACCTCCAGATTTAGACCTCCAGAACACTTGAGCACATCAATGGACACCATCAGCTGACCACTGTGGGGTCCAGGTGTGATATGATCTAGTCCGCAGCAGCTGACCATGTAGACAGACGAGCTGACTGCAAACCAGGGACCAACAAGCTTCCATCATGTTGCATCCCTCCGACAAGACATCAAACCACCTGGACCAGATGTTAACATGTGAGAAGTTAGAAGACGATATTTTGACAGAAACACGACCACCATGGCATCACTGTTCAGTCCTTCTGTGTCCTGAAATGCCCTGAGATGAGCATTCCTCGTCTCTATGATCCACAGAGACAAGGACTGCAGGTCAGGATGTGAGCAGGTCTCCAACAGAGACATCTACCCAGACAGGTGGAGGTAAACACTGGTCAGAGGGTGGGACTGCAGGTCAGCATGCAGCTCTTGAGGCTCTGGTCTGCAAACATGTAAAGAAGAGAAAAAGAGGGGCCAGACAAGGGGGCAGGGGAAGGTGTAAATCTGAGTAAACCATTTGATGTCAGTGGTGTCAACTTTTGACATAAAAGGTTTGTGACCCACTTAGATCAGGGTTTGGGTGTGAGGCAGCTGGATGTGCCTTGACATTACTTTCCAAAACTCTCTACGTTTTCTTTTTCAATGCATTTCACTGCATTTGCCTGTCTACCTCTGCATTTAGGTGTCATTGTTGTCTGCATCTGAACAGAATACTTTAGCTTTCAACAACATCACAACAAACCACCTTTCTAGGTGTCTTGTTGGCTTTACCTGGTTAGTACTTGGATGGGCGATGGCCTGGGAATATCAGGTAATTAAGCTTTTTAAAAAGCAGCAGCCCTCCTCACTTGTTGGGGAAGTTTTGAACATGTGAGCACGAATAGATACTGAGAGGACTGAGAATATGTTGATTTTTGCACTTGGGTTATTCTGCAGAATGTACCTGTATCTGTAAACTATAACAAAACATTTATATTTGAATTTAAACAGTAAACTCCACCCACCGTCACCTCTTTCCCACCCAAACTCTGCCTGCAACCTCCAGGTCCTCTAGTCAACATGTACCGAGTTTATGTGAAGATGTCTGGCAGCGCAGCAGTTGAGCAGCACCTCTTCAGCTCATTGATCCCCACAGGACCCAGTGTGGCTGCTTCACTTCCCCCCACAGTAACATAGTCTGGGAGTTTCCCCTAGTGGACCTACACTCACTCCTAGATGACGCGAAACCGCTGGAGGACAAAACATCAATTTACCGGCAATATAATCAAACGTCAGTAGTGCCCGTGGTGATTGGAGTACTCGGGGCAGTAACCCCCAAACTGGAAGAGTGGCTGCAGCAGATCCCCAGATTTATATATATATATATATATATATATATATATATACATATATGCTGGGATTTTCAGCTGTTTTTTCATGAAATCTTCAAAATCAGCTGTTCGGATTGTTGTTTGTTCTGGGATTTCTGAAAACACGAGGTTGTCTCTCATGATGAGCGATTGCAGATCAAGGATGGTTTCCTATATTTCTTTGTTTTCTTTTGTAACATTTGCCAGCTGAGAAGACATCGATGTGATTGAGGCTCGAAGAAAGATGTTTTCTTTAGTCAGCGTCCCGATCTGATGTTGACTGTATTCTAGACTTTCATGCAGCTGCTGGAATTCTTTGTGTAGTAGTTATACGAGCATGATTCTATTATCCAATTCATTACGTTTTTCATGGATTGAGATCAGAATGTCACTAACCTCGGAGCTTTGGGTTGAGTCGGCGTGTCGGGTCCTATTGCGTGGTGTTGGCTTGGCCTTCTCCATGCTGCTCCCCAGCGTCCTCCGCGGCACAAAACTAATTGAAGAATGTATCGATATGGTTCTCAGGCTTTTTCAGGGTGAAAGAATTCACGAGATTATATTCCCAAAGAATAGTTTGGAGATGTTTAGCCTAGCAGCAGAGGACTTAATGACCAACAGCTGACAGCCTAATCTTCCCCGTTCCCCCATCCCTAAGGTCAAAGGTCACCTGTCAACCTGTCAATTAGGTCAACAAATGGCTACCCCCCCCTATAAACAACATATTAATCACGTTTTGTAAGCTTGTGTTTTTCCACCTCCGTAATATTGCAAAGATCAGGAGCATCCTCTCCCAGAGTGATGCTGGAAAACTAATTCATGCGTTCGTATCTTCTAGACTAGATTACTGTAATGTGTTGTTGGCTGGATGTCCAAATAATTCTCTGAAGATCCTCCAGCTGATCCAAAATACAGCAGCTGCTGACAGGAATCAACAAGAGAGACCACGTCTCTCCAGTTTTAGCTTCCCTCCATTGGCTCCCCGTAAAATTTAGAATCCAATTCAAAGTTTTATTACTTGCATATAAAGTCCAAAATGACCTAGCGCCACAATATTTGCAAGACCTGATGGTACCGTACGTTCCTTATAGAGCTCTCTGTTCTCAGAGTGCAGGTTTACTCAAAGTTCCTTGAAGATCCAAATGTAGATTTGGAGGACGGGTCTTCTGCTATCAGGCACCATCCATCTGGAACCAACTTCCAGTTTGGGTGAAGGAGGCTGATACCACCTCCACATTTAAAACTAAACTTAAAACATTTCTGTTTAATAAAGCATATAGTTAGTGTACATTTAGTGCCTTAATGTGTCAAGGCCAGTAGTCAAAGCTGCAGCTACAGGACCAGATTAGAGCAGCTCATCTTAAACAGCTTCGGTGTAGATATGCTGCTATAGGCCTATGCTGCATGGGGGCACCAACATGATCCACTGAGTGGTGCCCTTCACCTCTTCTGTTTCTCTTTGCCTTCCCTGTCTCTTCTTCACCTCAACCCTCAGTTATTAACAGTATCCCATAAGCATAATTGTGGTCCATTGTTCTTGTAGTTTTTTGTGCTTGTCTGGCCCTTCTTTTCCTCTTCTTTGCATGTCCTGCGGACCAGAGCCTCAGGAGCTGCTTGCTGACCTGCAGTCCCACCTCTGACCATCCCAGAGTCTGCCTTCACCTGTCTCTATGGATGTCTGTTGGATATTTGCTGACATCCCGACCTGCAGTCCTCATCCCCTTGCATCACCACCTATCCATATTACCCATATACACAGAAGTCTAATTGGACTACTGATGATAGTTACTATTCTATCCTGTCTTATACCTTTGACGGTGTCTCTATGTCTCTATTTTTTCTTTACTTCCTGCGCTACCCGGCTGGTCTTCAGCAGGAGGGTCCCCCCCTTATGATCCAGGTCCTAATCCAGGTTTCTTCCCTTTTAAAGGGGAGTTTTTACCTGTCATTGTTTATGTAATAATTGCTCGGGGATCAAGTTTCTGGTCTCTGGAAAGATCCTGGAGACGACTTGTGTTGTTATAGAGTCTATATAAATAAAATTGAATTAAAATAAATTGAAATGTCATGTATTGCAGGAACATCTGTTTAGGAAATAATGATGCTTTAAACGAGATTCTTTACTTACAGATTTACAATAGGAAGATTGGTTTTAGCATTTATTCTCTTTAGCCACCCACATGTTAAATCTGTATGGCAAACAATAATGACATAAGGAACACACAAGGAAAGGGAGCCAGTATCCTTCATTTGTTTTTTATTGTTGCACTAATCATTTCAAAACACAGTTTGACAAGTACAAAATGAAAAGTCCCTGCATATTTTGTCATAAGAGGCAGGAACTGACAACAAAATATTTAAATATCACCAAACAATCCATTTTATCTGTTTTCATTACTAAATATACGCAGGACATGTAAAACAACAGCTGTTTCAGGTCAGTTGACTTTAAGTTCAAGTAGGTCATACACTTCAATAACCTGCTTTTCAGAATAGCAAGAAACATCAAAGTAGTGTATATAGTAAACATTTCTTTTTTTTTCTTAACAATTGTTCTTTTAAAATGATTTTTTCTGAAGAAAGATCATATTTGAAAAAAAAAATTAAAAGTGCTTGAATGTAATTCCCCATAATGTAATGTTTTTAAGGTATACAGAAAAAAATTACATCTACCTCACAAAAATATAGAATCCCTACACTTAATAAATGTTTTTATATTTTTTATCTCTAATAAAAAAATGTATCACAATTGAAATACATAATGGTTTGTTTTAACAGCTCATGCTGTGATCATTGCCTAACTCCAATTCTTGCATTGTAAATCATAGTTTAACAAATAATACATAAACATTTTTTTCATATCTGAGAGGAGAAAAAATGTTAAGTGAAATGAAAAATGTATTCCTCATCAATAGGGTTCAAATTTTCTTCTATAACAGCCAGAAGGTTTGTTTTATAAAATGGAGAAAAGAGCATCTATTCCATCTATGATCTACAAATTTCAGTCTGGACTGGATCTTCAACTGGTTCTTCAGCATGACAGGACAATATTTCCTGCCTAACAGACTGATGCCAAAAAGACTTTGGTCACCCAAACCATGAAAATGGAAATTGTGTGCACCTGCACATTTCATAGAATAATCTAAAAAGAGCTGTACACAGAAGTTCCCCTCGCAACTGTGAGGGGAACAAGTTAGGATTCCTTGAAATTTTAAGAAATCTTAACTTGTTTGCAATGAAGAATGGGATAAAACTCCAAAGTTAATAATGTTTTTAATAACACTTATCCATATAGATTTTATAGTGATAATTTTTTCAAGGAAGTAATGAAACTAAATGATTAAACTCTAAAAGTGGTGATTCTGTATTTTTTTTAACAATACGTCCTTAAGAATGGTTACATCTCTCTCTTTCTACACAAACACACACACACACACACACACACACACACATATATATATATGTATATATATATATATATATATGTATATATTTATATGTGTGTATCTCATTTTTTTTCAATGTGCAATCAATAGTCATCATCTTTACTTTATTGTTCCCTGCAGATACTTAAAAAAAAAAGGTTAAAAATTCACAGGTCTATTAGATAAAAATGGAAAGATGATATAAAGATAATTTTTTTATATTGATTATTAGTTATATCAATCTCTAAATCTCATTAAGTCTAAATATAATAAAACTCACAGAAAGTCATGACTGCCTTTGTAGTGCTACTCGGACATCCAGGAAATTCTAGAGTCTTTCAACGCTTAAGTCTTGGTTTATACCCTTTTTTCAAAGATTTCCAGCAACGTTTGCACTTACACCATTGTACATCTAGAAACCATATATGTATTTCAGTTGCATAAAGGTTTTCCATCCATTTATCATTTATAGATATAATTTGTTTAAAATACATCAAATCAATGTACAATGTATTCAATACATATACGGCTTCTTAAGTGTTTAAAACTAATTTGATTTATTAATGATGAACATAAGTTTGTCATTATTATTTGTCACTTAAACCATGTTGGGTTTATTGGTATTATTTGAGAAAGCTCATTCTTAATTATTTCATTTACATTTGATTGACAAATTGGCAAATTAAGTTTATTAGCCTTACGTATATTAGCCTTATGACAAGGTAATCCACATGGATGAAAATTGGATATGTAATTGAAATACATTAATCGCAAAATTAGGCCTAAATATTACTGTGAGAATTTTTTTTTACTTATTTAAATTTCTTGGTCTACTTATAATAGAAGTATGCAATACATACAATATACAGTTGTATATGGTAACACACATAGTTCATTTGCAAGGTTACACACTTTGTATTCTTATTTAAAAGCATTTATCAAGCCTGCAGAACAGTCACAGATTTGACATAAACTAACAATGTGAAGTCCTATCTAGAATCCTTCATGGGAGATCGAATAAAACATCAGAAGTCAAGCAAACCAGAGCAATAAAGATTATGTGCAATGTTAAATACATACAAGATGAATCAATGAATGATGAATAATTACAAGATCAGTGTGTTAAAAGTTCCAATTACACATCACTACAATTTCAACTTAAACATACAGTGGCATTGTCTTTCCTCTTTAAAAATATAATTTTAAATTGACTGGATTTTAAGTTTTTCAACTTGTGTGCCTTTAATTTGAACCATATAACAGTTTTTGAATTAGGAAGGGATAACAAATATAAAGAAATGCTGCTATGTTGTATCATAAAACAACAAATATGCACTGTTAGGATGGATTAATTAATACAATATATTATGATCACTATCCAAATAATAGTATATTATTTTTATTTTTTTTATGTAAATTTGTAACTTTTTGTCAATACTATTGGTATTATTTTTGTTGTTACAGAACATAGTGCACTATTTATCCTATCTTATTTATGTCACTTTTATGAAACTTTCCAGTTATGTTTGAATTGGAAATTGACTTATCCAAACAAATGCGTCACAGATATTTTCACAATTTTTTCCCACAAAGCGTCACAGAAGCAAAAGTAAAGAACTTAATTTTCTGAAAACGAATGCCTTTAAAATACCAAGCATTTTTTTTTCCTGACTTTAGTCATTTTTTGTAAATTTGCCTGCCTCCCACCGCAGGGCCATGGCACTCTTGCGTCTTACTCCAGTGTAGACCACAGGAATCTGAAAGACAGTTTTTTGTTTACTTGATTGCAAATGCATCTTCCATCACAACCCCCTTCTCTTCTACCTCCTCTTTCTGGTTTTCACACTAAATATCATCTCAGACATGTACTATTTATCTTTACTCTAATTCTATTTATTTCCCTTTTAAACTGTGCTACATTTGTAAGGTACAAGCATTTGTGGGATGAGCAGAAGAGGTATATATGTGGGTTGTGCCCATGAAGAAAATGGCCAAATCTTCTCTGCCAATGCCAAAACCTATTTTGCCATTGACTCTTTGTTTGTTGTTTGGTGGATTGGATAATTGAAATGTAAAGAAACAACATATATTGGCAATTAAACAATTTATCCATTTAATAAACAAGAACCTAAGTAGTGTGTGGAAGAACAAAACACAGCCACAAAAACCTGGTACCTCCTCCTCATGGCTTGGTCACCTATTCTTCAACCAATATTTGACAGCCTTCCAATGTGGCTTGTTTGGTCACTTGGGTGGGCACACCCAAATGACCAAACAACAACATCTTTTAGACTGTAAAATGTAAGAAATGAAGAATATGTACTTTTTTTTCCAGTAAGGCACTCTGGATTATTGCTCTAGGCTTCAACACAAGCTGTGACAGCTCTTTCAACTGATCCATGTTGTAGGAGCTGCAGAGCTGCCTGGGACCATGTACAGAAGAATATCCTGTTCAGATGGTGTGCATGTTGTATAAACTACAAGTTACCAAGGGATGGTGGCTAGCCTTTGGCTAAGACAACTGTCAATCAATAGGCCATGCCTTAAATCATAAATAAATATCTCTATGCCCATATATAAATTCACCTGATGTGGTTCAAAAATTCTACCCCATAATAAAACCCAAGCATGTTTTTTAAACAGGTTGTGAATATATTTATTAAAAAACTAAAAACAGTGCACGTTTAATAGGACATTATTCTGTGTTGTAGAATTACTCAGATTGACATTGGTTGTTGCCTGTTAAACCAAAGTTGGCCACTAGAGTTTCAGGCCATGTTTTTGATATATAATACAATAACAACCATTTGTCTAAAGCATGGATAACTGTATGCTCTTTCATTATTACTACATTATTACTACATTATTATTACTATTTCATTATTACATTTAACGTAAAGAGAACATCATTAAAACTAATTGTTTATATATATATATATATATATATATAGATATATATATATAAATTTATATATATATATATATATATATATATATATATATATATCTATATATATATATATATATATATATATATATATATAGAGATATCTATAGAGATATATATAGATATATATATATAGATATATAGATATATATAGATATATATATAGATATATATATATATATATGTATTTATATACATACACACACACACACATACACATACAACTTACTCTTTCATCACAGGATTGCACAGAGCGATCCAAGCTGTTGAATGTTTTCATTGGTGATGAGGGAGAGGACTTGCACTTCATTGGTACATCATCTAAAGGCAAAAAAAAAAATGGATCCTTACATAAATAACCAATAAAGAAATGTATACAGTGTTCTAAAAACTGTTCTATTCAATAAGGGGTTCAAAAGACATACCTGAGCTATCAAATGCCAAAGTGTTCATGTGGTTTGACAACATCTTAGCTGCATTCAACCCATCTTTTCCATACAAATTTGCTCTCTCTTTCCTGAGCTCCTCTTCCCTTTGCCTCACCAGTTTAATCTCTTCATCCACCAGTGACACTGTGCTTCTTGAACGCAACTTGAAAAATGGGTTATTCAGGAATATTTTTTCCTGGGGCTGTTCACAGGCTTTGTTGAGGAAAAACTCTGAAGTACTGCGGATAATCACATTAGATGCCTCGGGGATGATGAGTTTTGACATGCTGTCTTCAGAGCACCAGTTACCAGATCGAGTGGTAGTGTTGTCGTCATGACTGGGGCTGCAGGTGAAATCATTCTTTGGGTGAAGAATGATAACATTGTGCGGCGACACATTGTGTTTCAGTGGCTCTTTTGTTGATGAGGTGGTGACAAAAAATGATGTTGTGGATGGAGTGCTGATTGATCTGGGAATTCTTTGTGATGAAGCACCATCAGCTGATTTGACCAACCTCTCTTTTCTGAAGCTTTCTGTCTTCATTGATATACACATCTCTCTTTCAACGGGTGTTTCTGGATCATCATAAGGTGATCTGTAACTGGAATCACTTAGCCCAGAGTCTTCTGAGCAAGGACTGAATTGGGTGTGAGGATAATCCCAGACCAGATTTAAGTTCTGCAGATCATGCCCTTTCTTCTGAGTTCTTTGAATGTTGCGAACGGGTGTGTACATAAAGTTGTGGCCACCATGAAAGCTTTGTTGTTTGGTGGTAGGCAAGCCAATCTTGCTTTTCACTTGTTCCTCCATTTGTCTCCACTGTTTACGAGCCAGCTGGAAGTCCAAATGTTCTGTACTAACATTCTCATTTTTCGTCTCCTGTATTACAGAGAAGTCTTTAGGTAGCTTATTAATTGTGTCTGCCCTTATGTTCTGATAAGCATTGGTATGGTTATGTTTACTATCTCTGTCGTTTTCATCTTCAGATATTTTGGACAAACCGTGTAGGCTTAATAAATTATTGTTAACTTCTTGTAGAGGTATTGAGATGGAATTTATATTCTCAGGTTGTGACCTAACTTCAGCTCCGAGGTGGACCTCACAATGCACCTCTTCAAAGATGTTGTTTTGTTCATCAAAGTCTGTTACCTCAGATTTGTGCACAAACAGTTCCTGGGCACTCAGTTGAAGACTGTCCAAATACGAGTCATCATCTTCTTTATTTATAGAGGAGGAGAAAATTGTTCTCCATTTTTCATCTATCTCACTTTCTGATGAAGTTTCTGCAATCTCGACTGTCAGGCATTTGTCCATTTCATCATGGTTATGGCAGACAATTATCTCAGGTTCTCCTACATTAGGCTCAGTCTGCTCTTCTTGTTCAGGATCTTGTTCTGGTGTCTCCTGCTCCTTAAGGTGAATGTCATTCTCAGACACACTATTAGGACTACAGAAGGTATCAGACACAGATGAGAATACTGATGCATTGCTGTTTTCTTCATGTGCTGGTTCTAATGTCAAATATTCTTTTTGTCCCTGACAAGGCATAACAGTACCAGCACTAGTCTCTGAGCAGGTAAACATCACATTGTTACTTGTGCCGGTTGGCATATGAGTTAAAGGATCAACTATTTCCTTCTGGGTGGTTGATGAGTCTGTCTCATCTTTTGCACTAAAATCCTTCTTTTGGTCTGAAGAATCTGCCAGAAGGGCCTTCACTTCACAGTCCATTACCAGCTTTAATTGCTCAGTTGTTTCCATGGTGACAGAGATTAATCTGTGATTCTCAGTTATGCTGCAGTCGTCTTTCAACCTGTTTCCCACAGTCTTTCTATCTACCAAGGTAGCTTTCTGAAAAAAAAGAATAAAAAAGACATTTGTTTTCAGAAATTGAAAACGTAGATTATAAATATATAAGAATAGTGAATTTGTTCAGTAGCATTTAATGGCATTATTGCAGAAATGATAATGCTAGTATGATTTAGTGAAGTGTTTTTGAAATTAAATGAGCAAATCAAAGAGACTCATGGAAACCACACATACTTTCAGCAAGCAAAGAAACACATTCAAATGCATCTGTGAGAGTCAGAGAGCAGTGTAATGTTGCTATGCTGTATACTTGCTGTTGCTATGCTGACTGAATGTTTCCCTGAGTGGTTTATGAACGAGCAAATCAAAGGCAACAGATTTGAAAGACATAATGCCTGCTCTTATGCAAGCCTGTAAGTTGGTATGTGCTAAACATGGGAATGTATGCACAAAGTCAGGGAAAGCTACTTCAATCTTAATTTGTCTTTGTTTCAATACAAATGCCATCTTTTTGTGCTTTGGATTCAAAATAAAAACACGCAGCTAATGTGTATTTTTACTCTTCAGTAACAGAATTCAAAAGTAAACATCTGAAGTGGATCAAAACATTTTTACATCTTATATCTTTTAAATTTTAACATTACCCTTTATGTTTTAGGAACGTTTTAGCATTTATAATGGGTTCCAATGGAGGAGCCTTCAGACGCCCTTTAAAAAAAAGTTGTCTTTAAGAGCGCACTACTTCAGCATACTTTGACATAGACACACCACTCGACGTGTTAAAAAGTCACAAGACTTTGGACTACAACATATTAAAGCTGTATTTTGATGTGCTTTACAGTCTTTCAGAAATGGCAGTTTAAGCTTAATGATTTTTTTCAATAATGTGAGAATGTCAGTTACACTCGAGCTGATAATGTCCTCTACTTTACAATAATGTAATCTTTAAAATCC
The DNA here is from genome assembly GCA_014839995.1 of Xenentodon cancila. Lineage (NCBI taxonomy): Eukaryota > Metazoa > Chordata > Actinopteri > Beloniformes > Belonidae > Xenentodon > Xenentodon cancila. Next base: position 4,427,080 of record CM026216.1, on the reverse strand, counting down.
TGAAACAAACCTCTTTATTGTCCACATCTTCACCACACCACAATCAACTCCCATAAATTGTACATCAAAAGACAGACATTTTTGTTGGCTTTCGCCCAATATTACTTTTGTGCCAGTGTGACTTTTAGTTTTCTTTCAAATCACTCCCAAGCTCACAGAGTGCTGATCATCTTTCTATGTTTTATGACGCAATTAGAGCTAAAGAGCAGTTGTTAAGCCCAGATAAACTCTGGTGTCTTTAACTTGCTCTAAATCCCAAATATTAGGCTCCACCAAGATAAAAAAAAAAAAAAATAAATATATCAGTACATTCAGGAAGGACCTGTGCCCATAATGGTGAAAAAATTGCTTCAGCTCATCTTTCTGTCTTCAGGATATCTTCTGTAACTCTCACAGTATGTCCTGTCAGAGTACACCAGACCAGAACCCCCCTGAACACAAGCAGACCCATTGCAAACACAACCAAAACCATCCCAGACAGAACACTACCACAATCACCTTAAACACAAGCAGAACCACCTCAGAGAGAACCAGAAGGAAAGTCAAACCACCCGGAACAAAACCAGAACAACCTAAAACAGAACCAGAACCAACCCAGACACAACTACAACCGCCAAGGACAGAACCAGAACCACTCCAGCCAGAATCATTGCCATCCCAAACAGAACCAGAACAAAACAGTACCACCCAAGTAAAAAAAAACAAAAAACACTACAAATAGAGACATAACCATCCCGAACAAAACCAGTAATATCCTTAACAAAACCAGAACCACACCTTACTGAACCAGAACCAGACCACAAACAGAACCAAAACCACAAACCACTCAAACAGTCCCAGAACCATCTTAAACACAACCAGGACCACCCCAGTCAGAGCCAGAACAACTCTAAACACAACCATAACCTAATCAGACAACACCAGAACACCACAGACAGAACCAGAACACCCCTGAACAGAACCAGAATTACCCCAGACAGAACCATAACCACCCCACACATAACTCATCCTCCTCTCTTCATTTTCTTTTACATTTTAAATGTTCAGCTCATTCAGGTTGTTATCGCTGTGACTTTTGGTTCTTCAAATCCTTAAACCCTTTTAAGGTATTCCAGGATTTCCAAGGCCAATTGGAATATAATGGGGAAATCTTCTGATCCTTAAAAAACCTCCACCTCTTTCAAACCTTATTACTTTCAGCTGGAGACACCATTCCAACTTTAAACTACTCACAAGACTTAAAACACTTACTAATTATTTCAGGGTTTCTTTTAGTCTTTTTTTTTTTAGTTTTTGAAATTTTACACTTTATGTTTTATTAAGAATTTAGCATTTATAATGTTTCAATTGTGGAACCTTCCAACTTCCTTGAAAAAAACCTGACAGAACCAGAACCTACCCCGAACACAACCAGAACCACCTAAGAGAGAACCAGCACAACCCTTAACACAACCAGAACCATACCAGGCAGACCCAGAATTACTAACAACACAACTAGAACCACCCAAAACATAAGCACAACCATCCCAGACAAAACCAGAACTACTCAGAAGACAACAAGAATCACCCAGAATGCAACCAGAACCACCCTGAAAGACAAACAGAAGCACCTCAGAGAGACCGAGAACCACCCGGAGCACAGCCAAAACCACCTTAGCAAAACCATAACCATCCCAGATAAAAACAAAACTACACAGACCACAACCAGAATCACCCTCAATACAAACTAGAACCACCCATTACGCAACTAGAACCACCCCAGAAAGAACCAGAACTGCCAAGAAGACAACCAGAACCAACCCAAACCGAACAAGAACCACTACAACCACAAGCAGAACAACCTCAGACAACACCAGAACCACCCATTACACAACCAAAACCATACAGGAAAGAAAAGAACTCCCCCAGACAAAACTAGAACTACTCTATATACAACCAGAACCACCTGAAAGGGAACCAGAACTACACCAAACACAACCAAGACCATACTAGACAGAAGTAGAACAAACACGAACAAAACCATGGACCACCCAGACAGAACCAGAACTGCCAAGAACACAACTAGAACCAACCTGAAAACAATCAGAACCACCTCAGACAAAACCAAAACCGCCATCCCTTCCTTTTCTGTCCCCTTTATTCTTCTCTAATCCTAATCTTGGATGCATTTCAGGTTCTTTAGCAATTGAAAAGGCTTTTCACCGTCTTCCAACAATTTTTTTTTAAATCAACACTACTTCACCCATCAGTGCTTCCTTTTATCGTTTTCAGCCACCTACTAAATTTGATCTTCTTCTAGAGTTTTGGCTAATTTCTTCAACTGATCCTCCTCTCTTCAACAGTTTCTTTCTTCAGCTTATCTTCTTGTTTTCAAGTGACCTACGCAGTAGAGCAAGTTCCTGCTTCTTCACCTTTCTTCACTTTACTTTACTTTACTTTACTTTACTTTACTTTACTTTACTTTACTTTATTTTACTTTACTTTACTTTACCTTACCTCAATTTAATTTAATTTAATTTAATTTAATTTAATTTAATTTAATTTAATTTAATTTAATTTAATTTAATTTAATTTAATTTAATTTAATTTCAGTTTTATTATATAGCTTCTATTACAACACAAGTTGTCTCTAGGCGCTTTCCAGAGACCCAGAACATGACCCCCGAGCTATTATTACATAAACAACTGCAGGTAAAAACTTCCTTACTGGAAGAAAAACCTTAAGCCAAACAGTGGCAAGGAAAACTCCCCTTTAAGAGGGAAGAAACCTGGATCAGGAACTGAGATAAATGGAGGTAAACACTGGGATGGTCAGAGGTGGAACTTCAGGTCAGCATGCAGCTCCTGAGGTTCTGCAGGACATGCACAGAAGAGAAAAAGAGGGGAACAAGGACAAGAACAATGGACCACAATTAAGTTTATGGGATACTGTTAATAACTGAGGGTTGAGGTGAAGAAGACACAAGGAAGGCAAAGAGAAACAGAGGAGGTGAAGGGCACCACTCAGTGGATCATGTTGGTGCCCCCCTGCAGCGTAGGCCTATAGCAGCATATCTACACCGAAGCTGTTTAAGATGAGCTGGTCTAATCTGGTCCTGCAGCTGCAGCTTTGACTACTGGCCCTGCCAGTACCAGCCTCCTTCACCCAAACTGGAAATTGGTTCCAGAGTGATGGTGCCTGATAGCAGAAGACCCGTCCTCCAAATCTACATTTGGATCTTCAAGGAACTTTGAGTAAACCTGCACTCTGAGAACAGAGAGCTCTATAAGGAACGTACGGTACTATCAGGTCTTGCAAATATCGCAGCGCTAGGTCATTTTGGACTTTATATGCAAGTAATAAAACTTTGAATTGGATTCTAAATTTTACGGGGAGCCAATGGAGGGAAGCTAAAACTGGAGAGACGTGGTCTCTCTTGTTGATTCCTGTCAGCACTCGCGCTGCTGTATTTTGGATCAGCTGGAGGATCTTCAGAGAATTATTTGGACATCCAGCCAACAACACGTTACAGTAATCTAGTCTAGAAGATACGAATACGGGATGGCGGCGCGTGCCTCACGCTGCGGCTTCTCTCTCTCCCGACGGTGCGACGTTTCGTGTTTTTCGTTCGTGTTTTTGTCACCAAAGTTGTGTTTTTACAAGTCATATGCATACCAAACCAAAGTACAGCCGGGGGTTTCTGCTCGACGTTGGAAACAGCTACACTGTCGAGCTGAACTCTGAACTCGCCGGCCAACTTCGGGAACGCGGTCTGCTCCGGGAACCACCACTTCCGCCGTCCCCCGCGCCTCGACCTCCGCCGCAATGGAAGCGCCACAAGCGGCGCTACAGGAAGCAGAAGAGGGGCAAGCGAGCCGGTATCCGGACGAGACTGGCGGAGAACCCGAACAAACCGACGGTTCCCTCCATCGTGTTGGCCAACGTTCGTTCGCTGGACAACAAACTGGACCACATCCGATTACTCTGCTCCGCCGAGAGGACCGTGAGAGAGAGCTGTGTTTTTGTGTTCACGGAAACATGGCTCAACGACAGCATACCGGACCACGCCATCCAGCTCGACCAGCTGACCTGCTACCGGGCGGACCGAGCACACACCGAGGCAGGTAAGGGCCGCGGCGGCGGCCTTTGTGTTTTCCTCCGTGATGCTTGGTGTAGTGATGCTGTGGTGGTCTGCAGACACTGCTCACCCCTGGCGGAGTTTATGATTATTAAATGTCGTCCTTTCTATCTACCGCGCGAATACTCGGTCATACTACTCACTGCTGTTTACATCCCCCCCAGCCCCTCCACCAACACCAGGAGAGAGGCGCTGACCGAGCTGTACCAGCGGATCAGCGAGCAGCAGACAGCCCACCCTGAGGCCTTCCTCATCCTGGCGGGGGACTTCAACCACGCAGACCCAAGGACCATCTTTTCAAATCTTCACCACCACATCAAGTTCCCCACGCGAGGAGACAACATTCTGGACCAAGTCTACACCAACAACAAGACAGCCTACAAAGCCCACCCCCTCCCCCACCTCGGTGCCTCAGACCACATCACTGTCATGCTACTGCCAGCATACAGGCCACTGGTTAAAGTTGTCAGACCAGTCTGGAAGCAGGTCCGGGTGTGGCCAGAGGGGTCCACAGAGGCACTTCGAGACTGCTTCAACACCACAGACTGGAGCATGTTCAGAGAAGCTGCCACCATCAACAACACCACAGACCTCCAGGAGTACACAGAGTCTGTTACCGCCTACATCGCCAAGTGCATCGATGATGTAACAGACTCCAGAACCATCAAAGTCAGAGCCAACCAGAAGCCGTGGATGACAAAGGAAGTCCACAGACTCCTGAGGGCTCGGAACGCTGCCTTCAGAGCTGGAGACAAAGTGGGTCTAAAGACAGCTACGACCAACCTGTCCCATGGCATCAGGGAGGCTAAGAGACGGTACTCCAGGAGGATAGCCCGCCGTTTCAGCAACAGCAGGGACACACGGAGCCTGTGGCGAGGGATTCAGACCATTACGGACTACAAGCCCCCACGCAGACCTGTGAGAGCAGCACATCCCTGCTGAATGAGCTGAACACATTCTTCGCCCGCTTCGAGGCACACAACACCATCGCCGCACAGAAAGCACCACCCCCTCCCGGCGACCCTGCAAAGATAGAGCTTGGAAACTTTTAAATGTGTATTTGTTTGTGTTCATGGACCTACCTGAAAAAAAGTCACGGGGCTAATGCAAAAGGCTCAGCTCTGTCTAAGTGTCGCTTTGTAGTGGTAGCTCTGACTGGTTTTTTCTGGGTGGCTGATTGGGTGGCTGTGTGTGTGTGTGCGTGTGTGTGCGTGTGTGTGTGTGTGTGTGTGTGTGTGTGTGTGTGTGTGTGTGCGTGTGTGCTCAGCAGAGAAAGCTCAAGTACTGCTGTCTCTGATGAGTACCTTACACACACACACACACACACACACACACACACACACACACACACACACACACACACACACACACAAACCTTAACACAGGCAGGAAGAAGCTAATCTTATTCTCATCCAAACAATACCATGATGAAGCTGATTTGAACCAAGTACTTAAATTTTAATTTTACTTCTAATTTAATGTAACATACAGCCAAACCCATAGCTGGCCTTAAAGTTATAAAGGCTAAATTTTTAGAGTTTTAGACATTATATATAAGATTACCGAATCTGATGGGCACAAACATACATCGAGTAAACCTCCAAGTTAGTATCTAGCTGAAATTGAAAAGGAACCTCAGGTACCTGTTGAGCTATATGAACTGTACAGTGCTGTATTGAAATATTTCCAATAGAGAACAAATCCCAATGTGATGCTAACTGCACAATTAGTGAATAATACTATAACACGAAGACCCAAAGGAACAGCAAAACTCTGCACAGCAAGCAAAAGCCTGTATAAATTGTTTTTTAGGGGGAAAAATGCAACAAATAAATATAACATGTTAATATAAAAATGTTTGAGAGGCCGTGCCACCAAAATGTTGTTCCATTTGTAGTGTGAAGTGTTCCTGCTCATGTTTAAAGAATGTGCATTGCACCCCCCCCCCCCCCATTTTCAGTGAAAATCTTGAAAAAGCTTAAATATCCTTGAAAGTATCAGAATTTAGGGTAAACAAGGATCAACCGCATTGTTGTTCCATTTATGGTCTAAGACCACCACCTACTGGTCAGTTACGGTTAGACATATCTAACATTGTCAGCTCTTTGCCGTCAGACACCCACCCACACACACACACACACACACACACACACACACACACACAAACACACACAAAAAGCTGCAGGTATGAGATTACCATGGAAACTAATGAGTAGGCAGGATCAGACAAATATGAATGGTCACAGAGTGAGGGAGGTCACAGAGTGAGGGAGCCTCCATTCCGGCGCTTCAGTCCCTTGCTCTAGGGCACCTCAGCAGTGCTGTGGAGGTGGACTGGCACCTCCACAGCCGCCACTCCACACTCCATGGTTTTTTGGCCAGGTCGGTCTGGATTAAAACCTGAGATTTTAAGTTTGTTTTTTTTCAAAAAGCACCATTGAGCTATCAGAGCTCTTGAACAAGAAGGAGAGTTTTTTTCAAAAGGCAAACAAGGCAGCACAGAGCTATTAAGGTAGTTTTCTCTGGTCCCCAATCTGACCGGTGATGACATGTTTAGCCGCATGTTGTCGCTCCGTCGCTGGTTGTCTCGGTGGTGTTCAGAAAACGGCGTGGCCTTTATTGACAATTGGAAGACATTTTGGGGAAAGCCTGGTCTGATTAGAAGAGACGGCATTCATCCCACCCGGGATGGTGCAGCTCTTATCTCTAGAAATCTGGCTGATATTATTAGATCCTCCCCCTGACAATCCAGCATCCAGGCCGGGGTGCAGAGCTGCAGTCTTACACGCTTCTCTGCTGCTTCTTGAGGACTATTGCCTGCCAATAAAAATGTAGAAGTAAATGATGTAATTGGAGACTCTAACCAGGTGCCAAGTAAAATAGATTTAGTATCGATTCCCCGTCCTCCAAACGTTCACCAAGCGCGACGTAATAGAGGCGTTAATCAAAATAACCTTGTAAAATACAAACCAATAGGTATTTAGTGCCAACTAAAGACCAAAAAGTTAGATGTAGATAACTAAATCTTCTTTAAGCTCCAAGTCTCTATTAGTAAACAATCTAATTACTGAGACCCGGAGTGACATTTTCTGCTTAACAGAAACGTGGCTCCAAGAAGAAACTGAAGCTTATCTGGAGTTTCTATCTGAGTTCTCAGATTTCTTATCTGGTATATTGATCAGTACAGATAAAGTCATCATAGTGGGCGACTGTAACATTCATATGGATGTTGACGACGACAGTCTTAAGTTGGCTTTTGATTCTCTTCTAGAATCAATAGGGATTTTACAAATCGTTAACGAACCGATGCATTGTCTTAATCATACTCTTGATCTGGTCCTTGTCTACGATGTAGAACCTGATAATCTGTTAGTGTCACATGTAAACTCCCTCCTATCCGAACACTATTTAATAACGTTTGAATTCAACATTGTCAACGTTACGCATAATAGGAGGAATTACTTTAGCAGGTGTCTATCCGATAAAGCTAGTTAACTTTTATACAGTCTAACTTTGCACTTTATTTAAGTAGTTTTGCTTAATGTTATAATAATTATTTATTTGAGTTACCAGTAGTGATGGGGCAAATAAACCAAGGCTCCAATGCATGTTGCAAGTAAAAGTGGGCATGCCAGCCAAAGCACTGATTTGAGGCTTGTGTTGCATATGAGGAAATCATGTGACATATGACAAATAAGGCCTCGGATAAATCCATGGTTGTTGTAGGCAGAACGCCTCCTAACTATTCTTCTCTGCGCTTAACTTGGCTTCAGGCATGGGGAGACAATAAAAGGCCTTGCATTTACATCAGCCAGTTCATGTTAAACACATGTTCTTTTTCCAGGGAAAATAACAGGGTCTAATCTAAAAGCACTAAAAAAGAACAATAAATGGTTTAAAATCCACCAGACTTTGCTTTCTCACATCTAGCTGTGAGGCGACAAGTCCAAAAACCAATTGGGGACCCTGCTGACATGCAAAAGATACGGCGGGCTACAAATTTACAAATTTTACAAATTTATGACTTTATTGTCATTACATTTTGAGGGCATAAGAAAGCAACAAAATGTTGGTGCTTTGACTACAACATAGGATGGTTAGTGTATTGCCAATGCACAAATCAGAGCCCAAATTCACTGTATATCATTATGTCTGTATGTACTTTTAGCAGAGCAGATGAGAAGACCTGGTTCTGACCAATGACCTGGTTTTCTCTCAGATGTTGGGCTAGCAGTTCTAATGAGAGAATTAATAAACTTGGTGAGTCCCACGAGCAATGGGAAAGGGGTGCAAGTGTAAGCCGTTTGTGGACACCATAGTGGTAGTGTTAGCATATAAAAACAAATCATGTGAATAAAACTTCTCCCCAGACCAAATCGCTTAAGAACTGCCCACAGATACTGCCACTTGAGCCTGTGAAATGCCTCTTTGGCATTGAGTGACAGTATCACGCTTGCAGTCTTTTATTGTTGATTCATAAATTACATTTATTAAGCAGTGGATATTGTCTGCTGCTAGATGCCCTTTCATGAAGCCAGTCTGATCCTTATGTATTAGTTTGTCCATGTAGCTCTCCAAATGTAATGCCAGCACCTTAAAGTACAGCTTCTTGTCTGAGTAAATTAACAAAATCGGTCTGTAATTGGAGCAATCAGTTTTGTATTTCTATTTTTCAGGGATTAGTGTGAAATCAGAGTGGCATTAGTGTCAGCTGGGAAAGAGCTTTTTTCAACTGATGATTGTATTGATCCCAGCAAAACTGGCCCAAAAATATCCCAGAAGTGCAACAGGAGCTCTGGCAGTATGCCATCTGGGCCTGGTGATTTCCATTTATTTGATGTCCTAAGTGCAGTCTCCAACTCCTTTAAGAATATGGGATAATGCAGGTCTGTTACCTACTGTTACCCCAACGTGGACAAATCCAAACTATGCAGAAATTACTTATATTTCTCTGAATCAAAGTTCAGTGTTGAGTTGTACAACTCCTTGTAAAAAGATGTAGAATGTGACATTTATCTATTTTAGGTAATATGTAAACTTATTGTTCATTTTGATGGTATCAATTGATGCTCTGAATTCACTTTGCTTAAGCTTTAGTGGCTATAACATGCTTCTTTTGCTTCCCTTAAAATAGTAGTTCTCCCTGACTCTGTGCATGATGAACTATGCTTGCCTCCTCAACAGATCATTAATCTCCACCCAGACTCCCCTCCTTTTCCACCAATTTATTGTATTTACCTTTTAACAACTCTTCAGCTACATGACACTTTCTTTCTAATTCACAGATCCTGTGGTTCCTCTCTTTTCTTTCAGGTAAGATGCATAAGAAGATATAAATTCCCCAATACAAATTTATATATAGATGTGGCCATCTATATATACAAAGCATCATGTACTGTGTCTATCTTTATCAACAACACCATTTTAGAATGTGATTTATGCATATATAGAAAAGCATATATAGTCTCTTTTAACTTTTGCATTCAGACCCTAAACAATATAGCTCAATGTAGATATTGTGACTTCTGCAATGTTGCAATGAATACCAGCAAAATATCTACCCCTAATGTAAGAACATAAACCCCCCTCCCCTCTCCCTCCGCCATCCCTCCAAAATAATATTTGATAAACTTGAATATCCCGTCTAAGATAATTTATCTGATAACCATTATTAAACATTTTCATAACTAAGGCATCATAGAATAACCAAATAACAGTACTGTCAGATGGGGGCAGGATTTATAAGTAATCAAGAGTAATATTACAAATATTCTGACAAATATAGTCCCCCAATCTCAACTTTGTAACAAGCTCTGGAGTTGCTGTGAACATATCACACCTTATTTAACTACTCATCACTGTGGCTGTAAAACCCTCTGACTAGCATCAGTCCCAAAACAAGTTCTGTCTGTGTGATCCTCACTGGCCTGAGATAACGAAATAAATCGGGATGTTCCTCCTTGGGGAATCATAGTAGACATCCAGCTCAAATGCACACGTTGATCTTCCCCTATACTATTCAAGCCAGTTTGAATTGTCAGACTGCTCCGTGTCGTCATCCTCCGGTCCTGACACATCCCACAAGCTAATGGTAAATAGCTGGCTCAGGAGCTGTGCAGCTCCACACGCTAAAGTGAAGACATGTATTTTACCATTGATCATCATTGTCAGAGTGGCCTGGTAGATTAGAAAAGCCAGGATGCCTCTCTCATGCAGCTTGTTCATTACCTCCCCATATGCCTTCCTCCTCTTGCTCATAAATGTGCTGTAATCTGCATAGAACTGTATTGTCCTCCCAGCGTCCTGTTTACGAACCTTTTTCCTCGCCTTGCGGGCCCCTTGCAGGATGGAGGTGCAGCCCTGGTACCTCAGAACTTTAAATAATATGGTAGTTTGGTTAATTGCTCATTTGAATCTTGGCTTCTTTAGGCGTATGGATCCATTTTGGCAGCATATCTTGTAGGAAGGTGATTGCATTCCCTTCCTTACTGCTGGTTGTAATCCACATAATTGTCATTTTGTTCTGCCAATCTTGGTCCTCCAGCAAAGCCACTTTTCAGTGCGTCATTTTCAGATCAGAAGTATTGTTACTCACTTCCCTTTTCAGGGGAGGGTCCACTTCCATGTGGACCCTCACTTTTCTCTCCAAGCTATCTACAGTTTCTCATTCCGTTGAAAGCTCCCTGAACAACCTGTGTCACCATTGCTTCCAGGTAATTGTGTTGTCTGGAAACGCTAGTTTGATAGCCTTGCTAACACTACTAACAATGTTAAAGTCCATGCCACCTCCCTCCGACTGTTTGCATTTCACTGAAGGAGTTTTGACTGGCGAACTGCCTGGTTTCTTGCCCCCCAATATCTTCTACAACTTAACCAGTTCAATAAATAAAGTTATTAAATGTGTCACCTGAGTAGAAAAACTGAGGGATAGTTAATAGGAGCTCTAGTGCCCTCTGATCAATGTGTCTGAAGGACGCTTCTTTGACTTTGACATTACGTTCTTTTAAGTTGACATCTTTACTTTGAGTTATCTGTTGATTGGTTCCCCTAGAAAAACGTACTATTAAATAACCCCAACCAGCAACTGCAATATTTGGGGTACAAATGGAGGTATCTTTGTCATTTGTCCAAGGGTGATACAGTGGCTTTTTTTGCATTAATAACATGGAGGCTAATACTGCTACAATGGAAGTCTAGTAAATCTCATCACATGATACAACTCAAATTCCAAAAAATTAAGGATGCTGTGTAAAATGTAAATAAAAACAGATTACAATAATTTGCAAATCTCATAAACCCATGTTTTATTCTCAACAGAATATAAACAGCTATTTAGATGTTGAAACTGAGGCAGTTATTCATCCAATGGATAATATTAACTCATTTTGATTAAATGGCATCTCCAAAATGTTGAAACCGGGGCAAGAAAAAAACCATTAAAGTGATTGCACAAATCAAAACTGGAAGAGCATTTTAAAACTAATTAGGTTAATTTGCAACAGGTCAACATGACTGAGAATTAAAGAAGCATTTAAGAGAGGCAGAGCTTTTGAAGTGTTCCAGAGATCACTGTCTGTGAACACAGCTCAACCTGCAATCCACAAATGCAGCTTATGGCTCTTATCATGCAAAAAAGAAGACAAGTGAACGCATACCAGAAACGCCACCATTCTCTCTGGGTCATAGCTCATTTAAGATAATCTGAGGCAACATGGAAAAATTGTTCTTTTGTCAAATTATTAAAACTTTGAAATTCCTTTTGGAATTTATGGACACCACTTTTTGTAGATTACAGTGGACAGAGATCATCTAGCTTGTTTTCAGCACTTAATTTAAAAGCCAGCATCACTAATAGCTTTTGGGTCTATGGAATGGGCAGCTCACACATCTGAAAAGCATATATTTCAACAGGACAATGCTAAACTACATAATGTATCCCTTACAAAAGAAAATAATCTTGGTGCTGATCTAGCCTGTCTGCAGTCCAGGCCATTCACCAATAGAAAACTACTGGATCATCAAACGAAAAATGCAGTAACAAGCGCCCAGTAACAAGTGCCCAGAACAGTTTTTTTCCTAAATCATTTTTCTCCTAAAACTCTAGCAACTGTTCTCCTCAGTTCCTAGACATTTACAGACAATTATTAAAAGAAGAAATAATTAGTTAACATTGTGATGCTCAAACTTTTTTGATATGTGTTGATGTGGTCAAATTCAAAATAATCTAATATTTTCCAAGATAAACCAAAATGTCTCAAGTTCAACATCCAATATGTTGTCTGTGATCTATTGAGAATAAAATATAGGTTTATGAAATTTGCAAATCATTGCATTATTTTTTTAATTATATTTTACAGTGTCCCAACTTCTTGGGTTGTCACTGGATAGAATGACTTATAGTATTCTTGAAATGTGGAAAACTTAAACATGATATAAGAGCTCACATAAAAGGTAGTATGAAGTCTGGTACCCATTTTGTTCATACTTTCAACATAACTTGGTCTCCAAGCTGGAAAAGTACCTCTCAGTTTTTGGTATAGATTTGTTAAACATGTTTAAATTTGTTTAAATGCAGAAAAGGAGTAGAAGAGTATGCTTTATTACAACTTAATTATTAAAAAGCTGAAAAATTCGCTCCAGATGTATCATGAGAAATTTATCTTTGCACCGGTGCAGTTCCCTATACATAACTGGTATTTGAACAGTATAATTTTTTTCTATTCATTTTAAAATCCAATGAGAATTACAGACCATTGATAACAATTATTATTTATTTTTGTTTTCTTTTACATCACACATGGACTATTAATTTACCTTATGCATCAGTGATTGAATACAACAATTCAATGAGTCCTTAAAATTACTTAAAATTGATATTTATGATACTTTTCTGTAAATGTGGTCATGTAAGAAAAGCAATTTACTTGAATGTAAGAACAGAGCTATTTAAATCTCCAAGGCACAAGGTCATAAGAAAGAAAATATGTTGATAAATATGTTTCTAAATGTACTATAACAGTAGTAATACTCACAAACAAGTATATCTGAATGAATAAAGAGTCAACTGAAAACATTTTTTTTTTTCAGTACAACTTGAACTCAGTGATTGAAACTTTATCATTAGCTTCTCCATTAATTAAAATCTGCTCTCTTGCACAAGATTGTGCTAAATCAGTGCTCTAATTTTTGCATGATATGGCAAAATTCATTTGTTTTTGTTTTCCCTTTTTATGGACAGATCATTTTTTCATTATTAAGTCTGTACTGTATTGATGACTGAACAATAATTAAACAATATACCACTGTCATTAAGAAATTAGGGTGTAATTTAGGTAATTAGGGTAAAACAACAACACGATAAAAACCTTTCGCTTTTATGACCAGCACTTGTTGCTTTAAGGTTAAATATGTCTGCAGCCATTGGTTAAGTTTTTTAGTTTTTGTTATTTTTCTTATTTTATCAATTTACCAGATTAAAAAATTCAGATTACCTTGCTTGTTCATTTCTCACATTTGTAATCTGTATGTATTATCTTAAAGACATGAGGGATGTTATATTCTTTAAGGGGAAAACTAGCTCACATTTGTTCAACTTAAGGGAAATGTCCAGATGATAGAGTAGTCATTTCAGTAAAAGTGATACATCATATATATGTACTGGACAAATTATTTCCTCTGTTGCGAGGAAAAGTTAGACAAACAGCAGCAGATTGGAGAACAAGTCACTCAGTTCAGATTATACTGAAAAAAGGTCATTTAAAAATCAACAACAAAACACGATTAAACAATGTACACGTCTTACATAATATTCTCACAACAAATCTACAAGCTCTTGCATTTGGAAATACATTTATCCTCAGAGAATAATTTTTATAAGTTCTGTCTTATCCTGCAGTTTAATAGCTCTTGTGTTCTTCAATGTTATGTTGTCTTTGTTTGCAGCCTCCTCCATCATGGGTTTGTAGATTTTGCTTTTGTATCCTTCAGTATGGTATGTGATAAATTCTTCATTTTTCTTTTTAATTGTCATTGCCACTGTTGCCTATATTAACTATTTCAGCTTGAATGTCTTCTTCCTCTTCATCCATAGCATTCTCATATCCCATGAAGATCATTGTTATGGATTCTGATTTTTCTATCTCTGGCAGTGTGTTGATAAGGTTTATATTCCCATGAGAGTCCACTTTCAATGTGTAGTTGGGTGATGATGGACAAACACTATTCAAAGCTCTGCATATTGGCAGGGTGGGTTTAGGTGTCCCTTCAGACATGACTTTAACTGAAACAGCAGCTACTCCATTTATACATATATTATCAATGTTGGGTTTGGTGAGTTTATGCAGAGTTTTGGCACGAGTACTTAACAAAGGAATCAAATTCCTGTCATTCTTGGAATGTAGACTTGTGAAACATAGCAACTTGGCTTCCTCACCATCTTTTTGTATTCTTGAATCTTTAGAGTCTTGATTGATTATTTTGGGGTGATTCTGTCTTTGAATGAAAGATGGAATGCTGCCACCTAAATAGGGTGCAGAGTACACAGGTTGATGGTATTGCACCTCAGCGGGCACCTTTTCTTCTTTTGCTTGATCCAGAAGCTCTTCTACCTCTGTGGAGGTCATTTCTTTAATTACTCCAGCGTTTACTTTAGATCCATCTGACTGCAGTGCATAAACAGACTTGTGGCCATCATCATAGACTTTTAATGCCCTCTCTTTGATGGTTTCTGGGCTGATAGTTTTTTTAGACAACACCTCGTTCTCACCTGTTTTCTTATTATGTTCAACACTGATTTCAATTGCAAAAGTTGCTGAAACACAAAAAAGGTAGAGATGCAGTATTAGGGCAAAATCTAAAAATGTGAATGAAATAACTACAATGAAAATACAGCTACAACTTTGGCAGCTAAGTCCGCTAAACCCAACTTGAGCAACTATTAGTATATTAATCTTTTTTTTAACAAACTGCCTTTGAAAATTATGTTTTTTCTACCAGTTTATTTGTCTTACCAGTTCTTGTTTCACTCCCTGGCTCCTGTAATGTAAAGGCTTTTGCTTGGGCCTGTGGGATGAACAATGGGATATCTTGGAGTGGAAAGGGAATATATGTCACATCTAAGAGGAAAACAAAGTGGTGACCGAAATGAAACATTACAAAACCAAAAGCAGATAGGTTGCATAAAAATAACAATAGTAATAATAATGATATTGAATAAAATAAAATAAAAAAAATTAAATCTCTCCAGTCTCTCCAGTGTGTCCTGGGTCTTGACCCTGGGTCTCCTCCCATTTCACATACTTGTGAACAAGACCCAGAGATATTTAAACTCCTCCACTTGAGGAAAGACTTCGCCACCTATCCAGAGATGGCACTCCACCCTTTTTCCATTCAAGAACCATGGGCTTGGATTTGGAGGTGCTGTTTCATCCCAGCCGCTTTACACTCAGTTGCAAACCGCCCTAGCACATGCTGAATGTCCTGGCCCAATGAAGCCAACAGGAAAACTACACCCTCAAAAAGCAGAGATGACATCCTGTGGTTCCCAATCTGGACCCCCTACGGCCCATGACTATGCCTAGAATTCTTGTCCATAAAAATTATTAACAGAACCAGTGACAAAGAGGAAGCCCTGCCAGAGTCCAACATGCATTGGTAACAGGCCTGACTTACACCCGGCAATGCAAACCAAGTTCCTGCTCCAGTCGTACAAAAACCAAATAGTCCTTAGCAGAGGGCCCCGGACCCCATATTCACAAAGTGCGAGCATGCCCCACAGAACACCATGAGGGACACAATTGAATGCCTTCTCCAGATCCACAAAACACATGTGAAGTGATTGGGCATACTCTCATAATACATTTGGGTCTGACCAATCTGTCCAGCTTCCTTCTCCGCCAGCATATCTGACTCAGGTGGTGATCAGTTGACAGCTCAGCCCCTCTCTTCACCCAAGTGTCCAAAACATATGGCCGAAGATCAGATGAATCGACAGCAAAGTTGATAATCAAACTCCAGCCTAGGGTGTCTTGGTTCCACATGCACTAATGGACACCCTTATGCTCAAACAAGGTGTTTGTTATAGACAGTCTGTGACTAGCACAAAAGTCCAATCATGACTCTACCGGTGACATTTCTATTTCCCACATGAGCATTGAAGTACCCAAGTAGCACAGTGTAGTCCCTAGTTGGAGCACTGTCAAGTACCCCTCCCACGTACTGCAAGAAGGCTGGGTACTCTGAACTGCTGTTCTGGCCGTAGGCACAATCAACAGTATGAGACCTGTCCTGCTGGTGGTGAGCCTACTGGAAGGAGGGCCCACATTGCTGTTTTAGGCTGAGCCCGGCCCGACCACAGTAATCTCCCAGAACAAGACCCAGTCACCCATCACAATGGCAGATATCCGAGAAAGTGTCCATGATCCACCCCTACTGGCAAATAAACCAGCTGCTCACAGATAGGACCCACCCAGATCCTCATCTTTAAGGACCAGACACAGTGATCCCATTCCAACTACCAGCTAATTATCTGCCTCTTCACAACATGGAAGCTTCTCAGACATCCTGAGGCATCAGTCATGACTGCCTGTATTGCCTACAAAAAAACCTATGCCTCAATGACACTTGTAGAAACTGGAATGCTTGGCACTGTACAATATCAACAGAACACTGACAGCCTAAATCAACAACTTGATGGGACTGTGGAAGGCTGATCAAGTTAAAGCCATATGCCAAGTCATAATCAAGTGTGCCATATACAAAGAAGATACTCCCACCACTGTTCTGTGTAGGTCTGAACCCTCTCAGTGTGATCATCACAAAGAGTGGCAATGGATATCGGTTCAAAAATCGAGCAATGATCAGCCACTTCTTTTAAATGGATGACATTAAACTGCATGCCAAGAGTGAGCAAGACATCTAATTATCCACCTCAAAAGGATATAGAACAGAGATATCGGAATGCCATTCGGGCTGGATAAATGTGCTTGAATAATGTCCAAGCGGGGCAAAATGATCACAACAGAGGAGGCTGACCTACCTGAAGGCAACATATCAAACATTCAGGACAGCTACAAATATTTGGTGATTCCGCAGGCACATGGCAACTGTGAGCAGGATACTAGGAAGTCACCCATGTCCAAGTAAAAAGAGTAAGGCTGAAGAGTGAGCTGAATGGAAAGAACATAGTCCAGGGCTATCAACACATATGCCCTGCCAGTAATAGAGTACTCTACTGGCATGGTAACCTAACCACAGGAAAACGTAGAAGCCATTGATATCAAGAATAGGAAGTTCCTCAGGAAATTTCATCCCAAATCCAACCCCATGAGAATCTACACAAAGCGGAAAGAGGTATACCACGGATTAGTGAGCACCAAATCCGCTATCCAAGATGAAGCAGCAAAGTTCCTGGAATACATTAAGTAGATGGCCCTTAATGATACACTGCTTAAGGATTGTCTCAGACACCAGAAATCCAGTGCAGAAGAAGTAGTGGAGGAACCATCATGGATAATGAAGATGCTGGTAGGTAAAGCATACATGGAACAACACAACCAAGTAGCGGTTATGGTGTACAGGAACATCTGTACTGAGTATGGGTTGGTCCCAAATCCCAAAGTCAAGATAGGAGATACATCCATGGGTAGTGGAAAATAAAAGCCCAAGATCCTGTGGGACACCACTGACGGCCAACTGAAATAGTGGCAGTTGACAAACTCAAGAAAAGAGCAGTGTTGATTGACGTGGTAATCCCAAATAACAATATATATATATAAAGAGAGTGAAACTGCAAAAGTATCAAGGGTTGAAGGAAGAGATAGAGAAGATCTGAAAGGTGAAGACAGCACTGGTGCAGATAGTAGTTGGAGCACTTAGCGCTATATCTTCCAAGCTGGGACAGTGGCTTCAATAGGTCCCAGGAATAACATCAGAAATCCTAGACCAAAGTAGCCCAAGGAACATTGAAGATACTGTACATAACCCTCAACCTCCCAAACCTCTGGTAGAGGACCCGAGGACTGGTATATATTAAGGAGATGTGTTGTACCTTCTGCTGTATTTATGTGGTTTGTATGTGTTTCAACTGGCAGAAATAATATTTTAAAAAGGTTTAAAAGGACAGTATGCCAGTTGTACTGTATACTGAACACTCTGAAAGCTAAATAATCAACAATTATGACTTCAAACTATATTGAAAATATTAATAAATATTTCACTGTTAGTTCAACTTGATCTGATATTTCATTTTATCAGAAAATAAATAAGAACTAAAATCAATCAATAATAAGACAGCCAGAAAGAGTTCTTACCTGCCTGGAAATCTGTGTTTGGATCCTACATAAAGATACAGCAGTTGTGACAGTAGCAAGAAATCAACATGAAACACCTCAAAATTTGAAGATTCTGAGGTGTTTTAGTATTATGAAGCCTATGAATATAACCCACTTTCATTGTATTATCTGTAATTGTCTAAATTGAGACAGTAATCAAAAAGCAAGTTTAGCATAATAGTCTTTATACACCATGCCCCTATCTGGCTAATCTATGTACTCTTGAATACTCAAAGCAGCCTATCATCAATCACACACACACAGAACCCTGAATGAGTGCATATTCTTAGAAACAAGCAACACCATAAACCATATTCAAGTTTGGCATTCAACACTGCAAGCAATTACATGCAACTACAGCAACCCAAAACCTCATACTTTTCATAATTAGAGCTAAAATAAGTAGTTAGCTGAACTGTGACATACATTACTCTGATTCTGTTTTAAGACGTTTGCTGGTTGTGTAAATAAGGTTTACCACATCTTTAGTCGAAGCATCCAAAATTATAATTTTTATTCATCCACCATTTTCAGTGTACTAGTGTTTATTACAATTTTAAAGCAGACACATGTACACGTTAATGGCTGGTGATATGCCTATATAGTTTTCATCCATCCATCCATCGATTTTCTATACCCGCTTTATCCTTCACAGGGTCACAGGGGTCTGCCGGAGCCTATCCCAACTTAGTACTTAGGTGCCGGTCTATCACAGGGCCACATATAGACACAAACAACCATGCACACCCAAACCTATGGACAATTTAGATTAACTAATTAACCTAACATTTATGTTTTTGGACTGTGGGAGAAAGCCTGAGTACCCGGAGGGAACCAATGCAAGCACGGGGAGAACATGCAAACTCCACACAGAAAAACTCCTGCCGTGCCTTCTTGCTGTGAGACAACAGTGCTAACCACTAAGCCACTGTGCTGCTTATAAAGTTTTCCGTATACTATAATCACATTATATGTAAAAACAAGTTCCAACACTTTCCTGGGAACTTATCAGTTCTATATGAGCGTGACCTACAAACAGCAGCAAACTGAACTACGACCAAAGCTAAGGTGACTACCACAATCTCCTTCAGAAAATCAACATGCTGAAAACCAAAATCCAACAACTAGAGGTAAATGTGGAAGTTAATGAAATTAATGGAAAGGATACAACTTTATCTCTGACTAAACATAGTGGACAAGATCCTGTAGAGCACTCTTTTTTTTTAAATTTTTATCATCTGGCTCTGATATATAGGCCACTGACCACCATGGTTTGGAGGTGGTGCAGGCATATTTAGGATCGTGTGCTGTTTTTAATCTCTTCTTTTTTGGCTAATTTGGACAATTTTTGGGAGCTTTTTATTTGTGCTCTCTTGATACGCACCAGGATGGACAGTTGCTTTTTAATATTCGTATAAAGGCTTAGAAACTTTTTGTTCTGTTTACCAGTATTAAAAGCATAGTTATTTCCATTATTAATAACTCAGTTTTATTTTTATTGTTATGCATGTATGATTTATCTCCTTTTATGTCACTTTTTAGTGTTTGAATACAGGTTTTATTAATATATTTGTATTTTTATGTAGTGCTTATTTGTTTTTAGTATGATTGTTTTTTTGTGTTTTTGGATTTATATATTTACAAATATTTTTTGTATGGGTCAATTGGCTGTTTTTATTTTTACAGAAAGTTTGCTACCATATGTCACTAATAGTTGGGTTTGGTTTGGGGTATTTTTTTATATAAAGAAAACTTATATAAAAGGGGTATACAGAAAATCTTTTACTCATATACATCTCTGGATACTTTTACATTGCTTATTTGAAAACGTGTGTGTATGTTGTTGAAATTTAAACAAAAAAGCTTAAATATTTTTTAAAGAATATGGCTAAATGACAACATAAAATGCTTGCTTTTTCTTTTCTCCTACTCTGTTAATTTATAACATTTATAATATATAAGTGAGATAGCATGGACACAGGAACACAGGAAAGGAGAATTTGTAGACTCATGTCTTTAAGGTGTAAAATTTCTGCTAACATAAACATGTTTTGTGTACCATACCTCTTGTGACACCAAAAGGTTTTGAGAATTTCATTTTCTGGGAGCACAGACATTTTTTTTTAAGGCAGATGGTCTCTGCCTCAACAGATCTGAAATGAGGCAGATTGCAGTTCATCTTTTCTGTGTTCTGAGCTACTATTCTTTTTCGCTGGACAAGGACTTGACTTCACTGACCACATGAAGGAGCAGGTCACTACTGCCACCAAAATGACCCTATGTCCTGGTCCCATTCCTGCATCCAAACACCTCCCAACCCATCATGGGTCAATATGACTATAAAGTGCCTTTTGTTTCGATATGAAAATCACCTTATCGTCCTAAACATTCAAAAATAACAACATCTGAGGTTCTAGTATTTATGACCAAGATTTGGACCCATAAAACTGTCATAACAGTGTCTTGACATGGATTTCCATCATTTTAAACTATTTTCTTTGATGTCTTTCATACTAACTTTAGTGAATGCAAAAAGTGGTTAAAAGACACAACATTAAAATACTTTTTATATTTTCTCATTGTTCTTCAAATATAATTTTAATAAAATTAGCAATTTTATAATATTTTTTTAAAATTTTCTCAGTGTCCATGAAATTGCTTTTCACCCAGTCATTATGTGGTAATTGATCATTTAAACAGATCAAATTGATGTAATAAGTAACATCAACACCATTTAGTCTTTTTTCACTGGAAGTCAACTCAAGTGCCACAAATACATTAAATTCCTGCTTTATATTTCTCATTTTTTTGGATTATCTTTGTAGTTGGGTATGTTCTTGCTTACCGTGTCCGCACTATCATCAATATATTTATTTGATAAACAGTATACAGTTACCTTTAATATTAAATCACTTTGCTAGCTGAAGACCCACCATGTACTCATTAAAAGCTAAAAGAAGCAAAAAATGTCCACCCCATCTTTCTAAGTTTGACCATGTAGACCACATATGTCAAACTCAAGGCCCAGACTCAAGATATGTAGTTATGCTTTGACACTGTGGTGTGCTACCTGTGGAAACAAGACGGAAACAAGATGGCTCTACAGCCATGGAAACATTCTGGATCACTGACAGTCTCCGGACTTCTGCCGTCACTCTGTCTGCTGGGAGACTATAACACACATGTGTCAAACTCAAGGCCCGCGGGCCAGATGTGGCCCGCCATGTCGTTTTATGTGGCCCCTGAGAGCTTAAAAGTTTTGAGTGTCTACAAATAAATACCAAAAAAGAGACTAAGCGCGTGCTTTTACGAAAACTACATTTCCCACAATGCCTTTCGACTTCAATAGCTGCGGCAGTGTTTCCACATCTATGCCAACGAAGTGAAATTGAGATATGAATAATGATCCCAAAATGTCCAGAAAGAGAAAATTTGACGAAGAAGGAAGACTGTTTCCAGAAAGATGGGAAACCGAATACTTGTTTGTGCTTCAAGGAGAATGACCGGTATGTCTTTTGTGTTACGAGGCAATATCGGTTGTCAAAGAGTACAATCTGCGTCGACATTTTGATGCCAAACACGGAGATAAGTACGCATGCATTTGTTTTGTGTTTATCATTTTCAGAAAATGATCAATCGATAGTAGAGAGAGAATCCCCTTGTGTTCAAAAACAGGCAGCATCTCCTCATCAAAGACTACTTGAAAAACTTGACCAATATAGTTGTAAACTCATCCATTTTCAGCTCATAATTACTTCTTCCCAGCTTATCTAGTAGATAACCATAGATAACTTTCTGATTTTGTAACTATTATTATTTGAAAACTTATTTATAGCAGTAGATGAATTCAATTATATATATTTTTTTGATAAATAAAAGATTAAACAAATGTTTTACATCAATGAACTTTTCAGGTGTGTTTCACCACAATGTTATTTTTTCCTTGTTTACTTGGAGAGTTTGATCCTTCATTAATGGAGTTATGTGGGTTTTCATAAGCTGACAAAATTTAAAAGTATTTATGTTAGTGCAACAAGCAAACATATGTTTTCTATGCAACTGTAATTGTCACTTGAATAATTTATAATAAATAATGAGTTATTTAACATTAAGGAGTGGTTACATTTATTTTATATTACATTCGATAACATTTAGTTACATTTATAAGTCACATCTGGCCCTTTGAGGATAGCCATTATGCTGATGTGGCCCTCGGTAAAAATGAGTTTGACACCCCTGATGTAGACCATGACGCATCTACATCTTTTCAACATTGCTATGTGTGTTTTCTTTTTTTTTAACTAAACTAGACTTTTTAATGATTCCTTTGTTGATTCCTTTGTTGTTGACTTTGTAAGATAAGATAAGATAAGATAAGATAAGATAAGATAAGATAAGATAAGATAAGATAAGATAAGATAAGATAAGATAAGATAAGATAAGATAAGATAAGATAAGATAAGATAAGATAAGATAAGATAAGATGTTATTGATCCCACAAGGGGAAATGTGTGTGTTACCACAGCTCAAGAACAAAAACAGATGAGTTAGCAAAAAAAAAACAACAGAAAATTATATAAGATAAAATACTGTATACAACTATATACTAAAGCTGAGTGCAACAAATCTGCAGTGTTACTGACAAGGAAATCAACATCTACAGAGGTAGACGCAGCAGCTAGAAGTTGTGAGCTCAGGGTCTCTGGTGGAAGGAGTTTGGGGAGGCCATGGATGAGGACTATTGGTCGGCCTCAAACAGATACAGGCAGACTGTCTGACGCCTCAGAAGGGGGAAGCAGTACTCTCCCAATACCGTTTACAGTGATGGTGAGGTGATGGTGAGGATGGCCGTGACTGGGGACATTGTGAGACGATGGAAAGAATACTTTGAGGATCTCCTCAATCCCACTGACATGCCTTCCACTGAGCAGAGGCTGGGACTCTGGGGGTGAAATGAGATTCGCCCTGAGCACCTCAAGTAGAGGAGATAATAATTCAATTGAAATGACACCAAAATGGGTAAGAAATGCTGCAGGATGCTGGATAGTGACTTTATTCCTCATCCTGAGTTTTTGTTGTTTTAGTCACCCTGTTGCTTCCTGTTTCAGTGAATCCTTATATCTCAGCTGAAGAACTGACGACTGTCTGCCGTAACATCAAGAAGCCTTCACAGAAGCAAGAGATCCAGCAGCTCCACTTGGGCCTCTGACAACGATCTCACATACATTGATGTCATCAGATTTCCACGAGGTGTCAGATGAGTATAAATTTGTAAGACCAGATAGCAGCAGGATTTGAGTCCTCTGTTTGGTGCACGTTAAAAAAAATGAAGACAGAATAAAACTACATCTACTACAATGTTCAGAAATTAGGAAGCTGGACACAGAACGGGTTCGAGGCTGCATTTGGACAGCTGTCTGCCACGTCTCTTATGACTTTCCAGAACAGGATTGCCCTGGAGAAGGGAGGTGTGTGTGTGTGTGCCATGTTTGGAAAACAGTGTTGCACTTTTGATAACGCCGCTGCAGATGGTAGTCTTACCAAGGCCATATGAGGGCTGCAGACCCTGAATGGTAAAAGTGCTGAAGGAGCACTCCGGTGTTTGACACCTCCATGTGGGACTCCTGGCTGGGTGCATGTGGCAAGTACCGAACCTTAGTATCTTCTGTACTAGTATCCATCGCTGTATTTTCAGCATTTCTGACATTGTGTGGTTGTTGTTGCATTCCAATGTCTGTGTGCACTGCTTAACCGATTAATCACCACAGCCATCTCACTTCTTTTTGCCTTATAGAAACCCCTCTGAGCGTAAATGTCTTTGTTCTCATGAAAAATGACTCCATGACTAAAGACCACCTGAAGTGGTCTTGGACGACGTGAAATAAGCAGTGTTAAAGCAGGAGGGAATGATAGGGTTAAAACTTTAACACACTCTTTGTTTAATCTCATTGTTATTTTAAGCACTGTATACTGCATGTCTTATAAGATAGTTGTACACGTCAGAGAATATATCTTGT
This sequence comes from Xenentodon cancila, assembly GCA_014839995.1. Taxonomy (NCBI): domain Eukaryota; kingdom Metazoa; phylum Chordata; class Actinopteri; order Beloniformes; family Belonidae; genus Xenentodon; species Xenentodon cancila. Next base: position 4,402,615 of record CM026216.1, on the reverse strand, counting down.
ACAAGTTGCTTATCTTCATGTCATCTGTGACCTCCTTATTTTCAATAAAAGCCTCAAGAGGCCATCAGAGGGGGGTGGGGACAGAGAAAAGAGCAGCGGAGATGTGGCTGAGTTCTCTGTCCGTCCTCCGTGATGATGTATGAAAAACTTACTGACTTGCCTTTCTTCCTTATTGTGTGTTTAATAAATGTTAGGTCGTTTAAACCTGACAGCAGCTGTTATCTCTAGAAATCTGGCTGATATTTTTGGACCCTCCCCTTGACACTCCAGGGTCCAGGATGCAGAGCTGCAATCTTACACGCTTTTCTGCTGCTTCTAGAGGACTATCGCCTGCCAATAAAAATGTAGAAGTAAATGATGTAATTGGAGATTCAAACGAGGTGCCAAGTAAAATAGATTTAGTATCAATTCCCCGTCCTCCAAACGCATACCAAGCGCGACGTAATAGAGGCGTTAATCAAAATAACCTCGTAAAAATAATAACGAATATGCATTAAGTGCAAACTAAAGACCAAAAACTTAGATGTGGATCACTAAATAGTAAACGATCTAATTACTGAGACCCGGAGTGACATTTTCTGTTTAACAGAAACGTGGCTCCAAGAGGTAGAGTTTGTTAGTTTAAATGAATCAACGCCGCCCGGTTACTTTAATTATCATATTCCTCAAATCACAGGTCGAGGTGGAGGAGTAGCGGCGATCTACGACTCCAGTCTTACAATAAAATCCAAACCTAAATGCGATTATAATACGTTTGAAAGCCTCATGCTCAGTTTAAAGCTGCCGAGCTGGAAATCAGAGAAGCCAGTTTTGTTAGTGGTAGTTTACCAGCCTTCTGCTGGTGATTATCTGGAGTTTCTGTCTGAGTTCTTACATTTCTGATCTAGTTTATAGATCAGTACAGATAAAGTCATCATAGTGGGCGACTTTAACATTCATATGGACGTTGACAACGATAGTCTTAAGTTGGCTTTAGATTCTCTTCTAGAATCGATGGGGATTTTACAAAACGTTAACAAACCGACGCATTGTCTTAATCATACTCTTGATCTGGTCCTCTTCTACGGTGTAGAACCTGATAATCTGTTAGTGTCGCATGTAAACTCCATCCTATCCGACCACTATTTAATAACGTTTGAATTCAACATTGTCAATGTTATGCATAATAGGAGGAAATACTTTAGCAGATGTCTATCCGATAAAGCTATTACTAAATTTAGGGAGGCCATTGCTCTTCATCTTCATTCAGAGGAACAGTTGAGGGCTGTGACCTCGGTTCTACCTCTGCAGATGTGGGTTCCTTGTCGGTAGGACTGCAGATGTGTTGCACTTAGCTTTAGATGCAGTTGCTCCTTTGAGAATGAGGGTCTCTAACCGTAGGAGCTTAACTCCCTGGTTTAACTCACATATTCGTATGTTAAAACAGAAAGTGCGTAAAATGGAAAGAAAGTGGTACTCTTGTAGATCTGTAGATATTTATTGTGCATGGAAAGATAGTCTAATAGTGTATAAAAAAGCACTTCGCAAAGCTAGAACAGCCTATTATTCAGTGTTAATAGGGGATAAAAAATTAACGCACGTTTTCTGTTCAGCACTGTAGCCAGGCTGACAAAGAGCCACAACTCTGACGAGCCGCGCATCCCTGCAGCTCTCAGTAGTGAAGACTTTATGAGCTTCTTTAGCAATAAAATTGTCAGAATTAGAGAGAAAATCGGCCAGGCCCACCCAGCAGTGGCTGTGGGCATTTCTTCAGCTTCGGCGACTCCCTTATGCTCTGACCTGACTCTAGACTGTTTTGTTCCTGTTGACTTCTCTGAGCTGACCTCAGTGGTCAATAGAGCTAAATCATCCACGTGTCTGTTAGACCCCATCCCAACTCAACTACTCAAAAATATTTTCTCTCTTATTGGTGCGACAATACTGGAACAGATCAACATGTTCCTAGTCTTGGGATATGTGCCACAGGATTTTAAAGTTGCAGTAATCAAACCATTACTTAAAAAAACCTTCTCTTTACCCAGACATTTTAGCTAATTATAGACCGATTTCTAACCTTCCATTTATCTCTAAAATTCTGAAAAAGGTAGTTGCAAGCCAGCTGTGTGACCATTTGTTTAGAAATAATCTATTTGAAATTTTTCAGTCAGGGTTCAGAATGCATCATAGCACAGAAACAGCCCTGGTTCGAGTCTCGAATTACCTTCTTATGGCCTCAAATAATGGATTAGTGTCCATACTGGTTCTGCTGGACCTCAGTGCTGCTTTTGATAATATAGATCACAGCATTTTACAGCAGAGACTAGAGTATGTTGTTGGGATTAAAGGGACAGCTCTAGATTGGTTTAAATCATATCTGTCTGATAGATTCCAGTTTGTTCATGTTCATGAGGTTTTTTCTATACAGACAAGGGTCTGCTATGGTGTCCCGCATGGTTCAGTTCTAGGGCCAATCTTGTTCAGTTTATACATGCAGCCCTTGGCAAGTATTATCCGGAACCAAGCATTAATTTTCATTGTTATGCTGATGATACGCAGCTGTATCTGTCTGTGAAGCCAGATGAAACAGAACCATTAGACAAACTTCAGATGTGTCTTAAGGACAACAAGGACTGGATGTCCACAAACTTTTTTTTACTAAATTCTGATAAAACAGAGGTTGTTGTTTGTGGTCCCAAACAGTTTAGGAAGGGATTAGACGGTGTTGCGGTGGCCTCCAGTAAAACTGTGAGAAACCGTGGTGTTATTTTTGATCAGGATTTGTCATTTAAATAGCATATTAATCAGGTTCGTAAAACCGTGTTTTTCCACCTCCGTAATATTGCAAAGATTAGGAGCATCCTCTCCCAGAGTGATGCTGAAGAACTAATTCATGCGTTCGTATCTTCTAGACTAGATTACTGTAATGTGTTGTTGGCTGGATGTCCAAGTAATTCTCTGAAGATCCGCCAGCTGATCCAAAATGCAGCAGCCCGAGTGCTGACAGGAATCAACAAGAGAGACCACGTCTCTCCAGTTTTAGCTTCCCTCCATTGGCTCCCCGTAAAATTTAGAATACAATTCAAAATTTTATTACTTTCATATAAAGTCCAAAATGGCTTAGCGTTGCGATATTTGCAAGACTTGATGGTACCGTACATTCCTAATAGAGCTCTCCATTCTCAGAGTGCAGTTTTTTTTCGTAGTTCCTAGAAGATCCAAATGTAGATTTGGAGGACGGGATTTCTGTTATCAGGCACCATCACTCTGGAACCAACTTCCAGTTTGGGTTAAGGAGGCTGACACCACCTCCACCTTTAAAACTAAACTGAAAACATTTCTATTTAATAAAGCATATAGTTAGTTTATAATTAGTACCTTAATGTGTTAGGGCCAGTAGTCAAAGCTGCAGCTACAGGACCAGATTAGAGCTGCTCATCTTAAACAGCTTCGGTGTAGATATGCTGCTAGAGGCCTATGCTGCAGGGGGGCACCAACATGATCCACTGAGTGGTGCCCTTCACCTCCTCTGTTTCTCTTTGCATTCTCTTTCTCTTCTTCACCTCAACCCTCAGTTATTAACAGTATCCCATAAGCATAATCCTGCTCAAGGTTTCTTCCCTCTTAAAGGGGAGTTTTTCCTGCCACTGTTTGGTTTAAGGATTTTCTTCCACTAGGGAAGTTTTTACCTGCCGTTGTTTATGTAATAATTGCTCAGGGGTCATGTTCTGGGTCTCTGGAAAGCGCCTAGAGACAACTTGTGTTGTAATAGATGCTATATAAATAAAATTGAATTGAATTTAATAGAATTGTTCCCTCTCTTTAAAAAGTGGGACCTAAGGTGGATCACACTTCTCAGCCGCCCTGGGAAAGTCTACACCAGAGTACTGGAGAGGAGAGTTCGGCCAATAGTGGAACCTCGGATTCAGGAGGAATAATGCAGTTTTCATCTTGGTTGTGGAACACGGGAATATGCCCAACCGCTCCATATATGCTTTGTTGGCTTCATCAGGCCAGGACCTTCATTGTGTGCTGGGACGGCTTTTTACCGAGTGCAAAGCGGCTCTGATGAAAATCAGTACCTCCAAATCTGAGACCAGAAAAGGGTGACTTGCCCTCACCAGGTATGTGGACATATCCTGCCCCAAGTGGAGGAGTTTAAGTATCTCGGGGTCTTGTTCATGAGTGAGGGGAAGATTGAGCATGAGATTGACAGACGGAATGGTGCAGGGTCAGCATTCATGTGGTTGGTGTACTGGACCATTGTGGTGAAGAAAGAGCTGAGTTGCAAGGCGAAGCTCTTGATTTACAATCTTGCGCTCGCCAATCTGCGCTCCCACCCTCACCTATGGCCATTAACTTTGGGTAATGACTGAAAGGACAAGATCGGGGATACAAGCAGCCATCCTGTTGTTATGGGTAACTGACCATTTAACAGATCGACTGATGTAATTAGTCAACACCAAACAGTCGTTTTTAAAAAGAATAGTCTAGAAAGGTCACTTATGAACAGCTATAGACCAGTATCAAACCTCTCCTTTATGAATAAAAGTTTTATAAGGATCTTGTTTGTGGACTTTAGCTCGGCATTCAACACCATCATCCAGATATCCCAGATATCCTCCACTCCAAACTCACCCAGCTCACCATCCCAGCGTCCACCTGTCAGTGGATCAACAACTTCCTGAGTATAGACAATCAGCACAGGCACCTCCCAGGAATGTGTGCTCTTCCCACTGCTCTTTTCCCTCTACACCAATGACTGCACCTTGAGAGACCCATCACTCTTAGCACAACTGCTAAGCTCACAAAGTATTAAAAGCTTTAAAAAATGCAGTGTAACCAGGCCAAAAATAGAGCATGAAAAGGACATGACTTCCGTGAGAAAAAGACGACTCATCATTAAAAACCCACGTTGGTGATTTTGGGAGCTTGCCAGGGGTGAGATCAAACACCAATAAAAACTTTACTGCAAAGGAAAATTATTTTGTTTTATTGATTTATTCCAGACACGTCAAAACCATTGTGTAAAGCATAACAACGTTAACACCAGTATGAATCTATAAATAAATATACACATACACACACATTTGAACATGACACAAATCCATAAAATCTATACCCAATGTGCACACACCTATCTAAATATACATACCTATATACATGCACAAACATAGCAATACACATAACACATATATCATGTTTAACATGTCTGAAAAGAGGTAGGAAGAAGTAAAACTTTTTTAATCCTACCCCTTCTCCAGTATTATATAATTACAATTTGCTTCATCCAGTTTTTAGTTCTAATTAATTTATGAAAAAAAAAATATATATAAATATATATATATATATATATATATATATATATATATATATATATATATATATATTATATATATAGATATATATATATATATATAGATATATATATAGATATATATATATTCATAAAATATATATATATATATATATATATATATATATATATATATCTATATATATTCATAAAATATATATACACACACACACACACACACACACATACATACATAAAGACATACAGAACAAATTGCAGTACTTTAGAGACTTTGCATGTCATTTATGTTAGAATAACGATTTTGGGTCTCAATATTGACCCCTGGGGGACACCACATACAATGTCCAAGCATGATGACTGAAAGTCGCCTATTTTTACAAACTGCTGTCTGTTGCTTAAATAACTTTTCATCCAGTGTAAAACCCCTCCCCTCATACCATAACTCTAGTTGTTTTTTTTAATATGTCATGATTTATTGTGTCGAATACTTTTTTAAGATTAGTGAACACCCCAACTGCAAATTTCTTTTTGTTTATGGAGGTAGTGATTTCTGGTAATCACTGTCAGTGGACACCTTGTTTTTACATTTATTTACAATATCTATGATTTCTCTCTCCTCCAATGCAAACATTAAGTTTAGATTTCTATTTATTAATGTCTCCTTCCATCCACCAGCTAATCCAGGATCACAATTTGTTTTGCCAGTTTTGGTCCAACACTTACAAAATACCTGTTGAAATTTTGAACAACATCATTCACATCATAAATGATTTCATCATTATTGGTAAAATAATGTGGGTAATTAGTCTGTCTAGAACTTTTCCTAATGACATTGTTCAATATGTTCCAAATCCCTTTTATGTTGTTTTTATTCCTGTTCAATAATTGACTATAGTATTCCTGTTTTGATATCCATACAAAAGTTTATTTTTTATAATTTATTTTTTAAAAATCATACTTCTGCCATTTGTATCGATACGCAGCTTCAATATGTTGTAGTCAAAACTCATGACCTGATTAAAGTTTGAGGCATCACTACTTTAGCATGGCACCGTTCAAAGACCACAGTCTTTGAAGAATTCTGAACATTCTGCAATTGAAATCCATTATACACATATTTTTATTTAACTTAAACAGTAACATGTCTGAAAGTAAAGAACATTGTAAATACCTGAATCTAATGGAGTCTTGTGACTAAGGTTCGAATGTTGTCTCTAGCTGAAAGTATGCTGAAGTAACATCTAAAAGAGATGGAAGGTTTTCAAGAATTACGTTTCCCCTTTATATTTCAATTAAATACTGAAATATTGTAAGGATTTGAATGACCAAAACTCATTAGAACAAGCTGAACATTTTTATATCGGGTTAAAATAGCTCAAATTTGCAATGAGTTAATTGGAGAACAGTGGAAAAAATAACTAGAAAAAGCTGCATTTCTTTTGAAAATGCAGGGTTGAACGCTGATGAGCTGAACGTCGCTGAACGTCGCTGAACGTCGCTGAACGTCGCTGAACGTCGTTGAACGTCGCTGAACGTCGCTGAAAAAACAGCTGAACTGATAAAAATCAAAGAAATGACTCTATTTAGGTGAAAGTTTGAAGAAAATGGCAAAACGTAGCACACATTTGAAAACTTGATATTATGAAAGAAGAGAGAGGTTGAAGACAGGAGACTGAAAAGAGGAACATTTACTGAAGAAAAGAAGATGGGCTTAAGACAGGAAGACAAGTTGAAGAGAGGAACTTGAAATTCATCCAAATAAAGATAAGGAGAAGGAAGGAAAGGAGAAGAGAAATTACAATTGAGATAAATTGAGATTGAAGGCAGAAGAGGAAAGTTCTGTTTCTGTTTCTGTTGGTTGGTTGGTTCTATTCAGGTTGGTCATGGATCTGTCTGAGGTGGTTCTGGTTGTGTCTTAAATGGTTCTGGTTCTCTCTGAGGTGGTTGTGTTGTGTTTGGGGTGGTTCTGGTTATGTTCATGGTAGTCCTGGTTCTGTCTGTCTTGGTTCTGGTTTAGTCTGTTTGTATTCTGGATGGTTGTGGATCTCTCTAAGGTAGTTCTGGTTATGTTTTGGCTGGTTCTGGTTCTGTGTGCAGTGCTTCTGTTTGTGTTTGGGGTTGTTCTTGTTCTGTCTCGGGTGGTTGTGGTTGTGCTCCAGGTGGTTCTGGGGCTCACTGGTATGGTTCTGGTTATTTTCTTGGCGGTTCTGGTTCTGTCTGGGGTGGTTCAGGTTGTGTGGGTTGGTGCTTCACATTATATTTGGTGTGGTTCTGTTTAGGGTTATTCTGGTTGTGTTCAGGGTGATTCTGGTTGCGTTTGGGGTGGTTGTGCTTGTGTTCTGGGTAGTTCTGGTACTGCTGGAATGGTTCTTCTGTTTGGAGTGGTTCTAGTTGTCACCCCTTACTGAAGAATTGAGCTCTCAAAGCCAAATTTCTTTGAAGTCTAAAGGTTCTCCAATTTGAAATACATTGTAAATGCAGAATTTTTCATAAAACTTTAAATGTAATATTTAAAAAACTACAAAACATTTAAAAACTGAATTCAATGGTAATAAAACAAAAAGTCTTGTGAGTACTTTAAAGTTTGAATGGTGTCTGTTGCTGAAAATATGCTGAAGTAATTAGGTCTGAAAGAGATGGAAGGCTTTCAAGGATTTCAACATTTCCCCATTTTATTCCAATAGGCTGGAAATCCTGGAATATCTTAAAAAGTTTAAGGATTTGAAGGACCAAAAGTCATAGCAGTAACAACCTAAATAAGCTAAACATTTTGATATCTGAATGGTTGCAATTGCAAATAAAAACACTGGAACAAATTAATCAGCAAAAACGGCAGAAGAATTTAAGAAAGAGACAGGAGGAGGCACTGAAAAGAAGATATGCTAAAGGGAAAAAGTCAAAAGCTGTTGACCTCCAAAGTAGAAGATCAGCTGAAGAGGAGAATAAGAGCTGAAGACTGGAAGATAAAGTGAAGAGAAGAAGAATAACCTCAAGGCAGGAATATCACTTGAAAATAAGAAGTTGAGCTGAAGAGAAGATAATGGGAATATCGGCTGAAGAAAGGAACTCTGTTTTGAAGAGAGCAGGATGAGTTGAAGAATTTACATTAAAGGAAGGACTGATAGCGGAAGTAGTGTGGATCTTAAATAAAAAATTTGGAATGCATGAAGAGGGTAAAGAATCTTATGAATTGCTAAAGAACTTTAAATTTATTCAAATAACGCGACACACACACGTTCATTGCGTTCATGGTAAATAAGAGTAAAAAATCATACCGGAAGAGAAGCTGCTGTCAGTTGTTTTTGGTTTATAAGAGTGTCATGTACTTTTAATGGGCTCAGTGTGTGTAGGCGTGCATGCACATGAGAGGTGCATGGACAAAAGAGTGACATGTGCGTGGGTGCAGTGCGCTGATGTGTGGAGCCTTTTACCAAGAAGGTTTGAAAAGTGTCACTAGACAGATTCAGCTGCATTTACAGCATAAGTATGATCAGTCTCCTCCAGGTGAAAGTATACGGGTCTTAATCACCAGCTGCTGTTTTTTTTGTGAGCGGATTTTAACTACGACAGCTGGTCCTCCCTAGAGCGAAGTGCATCACCTCTGTGCTCACGACTTAGTGAATGCTGACACAGCATTCAACAAATAATTAGAGAAAAAAAGATCACAATAGGTTGAATGCTGACGCATTAACCAATTAATTCACAATCACCATCAGCTGGAAACCTATTTGTGATACCAGTGTATGCATATAAAAACCCACAAAAAATATTGCTACCACTCTTTACATCAGCATTGACACAAACAGGTGTACACACACACACACACACACACAAACACAAACACACAGGTTGTCTTTAGGGGCTTTCCCATAGCATGACCGCTGAACAATTATTACATAAACAATTTCAGGTAAAAACCCTAGTGGGAGAAAAACCTTAAGACAAATAGGGGCAAGGAAAAACTCAACTATATTAAACCTTTATGAATGAAGAAACCTTGAGCAAGCCCTGTATATATGTATATATATATATATATATATATATATATATATATATATATATATATATATATATATATATATGTGTGTGTGTGTGTGTGTATGTGTGTGTGTGTGTGTGTGTGTGTGTGTGTGTGTGTGTGTGTGTGTGTGTGTGTGTGTGTGTGTGTGTATCATATTGGACACTACACTCTGTTTGATTTTTGCTACCATCTCTGAGGTGGTTCAGGACAATAAGGACTAAAATAAACAGAGTGAGGGACAGTTTCTATCCCCAGAGCTATGGCCTCCATCACACCCCTCCCCCCTGCACAGGCAGCAATTACAGAATATTTACAAACATCATTACAAATAAGGTTTGTAAGGGTTGAAGCAGTTTAGTTTCCATCAGTCTTTATTTACCCAAGATGAAAAGCTGCATTTTAATTCAGTTTCATTCAGAGATTAATGAAGCATTTTCGAATTAGAATTTTGCGTTGGTAGACAGTGCATGCAAATTAGTAAAAACAGTCATAGCATTTGATCTTACCTTGAAGTCCTCTGATGTCCTCTCCATGTCTTTTAACTGTTTCAGAACTACTTCTTCATTAGTGGATATCTTGAGCTCTTCCCCTTCCAACAGTTGAATCTCTTTCTGTATCCTTTACAAGAGAAATAAATTGTTCAAAAGTGAAATAACACTTAACAGCTTTTTCAACCACCAGCTGTTTTGACATTTTTCCATATTTATTGTTGACTGAAAAAAACAAACCTGATTCTGTAAAACTAGACTAAAATCACAGACAGTGGGATGTAAAAGTGCAGGAAAGGACAAAGACAGAAGACAAGACAGTGATAGGTGCAGTTTGGTAGTTGTGTGGTGTGCTGTATTGTATGTGAGGGACTGTGTAATGTGTTTTCGGGCCACAAAAGGATAGACATTTAAACATAGGGCAAAGATATAATTGCATGTTTGAATTGTTAACATTTTAACAAAAAGGCTTGAATATTTTGTGAAGAGTATGCCTACATGTTGAAATAAAATGCTTGCTTTTTCTTTTCTCCTTCTCTGTCAATGTGTAACCATGAGAAAATATAAACACTGGACAGGGGGTTCCTATGCTCATATTTACGACCTGTCTTTCATGTGTGGAATTGCTACAACCATAGGCACGCTTTTGTTTACCATACTTTCTGTAACACCAAGAGGTTTGACACATAACAGGATGAAAAATGTGCTCATACAGGATAATTGCACTTTTTTTTTTTAATTTCTTTTAAGACATCTGTTTAAACAAGATAACAATGTAACCTCCTCTTTGGGATTATGAAGGCACAGGGACATCTTTGTCCAGGCTCATTCCTGGTCTGTGGTTTCAGGAATGAGTCTCTGCCAAATTAATATTTTGCATGACATGAAATAAAATTGTGTTGATCCTTTGGTGCAGCAAGCAATAGGAGCACTCAACAATTGGTGACCTTGACGTGATGTCCGGCTGACTCCAAGAAAGATTTTATCAGACAACCAAACCTGACTGGTCAATACAGTAAGCAGAAAATCGTTCACAGTGGACTTATCAAAATAAATCGGTTGTCTGAATGGAGTCTTCCTCCCGCTCCTAAAATGTAATGATGAATGTTGTAAATTTTTATATGGACAAATATGGATTTTAATTTGACATAACATTTATTTGAGTGTTGTAGTATCATGCAGATTGTTCAGTTTTAATTTAGTAGTTAGTAGTTTAGTAGTCCAGCTGCAGAGGCTGTAGAGTGCTATAGAAAAGAAAAAAGAGAAAATCTGCTGCGGTAGCTGAAATATCACTATAAATTAAAAGAATAGAATATACCAGCATTATACGGGTCTGATTCCAACTGCGGTCGCTGCTATTAAAGCGAAGATAAAAAGGTTCCGACATTATATGGGTCAGTTAGGCTGTGGTAGCCATTTTCCACTGGTAAAACAGCGGTGATAATAGTTGGTGGCTTTTTTATCCCATAGATGAATTACTGGAACGGTGCGGAGTACTGACTCACATTAGGTGATGTGAGGAATTCCTGCACCTGAACAGATCATCAGATAAACTCTGTGGGGATTTGTGGGTTGGAATAGGTAAAAAAAAAGGGGGAATACTTTTAGGGTGATATTTTTGGCAGTGAATTAAATGGTTGAGAGGTCAGAGTTTACCATTAATGCAAAGCACACAAAGTAAATGAATGACTTCAAGCTCTTTGTTGGACAGGTTGCCAGTCTATCACAGGGCGAGATACAGAGACAAACAACTACGAATGCTCACACTCAAGTTAGAATTATCAATCAACTCAATATGCATGTTTCTGGACTGTGAGAGGAAGTACCCAGAGGGAACTCACGCAAGCACGGGGAGAACATGCATGCTTATGCATATATGTGAGTAGGAGGCTGCTGCCCCTACAGAAAAACAAGCATGGGCAGATAAGGGTGCCACTAAAGAAGAAACAAATCTGTGGAGGAAGAATAGTAGCACCGGCTGGTCTACTCAATATTTTATGCCAGGAAGGCAACAGCAGGGGACACTGTGCAAGTTCCAAAGTAACGGCACTACTCTCGCAGAATTGGCGGCACCCATTTTTAAACAATATGTGTAATTATTTTGTACAGGCATGTAAAATATGCAGCTGTTTTAACCTTAGAGCTGCATTAAAGGCTGGACTTGGTAGAAAATATTTTGGGATCAAACATGAATTTGGATCTATTTATCATCCTAGTTCTCAAGGGCTTGTGGAAAGAGCAGACTATAGAAACAGGACTATAACAGAAAGCATGACTAAAGGGTGTGCTGCTAAGCTTACTTGGGTGGATGCTCTTCCAGTTGTTTTGCTTAACTTGCGATCTACTCCCAACTCCACTTTAAATGTTAGCCCACATAAAATCCTGACAGGCAGAAAGATGCCCTCTCTGTTTGTGATGGCTCCATCATATCACCTCCAGCTGTGCATCAACATCAACAAATGGCTGAATATGTGATGTGTTTTACCCTTATTCCTGTGTTAACAGAGCACATGGTGTGCTCTGTTATTATTTAGTCTTCATCATTCTTTGTGATTCAAATTACTGTGCAACCTGAAAATCATTGTCATTTCTGCATCGAGACCCCCGATACGTATGTTTTGACCTATTTGCATGCAACTGTTTGGGATTACATCTAATAAACTTTGGATAGTCTTATGAACTCGGTCTTAGCCCAGATAGTCACCTAGTGGTTAAACATATTATGCAGAGGTGTTTTCCACAATAATAGTCGTACCTGAGTTTGGCATGTCTCTCATGCTGCTTTACTAACTTTGGTAAATGCATAAAGTGATTAAAGAACACAACATTAAAATACTTTTTATATTTCCTCATTGTTCTTCAAAAGTATTTAATAAAATGAGTAACTTTGTTGATATATATTATGTTTTTGTAATGATTTCAAACATTTTGTTAGTGTCCCTGAATCTGCTGTCTACCATATTTTTTCCTGTACATTTAAGAACATGGATCTGTGAGACTTTTCTGCACGGGTTGCCAATTTACATATAACTACCAATTTTGGGCATGTAGGCCATACTCATAAAAGGGGCTCCATTTTTTTTTCTTCTTAATTTTTAAGGTGGGGCTATTTAGCTATTTTTTTTTATTTGAGGCACCTTTAAAATATGATTTTTTTTGTGAGTTTTGGCAATGCTCTGATGTGATTTTATTTATTTTTTATTAACAAATCAGGACCATATTGTTTTGATTGAAAATTTGATTGAATATATTTGCAGTCATGTTTTATACAAAAAAGGAAATGCACATGTATTGCATTAGGTAGGTTCTAAACCAACAGTATGACAACCACAATGCCATGACAAACATGCCCTTCAATGTACATTTTCTGATATTCTTGTGAGACATCTTTAACTTGTTAGGAATTTCTTTCACCATATGGTGAGGCTATGAGTATGAGCAATTATGAGCATATAGACCTATGCAGAGCGTAACTCTGGAAAATCTGAGGTCTGTCAGAGAATTCATGCCACAAGCAAACAGAGTTGCCATGGTGAATGATCATTATTTGCACCAGTGCTAGCATAACCACATTCAAAGCAGGAAAATGATCATTTACAATGTTGCTTTATCAAGGTGTGAACCATGAACTTCTACTTCGTTGGGCCAAGAGAACAAAATTATTTGGGTGGGACATCATCAACTTTAAGTTTAAGTATTTTCTCAAAGATCATTTGGAGAAATAGGGTGAATGTGATTATTAAGTCAGATTCTTTCTTTCATAACAAGGTGGCGCTATGAACATATGGATCTCTTTAGGTTAGAATTGGAGGGTTTGTGTTTGGAGTGTGGCAACTCTGAACTTACGCACAAAAATTCGGAGGTCTCCAAGATAATGCAAAGTGTAATACAAAGAATGTTTCCTGTTGCCAACAGGTGGCGCTACAAGTTTTTTTTCTGAATATTACGCTGTACATTTGTTCAAAGCGGACTGTAAACATACACCAAATTTGGGCCAGATTAAATAACGTATGGCTGAGTTACAGCCATTGATCCAGTCCGGGCCCCAACAATGCTATATCTTCCCCTGCTTCTCTCTGATCGTCAAAAATTCTAAAATATCATCGGCCATGTACCATTTGACCGATCTGAATGAAACTGACAAGATTTAATGAACTCAGTGTCTACAGTGTTTGTGGTGAGTTTGAAGTTGCTCAATGGCCAAAATGTGATCAAAATATGATCATCAGTTACGATTTAATATTTACAAAAATATACAGTGATTAAGTTCGGAATAGACTCCATGTTCATGCTTATGTCACGAAATGTTATGTTATGACAACAGTTTAGAGTATATTCAGTGTAAGACTCAGGCCAATCTGATGAAGCATGTTTAAATACAGGCCATAATATAACAAAAAACACTTTCCATTCATCAAAAGGTGGCGCTATGGACTTCGTCCAAGATTGTCATAACCACCTGTTCAGAATGAAAGCCTCATCAAACATACACATTTTGGGTTTTTATATTAATGGCGAGACATCAAACTTTGGCGCCCTCTGATAGAAAGTTACAGTTTACACTGTCAGTCATCTTCAATTTATTAACTACTGGTTGACCAGGTTTAAGATGTGTTGGCTTCTCCTGATTGGAACAGGGATGCATAACAGACAACATGACATTTCCTGTTGCCAAATGGTGGCTTTACAACCGTTCCTGAATATTACACTCCAAATACATTCATTCGTAGACTACAATCATACACATCAGCTTTGGACCAAATCAAACAATCTATGACTGAGTTACAAACAATTTCTCTTTCATGGCAAGTCTTCGAAATGACCTCAAACTTTGCTGCGTCACTATGGTCACGCCCTCTGGTAAAAAAATGAAAACTTCGCAATTGTACAAGATTGTACAAAAAAGTTTTGAGTCAATCACATCAACTCTGTAGGAGGAGTTTGTTAAAGTATGAGGTCTGGAAATGACAAATGACATGAAAAATTACATATTCTATTCAAAAAGGAAGACTTCCTGTGAGAGTTAGAGCATGAATCCATGAGACTTTTTTGTGGGTCTTAGTTAATTAATTGTCTAATTATAACACCATATATGTCCTTCTACATTTATACATGCCTCCTTGTAAGTTTCCCCTCTCCATGCACTTCTGTCCATATGTCTTCCTTAATGTCTTTCTGTCTACTATGCCTTCCTCTCCATACTTTCCCCTACTTTCTCCTTGTTTTTTTGGATGAATTTCAAGTTCTTTAGCAATTCAAAAGGTTTTTCACCTTGTTCATACATTAAAACTATTTTATTTAAGATCAACACTACTTCAGCTATCAGTCCTTCCTTTAATGGCTTTCAGCCACTTGCTAAAATCTTTTAAATTTATCATTCTGCTAGAGGATGTTCTACATTTTTTAACTCATCCCCTCTTGGAAACACGATTGCTTTCTTTAGCCAATCTTCTTGTCTTCAGTTTATCTTAACTTCAGCCTATCTTTCTGTCTTTAGTTTTTATCTTCTTCTTCAGCTGATTATCCTCTTTTGAGGTCAACTTTAATGTCTTCAGCTCATCTTCCTAACTTCATCTCATCTTCTTCCCTTTAGCAAATATTCCTCTTGTCAACACCTCCTCCTGTCTTCAACTCTCTTTTTCCATCACATTGAGTGTTTTCAAATATCTGAGCTCTGCTTTACCATTTTATTTACATTTTCACCTGACAAATTCTTTAATTTTTATTATTTTAGCTGTTTTTTCAGCAAAGTTCAACTCTCATGCAGCACATCAGCATTCAACTATTCTTTTTTTTTAAAGGAAATGCAGCCTTTTCTAGTTGGAAGCATGGTTTGGTAAATGGAATAATGTTATGTAATCCATCTTCACATCTGCACTTATAGCAGTCACAGTTCATGTGGTCTGTGGATCCTATTGCATCCCCTGCCTATGTGGATAAATATGACTTATAAATGTCATATTTGTGCATATGACTTATCGACATTATTATTATCTATATTATCTATTATTATATTACAACATTATTTGGATATATGTTGACTCTTACTCAATTATTTAGCTTCCAGTTGCTTACCTGAGGATGTTGCTCTGTAGTTGATCACTCTGCAGTTGCTCATCTTGAGCCTGAAGCTTTAAAGCCTTTTGTTCATCCTCTGACTGCTGACTAAGGCCATCCATCAGCCACTGTTCCCTCAGTGCTTTCTTCTGTTATTAAAAAAGAAAACCAAAAAAAATATATTTGATATTACAGCCATAGAGTGTTGTGGTCTGTTCATAATTAGTAAGTTGTTCACACCTGGTGAATTCCCCAAAAAACACAGGATCTTTTTACATGTCATTGCTCTTCCACACCTGAGGTCACCAACATTTTTGATAGTTCATACTGGTAATAATACACAATAATAACACTTGTTTATTGCACATTCCAAATAATGCATGCATTTTAATAAATTCTACAACTGCAAACTTTTTGTGTGTGTGCTTTTCCTCAAGTTAGTAAGATCCCTTCAGGTGGAATTTATAAACTCAGATAAGAGATTACATAATCAACTACATTTTGATTTATTATCCTTAGAGAATTAGTGGACCATTCAAAAGGGAGATGATTAATTATTAATCATTTATGTGTACAACTTCTCATATACTGCCTTGTTGCAGATGTGTTTCAAGGTAAAATCAGGCAAAGTAAAAACTGAAAAGATTCACTACATATTATCCTTAATTCCAAAAGACTGTTTAAATGAAAGAAAGAATGGCAATATTAGAAATTGATAAATCTGATGCATAAACATCAAAATGAATATATATATATATATATATATATATATATATATATATATATATATATATATATATATATATATATATATATATATATATATTTACATGTATATATGTGTGTGTTTGTGTGTGTGTGTGTGTGTGTGTGTGTGTGTGTGTGTGTGTGTGTGTGTGTGTGTGTGTGTCAGGGGAGGCAGGTGAGGCTGTCATCATGGATATATAAAATTAAAAATAAAGTAAATGATTATATTTATTGAAGATGACGAATGACTGGATGCAATTCTTGAACAGTGGAAAAGAAAGAAGTTGGAAGCTTGACTTGGCAGAAATTTGGCTGTTTTGAGTCACCATTGAGATGTACCAGAAAAATTTTTATATTAGACAGAAAATTACTGGAGTCAGCCTGACCCAAAATAATTGTTATCTGCAAATAGCTTCCCTGTTGCTGGTCTTGGTAAGGCTTGTTATCTCAGTTTCTCCTTCATGTTATGCTGACGAGATGCTCTACCCCCACGGCCCCTCCCCTTTCCCCCCATGACATCTGTGGACCTGAATCAGACCTCTACCGAGGCCGACTGATAACACTGATAACACATTGCTATCAAAGAGTATGGCAAACTATGGCTGGGGACTGAACTGGGGAAGAGTTCACAGACTTACTTAATCACACACACACACACAGACATGCACACAGCTATACCCCCCAACCCTTGACTCACCGCTTTTGTTGGCTCCCCTCCTTCTAATCCCCCAAGTACAGCAACCTGGGTTAGCCACTAGGCTGCATGCGTGCACTTGGGCTGCTTGTGCTTAGAGCCCTTACCTAATGAAAAAGGCTGCACTAATCTCTTGGCTATGGCATCAGGCACCTGTCTACCCATGTCTTACGTTGTTCGTTTGTTTTTTATTTGTTCTCTGAGACAGATGTACTGGAATGTAATTTCCTTGTGCTGGGATGCTGGCTCAATGACAAATCAAGAATCTCCAAATCCTTAAATGAGAAAGGTCCAGAAGCAGCAGGTTAGTCTGGTTTTTGGGGTTATTTTGACCTTGTTGGAGCGATTTATGGTGCAAAGTTTGTTGTAAACGTTCTCAAGATGTTTCAAATCAGGGCTGTAATCCAGTTTTAGTTGTAAACCAGAAAGGAAAAAAATGCAAATGAAATATGGAATACATTTCAGAGAATACAAAACAAGAGAGGGAAAAGTTTGTTGCTTTCTAGCAGCGAGAAGCTGCTATGTTGATTCATGCACCATTATGCGGGAAAGGTTGCATCCCAAGGGCATCAGCGCCTTCTCCTCGGATGTAGATTTTTAAACATATGAAAAATTTTAAGCCAAAATGTTATAAGAATTTCATATAAACTATAATCATCCTGTTATTCCACAAGGTGGCACCATAACTACTGAAACTTTGACTTCACACTGACTTCCCAATACTAAAGAAGTTGTTTAATTTAAAGTAATTTTAAAATACCATAGTCACATTTTAACTAATTATTTTTACAGACCCGGAGGTAAGGTAAAGGTAACATGCTCATCATATTACTACCATTGTTGATTTCCATTGGTAGCCTTTTTTATCTGTTATCAGATCTGCATTGATTTCACACATTGTCCTTTTGGAGATCAACTGGTGGTAATCAGCTCACATCAGTTGTAGCAATGGAGAATTTTAATCGCTTGTATTTTATTCTATCACAGCATTTGTTGTGCTTGTACAGAAAGAAACTATAACTTAACGTGAAATCAATAATCAGTAATTGGCTGGATGCTTCCTTTGACATTTAGCAAGCAGAATTACTATGACTTAAAAGCAAATTACCTTTATATACTGGAGTTTTAGTTTCTCCTCTTCAATCTGTCTCTTTTTCTTGGCGATGTCTTCCTGGATTCTCCTTTTGTCCTGTTGGAGCAGATGACACATTTGCACTTGGTGCACATGCAAGTTGGAAACTATTACACCTGTTCTCATAATATGTTGTGAACCTTGAGCTGACAGCTGAGTGCCCAAATCTATAAATAGCTAAAAGGGAATACAGTTATGATGACTAGACCATGTGTTGATTATGTATATTTTGTGTTTGTGTGTGTGTCTGTGTGTTTGTGTGACAATGTGTTCAAGCACCTCTTAGAGATTTAAATGTATTAAAACCTTAGCTTTGCAGGTACCGCAAAGTAATTCAATAATCAACACCCGATTCTCCGATAAACCATAAAAAATAAAAACAAACGTAAAAAAATGGCATTCAGAATCAAAGTAAATGATTTCTTTTTCAGGACATTGCATTGAGACAGTTTCTATTGGCTAATGTAAGCTACTAGTCAGAATCAGTGTGGCACTCCACATTTGGAGGTATTTTAATTATTTCCCTTTTTCTGAATCAGTGGACTAAAACTTAAGAAACTAAAATGGAGTACTCTGTACCCATCTAAAATTTTCAGTGCTAAAAATGTAATGTTTTCCTCTAACTCAGCTGAAAATTTAGAAATAAAAACTGTAGAAAAGGAATTCAAGAGATTTGAGAATTTGAAGGATCTTAAAATGAAGCATAATTCACCAGGATGTCTTTGCAGGAGTAGTTGAACAGCTGAACTGCATAAGCTGAAACAATGTCAGCTGGGATAAAGAGATCTGAACTGCTCAGTTACTGTCCAAACTCAGATTTTGCTAATTTCTCTGCTCATTATTCTACAATTATTCTGTCACTTTTTTTGGTACAAAATCTTGTTTTATTGGTATATCCAGGTCAGAATAATTTATATGGTTACATTAAATAGTAGTTCCACCAAATAGGAGGTAAGAGCAGACCACCAACAGCCATAAGACTCAAATTGCTGTAGTGTAGTTCAAATCAACAAAATAGCCCTTGCATATTAATCAGAATATATGAGTCCTGACTCTGGCTTACAAGCAAATGACTGATCTTTACCGTGATTGCCTGTAGTCTTTCCTTCAATAGGTCAGCCTCTTCCATGGTAGCCTATAGGACAAGGTAAACAAGGAAAAAGCACTTTTGTACTATGACACCCAACTATAACGTCAAAAAGAGAGTACACAAACATCTTTGTCAAGATTGTTAGGCAGATAGATAACGTACGAGCATTTCCACAAGCACAATGCAAAGTGAGCCCATGTAATTAGGACTAAGCAGCTATATAGCCATAGGAAAACCAATTATTAGTGAGGCTAATCAAAAAAGTAGGCTTCAACTTGCTAGCGACCATTGGACTCTGGAGCAATGGAAGAAGGTCATGAGGTCTGAGGTGCCTACGGTACAAGCCTGTTGGGGCAGTGCTACGATCCGGGGTTGCTGCAGTTGGTTAGGTCTAGGCGCAGCAATGTTATGAGTCCAGAAATTAGGGTCAGTTGACTACCTGAGTATATGATCGAATGACCAGGTTATTCCATCTGTGGATTTCTTCTTCCCTTTCTTAATTTTTTGTATATTCCAATATGACAATGCCAGGATTCATGGGCTGAAATTGCAAAAGAGTGGTTCAGGAAGCACAAGATATCATTTTCTTTTTTTTTTTTTCCTTTCTTGTCAGTGTGGACATCGTGCAGTGGGGCTGCTAGCAGGGCAGCGCCCCGGGGAGCAATTGGGAGTTAAGGGCCTTGCTCAGTGATTTACCCCAGTGATTTACCATTGTGGGCAGCCCTGGGCTTGAACCTGGGTCCTCCTCGCCCAAGCCCACCACTGTAACCACTAGGCCACCACTCCACATGGATTGGCTTATACGAAGTCCAGACCTTAAACCCATGAGAATGTTCCGGAATATGCAGGAGAAGACTTTATGCAGTAGTCCAGTTCTCCCATCATTAATAAAATCTCTTTTGGTGTGAAATACATGTTGTGACATTGCAGAAGCTAATCAGAACAATGTCACTGTGAATGCATGCTGAAATCAAAGATAAAGATTGTCACAAAATATTAGTGTGTGTGACTTTTTTTTTTTTTTGGTGAAAAACCTTTACGTAAACATTGCTTCTGGATCTTGAGATGCTCTTTTTAGTTAATAGCTGCATTAATGAAAACTGTGCAAAGGATTCAGTATAATCAGTCAATCTATCAATATTTATTTTTATAACACTTCAAACAAGTTCTTCACAAATAAAAAGCAAATATAAACATAGACTGCGCAAACAATCATTAAACACAAAAAAACTTTAAAAATTAAATATATTCCAATAAAAATATTCCAATAAAAAAATACAATATAAATAAGTGTAAAAAGTGCTATTATATGCCAAATGCCATTCTGAGCAGGTGAGTCTTTAGTTTGGATTTGACAAGAGGCAGGTCAGTATGTGAAAGAATAATTGATTCAGAGAATAATTTTGGATGTCTGAAATAACAACTAACTCAAAATGGCTGTTCAGAATCGCATAAAACCCCCATCAGACCTTGCATTAAAGTGCATCCAAGGGGGTGGGTGGGCGTGACAGTCCATAGTCTTTGATAGTAATGGAGTGTTATCAGCCAGCCTGGGTACAGCTCTGATTGAGGTCCACAGGTGTAATGGGGGAAAGGGGAGGGGCAGTGGGGGCAGAGCATCTCTTCAGCATAACATCCAGGACAGTTTTAAAAAAATGGAAGATTTGCAGAGAGAGGCTCTAAATAGATTAACAAAGACAGCAGCAGGGAAGATTTGGGAGGGAGTGTAAGAAAAAAAAAGCGTCCGCCTTCACTGAGAGCAGGAAGAGAAGAATATAAATGGAATTTGTGTTATACTGACAGTCTAAGCTGTACAGATGCATGTGTACATAATTAGAACAGCATAAGTTGCTCAGAAAGTGCCATGATGCAATTGTTTCCACTTTATTTTGGAGGACACTGCTCCAAGTGCTTCAACTACTATTGGCACCACTGCTTCCGCATCTTCTCTGTTTCCTTCTTCAACCCATGGCACTTCTTCAGTTTCTCATCTTCTCTCTTCTTGATATTGCCATGTCAATTATCATTGCTCTCTTCTGGAGTTTGTCAACCACCACTATGTCCAGTTAGTTAGCCATCACAAGTTTGTTGGTCTGGATCTGGAAGTTCCACAAGATGTTTTGCGCTTTCACTCTCCACTATCTGTGTCCCACCTTATCTTGATATCAGCAACTTCAGCCTATTCCTGTGGCCAGGTTACTATGCCAATGGGGTGCCTTATTACTGGCAAGGCATACATGTTGATGGCCCAGACTAATTTTCCTTACTCTTTTCAAGTACTTGCCGTGGCCAACGTCCTTGCAGCCTACTGGTAGGTGTTATATGCCTGGGAATCCCCAGGCATTCATAGCTATCCTGAACATCTGATATGTTGCCCCCTGGTAGCTCAGCTCCCTCAGTTGTGATTATTTTCCCCTGTTGGACACCATTTGAGCACGGTTATCCAGCTCAAATTACATTCCAAAGTCACTGCTGTATATATATATAGGTGAACAAGGTTGTGAGTCTTAGTTTGGCTCTATCCAGTGCCTCAGGTTGAGATAGTTTTTGATATTTCTTAGGCAGTTTTTTATTCATTTATTCCTTTAAATTTGTGTGCAGAGTCCTGCACTGGGTCGAGTACTTAGGTAGGTTGAAGACAGCTATTTTTCTCTGGATGTTCTTTGTTTGTGTGTGCGTGTGTGCGTGTGTGTGAGTGTGTGTGCGTGCGCGTGTGTGTGTTTGTGGGGGGGGGGGGTTAAATGGAAATTGAGTGACAGAGGGAAAGGAAAGAGGCAACTGAAGGTCATGCTGTTGGACAGTTTGTCCACCTGTTAACACCATGCAGATCTGATCCCTTAATACTGAAAATAGAGTTGGTGCTTAGGTTTTAGGTTACAGATGGAGCACCATGACATAGACACATATCCATTAATTCATGATCTGAACTTGATTCCTTTCCTGATTTTGGGTCACGGGGATCTGTTGGAGCACAGGTTTGCTGGACATGTCACCTGTCCATTGCAGGACCGTAAACATATGTAAACATCTATTCCTTCTATAAAGCTTGGATCTTTCAGATTCTGTCAAGTTTGAAGTTGAGGTCTACACCCACATTCATGTGTGATACAAACCTTCTTGGGCAGTCTCTATTTGAATTAAAAATGCTTCTGTCTTGTCTTTAGGGCACATTAATCTTCATCAGATTCAAAGTGTTTGCAGCAGTCCCTGTGAGACCATACATTTTGCGGGGAATTACCAGAGGATTCTCCAGGAACTAAGCAGACTCTCTGCACTTCCTCCTTGGCTATGAGATTCTCTTTAAATACAGTTTCAAAAAACCTTTTCTATCCTATACTTGTAAAATAAGTAATGGGTCCAGTTTTGACATTAATATGTACATATTACTCCATAGTATAAAATGGATTATACATTTCAACATACAAGTGTTGTCAAGGTAACAGATGGTTTGTTTTTATGACATTTTAAAAAATTTAATATTTAATAATAATATTAGAAAAAGGAGAACAGAGAGCTTTGTATCCGACTCATAAAGATCCAGAGAGGTGAGATAAACAGACTTATGCCACAAAACGCATAACAAGACAGCTGACACATGAGAAGCCTTCACCGAATCCAGGTTTGCGGTTTAAGCACAACACCATCTTTTCTGACCATTATCCGTGCCTTCATGAGGGTCATTCACTTTTGTGAATAATTCACCTAAAATAAATATATTTAAATAAAGGGGGGCTGCATGATAACTGTTTATCATAGATGTATGAAATGAATGCATTTCATACATTTACATACATACATACATACATACATACATACATACATACATACATACATACATACATACATACATACATACATACATACATACATACATACATACATACATACATACATATATTTAAGGCGGTGCCTTAAATGTTCATTCACACAGTAACTACTCTAATTTATACGCTGAAAATCCACATTAACTTTAAATTCTAATTAACATGCCAACTACATAGCCTACACTGACTGTGTTGGTGATGTACCTTTTATTTACAGCCTTTGTTAATTACATTATTAAAGTGCCAATTACTCTTCCAGTAATTATACAATAATTCTTTACTGTAAGATTCCAAAACTGAATGTTATTTGCAAATCCAGGGTATAACATCTATTTATACTCTTCCATGCTTTTGTAAATTTTAAGAGAATCCCTGGAGGAGGACAAAAGAAAGATGATCAGGTAGTTGCAGATGTTGAAATATTGGAGGTCTGGCAGCTAAGTTGCAGGTTTGATGCTTTTAAAAATACTCGTAGGGCATTGTAAGTGTAGTAATATTGAGTCTTTTAAGTTAAGCAACAGTTTTCTTTATCTTTTGGGTTTAAATGTGCTCTGAAATTCATGATTGTGCCATGGCTTTTGACTTGCATGAGCGGGTCTCTTTCCTGCACCATTTTACACCATTTTCCAAACAGCACTGCACCATGGTTTTTATATGTAGTCACACGTATGAATAGAATTGGTGCCAAATGTCTGAGGCAAGAGAAGGTTTTTGAGTAAAGGTTTAATTACTGCAACTTTAAAAACCTGTGGTGCATATCCTAAGTTTAGGGATAAATTGATCTGGTCCAGTATTGTACTACCAAAAAGAGAATTATTATTAAGTACATTTTTTAAGTTATTAAATTATATGAGTTATTGTAAATGAAAAGGCATGCTTGTACTGTGCATTGATTAACTTTGTATGCTCAGAAGAGTGATTTCAGGATTGATTTTAGTTTAGATTTGTTCTACATTGGACATCGTTTTTTACTTTGTGTGATATGAATTGATGTAGAATAACGAGTGATGTAATATCCAGCTACAATCACTGCACTGTGAATTTCTCCAGATCATGAGAGTGTCATTGCATGGCACTTTTTTGGGCCTTTGTATCACTAACCACTCCAGCCATTAAAATTTTACCTCGAAAAAAAATTTTTTTTCTTGAAGTTTTTACCATTCATGTCATAAACTTGAGTTCTGCTTTTAGTACAAGGTAAATTGGATCATGTTTTTTCCACACAAGAAGTGGAAGTCATTGTTAATTTTTGTTGCCATCGTGAACTGCGGTTGGGAATGTCTTAATTCTTCGACAGTGATGTTGTACACCCCACAACATGGATGTGTTACTTTCACATTCTTTGTCGTTCACAGTGCTACTATGCAGCTGCCAACTGTACTTTTTTTTTTTGTTTGTTTTATTTGTAAAAGCCCTTAAGATTTGACTTTGTTCTCAGCACTTTGTCCATGGTAATTGCCAGGCTCCAGTCACACAGACATGACCCTGTTACCTTCATGTCAGTCTGGCTATTCGGCCAATGTCTTCCTGACTTCTAATCCTTGCTCCTCCTCGCCTAATCTGATTTTTAATGGATTAACAGTGTGCAGACAACATAAACCTTTGCTAGTCCACACTGTAGGCTGCTAAGCAACAATTTAACATGGTGATATAGGCCTTTCAGTAACACTCATAAGTGATACATTTGGTGTTACATGGTAGGGGATGCATGCTGTTTTAATGTGCCTTCGTACAGTAAGCACAATTGTTAAGTAACCATAACAACGGTGGTTAGACTGGGCTACTACTGGGCCCAAAGGACATACTGCTTGTTTTGAATTCATTTCAGAATTTAATGACATTTTTGGATATCAAAAGCATGTTTCCCATCTTGTCGTTATGATATAGCTACTGGAGTAGTCCCTAATCTAAGTGCGCATCTAGTGAACACATAACAACATTTTCATCATGAAACTCTGGGCTACCAATAATTCTCAAATTCTGTCGGTAATAATCATTCTGATCTGCTAAATGCTGCACATATGTCGTTTTTGGTTTGTGAGTAAGAGGAAAAAATAAAGGGTAGCACATTATCAACGAAAAGCTAGCATTGTTCTGTGAAGCGATTGAAGAAGTTCTTTTTATTTCTGAACACATTTAAAGTTATTCACTTTTTAAGTTAACTAGTTCCACATGTTTTAATTTCATTCCAAGCCCAAACAATGATGTCAATTTCTCAACATGGGCACATGAACTTTATACATGAGTGCATGTCTCAATATTTTAGCCTATTCCATTACCAAAAAAAAAAAAGTATGCTGCTCAATATCCAATACAAATAAATGAAAGAGTGAGTCACTAAAAATCATTTGTCAAATCAAAATCTAATCAACCTTTTTATGTAGCATTATAATAAAATGCAACACAGTCAGTAAACAGTAAACACAAAGACATTCCCGCTCCATTTCCCACCAACCCTTGTCCCTATCGATGATTGGCATGATAAAAGAATTTTTTTTAATGATAACATGGAAAACGTTGCTGGGAACAGAAGAACCGATGAGGGAACACCATCACACCATCGCAATGTATTTGTGAAACGTGTGCTCCCATAGAATTATAAAAGCGTGATTTTAAATCCTACTGAATATGTGAAAATGAGTAATACTGCTTTTATCGTGCAACTCCCCTATCAAATGTGTTGAAATATGATTTGAGTTGTGAAGGTAAAAATAAAATATTATTGATGGAAGTTCTTGAAATCCAGCCATGACTAGTTTTCTATCCATTAATCATACCCATATTTATAACTTCTTGTGTTTTCTTTTCTTTTTAAATATTATTTATTAATTAATGATGGCATCAAATATCTCTAACTGACCATTTTACATGAAATCACAGACTGAATCAATGATTAAATAATAAAAATACTTGTTAGTTAAAACCAACCCCCTGCTGGCACGCTTCAAATCTACAGCTTAAAGGAATTAAAAGATTATGTAATCAAGATACTCTTTCTGTGCAAGAGAACAACAAGTGATGCCTGGTTAATGATGTAAACAAGTAGCAATGCAATACAATAACAGTATCTTTGTGTGAACATTTGAATGTGACATTTGAAACGCAGATTAATTGTATGGCGGAAAATGTGAAGCAGAGTACGAATGGAAAGCTTACTCACCATTTGTGTGTGCCTGGGTAGCATAGAGTGGGCAGAGCGTTGTTGAGAGGTAGATCTCACGCTCAGCGCTCTTCCAACATGAGAGATTGCGTAGGCTGAGAGAGATTCAGATTGACTGGGAAGATGTGCTCGGCTCCCTCCCTTAACACCTCCCACCCCCTTCTCTTGTGCTCTCTCTCTTTATCTCTCCCTTTATCTCTCCCTTTACAGTGCAACGGTCTCAAGTCTCATCACACTGCAGTCATATGTTTGTGCAATGAGTTTGTCTGGCTCGCCAATGGGAACATTATATTAATTTTGTTTAACAACGCCATGGCAATCGAGTAAGACGTTAAAGCAATAACAGCAGCCATAAAAAAAATAAAAAAAACCTGCACCACATGGTTGCCATCAATATAACACATTCACCAGCTGCATCTGCAGTAACACTGGAATGGCTTTATGACTGCGAAGTTAGCTGACTTGTGTGGCCTCCTCCATATTTGATGTTTT
This sequence comes from Xenentodon cancila, assembly GCA_014839995.1. NCBI lineage: Eukaryota > Metazoa > Chordata > Actinopteri > Beloniformes > Belonidae > Xenentodon > Xenentodon cancila. Next base: position 4,375,617 of record CM026216.1, on the reverse strand, counting down.
TGTGCTTGGCATGCCTCAAAAGATGCCAGAATTGTTGAAGCCCTCATTTTCATTGTTACCTCGCAAGGTAACGACTGGCCCACAAGATTTCATACAGTAGATGAAGAGGAACAGAATGTGCCTTTTCTTGCTCGCCTGTCTGTTGCCCTCATCTAGGTAAGAGGCAGCCTTCACACCTCAGCAGAACATTTTAGACTGAAAAGAAATCCTTAAATTTGCAAAAGGCTGAGTAGCTGAATTGAATTATTGAAATACAAGAAATAGTGGAAATGGGTAAAAGAAATTATCAAAAGCCTTAAATCTTTTGTAGATTATAATTCATTTGATGGATTCATAGTTGAAATATGTTAAATATAATTGTAAATATTCAGTTTTAAGTTCCCAAGTCCCAAAATAAATGCTGACTGTGTGTTTTAATAAAGGAAGCAGAAAACTTCCCTATAAATGATAACAATAAATTACCTGGTCAGACCAATATTATGAACTGTTCCACATATGTTAATTATTAAAAAAACATTAAAGATAACTACACCAGTTGCATTAAAATATTAAAATGAAAGGTGTTTTTTATACAAATGTCCTATTGTCAAAACAACACTGATCCTATATGTACTCTTGTATTATGAGTATAAAAACTAAAACAAGTGAAATACAATTTGAATGCGGCATGGTGGTGCATTGGTTAGCAGTGTTGCCTCTCAGCAAGAAGGTTCCTGGTTCGACACAATTATGGTAATTTGCCCGAAGATGTAATAGCGAGTCTGCACATCTCTGTGTCGACTGAAAAAAAGCCACAAAGGTGGGGGTAATGCACCTTTTCTGCTGTTCACAACCAGCAGCATAAAATGAGACGAAATAGAATGAAGAGAAGAATAAACATATAAAGAATGGATGCTACTGGTGTTAAACGTCATTCTTAGCAATTGGGATTAAAAGCAACGTGCCTTATGTTGCCCTGTGGTAGACTGGCAACCTGTCTGGGGTGTATCGCTGCCTCTTGCCTGTAATGAGCTGGGATAGATCTGAGTCGTGCTCTGTTATTGGACTTATGTGGTAGTCATGGTCTGTCCATAACAAACACCATGTTTGAGCATAAGGGTGTCCATCAGTGCACGTGGCACCAGGACACCCTAGGCTGAAGATCAATGATTGACTTCCTGTTGTTTGAACTGACTTTCAACTGTCTTGGACACTCTGGTAAAGAGAGAGGCTGAGCTGTGGATTGATCACCACCTGGTGGTGAGTTGGATATGCTGGCAGAGGAGGAAGCATATATATATATATATATATATATATATATATATATATATATATATATATATATATATATATATATATATATATATATATATATATATATATATATATCTATATATATATATATATATATATATATATATATATATATATATATATATTCTATATGCTGCAAACAAGTTCTCAAGTCAGTGTTTTTAGTTTTGTATTGTGTTTTAATGTCTTTTATGACTTACACTTTTTCTTTTGCTTCAGTTAATGCAAGAGGCCTTAGAGACAAAGTTAAGTGTAAAGGAGTTGTTCTTTTTTGCAAAAGCAAGAAATTGCAACGTGTCTTACTACAAGAAACCCATTCCAATGAAACTGTTGAAAACCTCTGGTCCAGCCAATAGGGTAAAACATAGATCAACAGGTACAGCTATCCTATAGAAGCACTTATTATTAACGTTTCTCTTCCAAAAACACCCTCTGTTAAAGACCCTCTGTAAACTCCACTTGAATGTTGTCTTAAAGCCCATTTATGCTCCAGCCAAAGATGGTTACATAGAAGGACGGACCAGTTCATCAGTCTCCTGAGTGGTTGATGCATGTGGATCTTTGGATCTTGTGGATCTGTCGCTTGACACAGCAAACGGAGCAATACCACCGGAAACTGCGGGGGAAGCAGTGTAGCCAACATGTGACCAGCAAAAGGAACACACAGGAGCAGAAGAGGAATTCACTGTCCACATGCTGCAATGTATTTAATGGTTGAACAGACCACAGCTGCCGATTGTGCTGCTTTTTTTTTTATGTCTGTTTATAGAGCGTGTATTATCATGATCTCCTCCATTGTCCCCATGTTCACTGAAACTGCTTCTTCTTTGTCAAATCGCAAGTGTGAACTCTGCTCAGCATTGCCCATGTGTGGATCAATTGACTAAACTAAGGCATCGTTAAAAACTTATGGAAGTATGAGGGCAGAAGTAGGACAATGCTTGAAAAAAAATGTGCCTATTCACATACGAACAGGATTATAAATGGGCCTTTAGCTGCACTTATTTGAATGCAGACTTGACTGCTTTCACTTTGTAATTTACTATGTGACTGTGCATCGATTGTATTTCTCTGTTATAAGTCGCTTTGGATAAATGCAATAGAATTTAATATAGTTTGTTTTGTTCACAACGTAAATGTAGTTAATTGTTATCATAAATTTGAAGGCAATAGAAAATGCAGTTATGTGTTGTATGAACTTGCATTTGGTGAATGCAGTTTGTTTTTTTTAACTACAAGTTTAAAGTAGACACATGCGTCCAGAGCTATGAGGTCTGTAAATAAGTCTGCTAACTAGAGACTGATGACCCATGTATGTGGAGATGACACACAGACATGCCTTATATACGATACATTTATAAATAATTTTTTATTCTGGTTGTATTTCATTCAAATGCACATTTGTTGTAATACCAGAAGTCATGTTAAGTATGTACTAAATCTCAATCTACTTTATGCTGTCTGAAACTAATAAAGACTGAGGAAAAAATGGGCTGTCCTTTGTGTGAACGTCCTAAAAGAGGAGTCTGATGACTTATGCATGTGCAGAAGATCGCATGCTCGGAGCATTTGTGTTTTGCTTCACACAGACTGCCAGATTATTTGAAAACATTTTAAAGTCTTTTATTAAATATTTACATTTTTCAAATTACTCTAAAGAGACAGTACAATATAGTTAGAGGCAGTTACAAAATAAAAGTTTTAAAAAAAAACAACAACAACTTGTAATGACTTTAAAGCAACAAAGTGAGTATTTTGATAAAACTGATGTCATAAAACACCCACTATGAAGCACAACAAAGTGTTAAAAAAAATAGTCATCTGTTTTGTAAACTCACAATAAAAGCACATATATGTTACAAATCTTGTGATAGGATATACTCCATAAAAACCCATGCAAATGTATCTGGGGGGTGGAGACAATAATGTAGTAAACAAAGTAGATTTACTATACAAATACTGAATACAAATGACATCTTATGCTTTATTTTGTTTTACAACCAAACATCCCAGCACGTCTCTCAAAGTCTAATTATTGTCATAGTACATTTTGTGCAAATGCTATAGTGTCTAATTTGTGAACAACATTTTTATTCAACAATAGATATAATAGTTATTGATATGCACCATATAAGCCATTCTATCACAGTCCACAATTGATAAAGTCACCTTTTATCCAAAACGAATTAATCAAGTCAGTACAAACAGGTGATGAGTAAAATACAAACAGTAAAATTCATCTGTCACTTGCATATTTTCCTCAGAAAACATAGATGCAAATAGATTCTCATTTTATATTTATACTGAGGATTTCAGATTTATGGCACCATTTTACTATATATTCTATCAAAAATGCTGCACAAAAATTTTAGGATACAAGAAAAAAATTGCAATTTTTTGCCTTTATGACAAGCACAGTGAATCACAGTATATTAATTATAATTGTATAACAGTTATATTTAAACAGTAGCTCTGTTTTACCAGTTTTTCTTTCTTGCATTTCAAATAGGTATGGCTAGAAGTGGTGCTACTCCATTAATGTTATTTACATATTAAAGAATGTCCTGCATTCTCAGATCGAAGTATTACTGTTTTACAATGATTTGCAACTGTAAGATTATGTATATTGTTTTTTGTTTTTTCAATTTTGCATTGACACATTCATAAGTGAGTCAAGGCAGGTGAGTGAATATGTTTGGCCGTATAGTGTATGTACAGAGTCTTTATTTCATCTACATACCATTTTAGTTCTGGAGCATCCCTTCACTCAGGGTGCAGAATAAAAAGATCCTATAATTTTATGTGATTTTGTTCCCATAAACACATTTCTAAACATTGTGGACAGCCTTCCCAGAGGAGTCAAGGTGGATATAGCTGCAAAGGGTGGACAGACGTCATGAACCCTATGGACTACGAATGGGATGTCACCTCACTTTATATGAAAGTCAAGGCAGGAATACTTTTGGCCATAAAGAGAGAGAGTGTGTGTGTGTGTGTGTGTGTGTGTGTGTGTGTGTGTGTGTGTGTGTGTGTGTGTGTGTGCGTGCGTGTCTGTGTGTGTGTGTGCGTGTCTGTGTGTGTGTGTGTGTGTGTGTGTGTGTGTGTGTGTGTGTGTGTGTGTGTGCGTGTGTATATGACCTGTCATGGGAGAAAAACATTATATATAATAATACACTAGCAAATCATGGTAAAACAATAATACTTTGATCTGAGAATGCAGGGCATTCTTTAATATGTAAATAACATTAAATGGAGTAGAACCACTTCCAGCCATTCGTACTATTTGAAATGCAGGAAGGTAAAACTGGTTTACAGCAATAACACAATTTTTCAAAGGTGAGCTACAGTTTAAATATAACTGTTTTACTTTTTTTTATTTCTGTTTTATTTACTCTAAAAAAACATGACTGTGTAAAAAAGGTTATTTCTCCATGAACTCTTAAAGCATTAATATTAAATAGGTTTTTTAAAGAGTGATCAGAAAAGTACACAGTGATTATTTAACACTTAATGGTTGTCTTCTAGTGTAAATTTACAAAAATCATGCTACATAAAACCTTTTTTATTATTTTGCATACTCTGATATTAATATTGACTCTTATACCAGGTTATCTGACAGTGCAGCTGCCCTACATTATTTGCTATATTCTCCTAAATGTTTGTATTCTAGTCCTTCAAAACAGGGGAAATCGATGTTCCTTTGTAGAAAATGTTTCGAGCAATATCCGGGCTGTTTACTCTTTCTGGGATCATGATGGTTTTATTGCCTTTTCTTTGCAGTGTGGAGTCACAACTGGAAGCAACTGAGGGAGGTTCTGAAGCAGTCTCTCCAACTCTACCTACTCCATTGTCCCTTTCTCCAGATCCAGAACCACTACCATCTCCTGGAGTGACTCTAATGGTGGAATGACCCTGAGAGTGGAGCCTCTGCTCAGACTGGCTAGAGTCCTGGGTGTGAACAGTAACTTTGGGTGGTGTACCAACTATAGAAGTAGTCATAACATTGTGACTGACATGCTTCTTGTCAACTGAGCCTTCATGTACTGAATCTGAGCCCTCTGAGTCTATGTTTAGATCATTATGCTCAAAAGACTGCCTCAAACTGCCAAATCCTGTCCCTGATCCACTATTGACAATCCTAGTCCCTGTTGTTCCGCAACCTCCAGTACCATGATCCAGGGACCACCACCTCCATGATCCCCTTCCATCTGTGGAAGGAGCTTGGATCATCAGTCTGTTATTTTCAGGGTGGGCCTCTACTCTGATAATGGCTCCAGTGCTTCCTGAAATACTGCCTGTAATGCTCCCCAGTGAACTTGCTACTGTAGGGGGGTCTTGATCATTTAGTGCCCTGTAATTAGCATTACCTTCAGAACTCCCATTTGTGTTACAGCCCATGCTGCTCTCGTCTAAGCTCTTGGAATGGGTTTGTAGTCGCCCCTGCTGCCTGGACAAAGCAATCATCTGCACATTTCCATTAGTTCTGCATGTTGTGGTCTTGTCCGCTGACCTTTGCCAGTTAGCCTGAATTGTGCTATTTACCATAAACATTCCTTCACCTCCTTCTCCTTCTATAACCTTCTGGCAAGTTGTTTTGTAATTTTCATGAACTTCCTCTGGTATGTGGACTAGCTGTGAAGACCCTGGTCTAGATTGTATAGATATCCTGGACCCCCCTGTAATGCCACTGCAGTTAGTGGACAGGGTAGTACTAGCACCTGCAGGCAGCTTAGATATGTTTGCAAGGCTACCAAGGTCCATTGCTGATGGTTCAGTGCTGGATTGAAGTTCAATGCTACCATGATGGCATGCATGCTGGGAAGACTGGCCAGATGCTGAGTCTACAGAGGAGGAGAAAGACTCTGGAACTAACACAGAGGACTTGCTGTTCTTACTTTTCCATTGAGACAGGAGTTGCTTTGAGCGGCTGGAGTCCATGGAGGCATGGTGGAGAGTGGCAGCATGATGTCTGGCAGCTTCCTCATATGCTGCTATTGCCTGAGGGGTGTGAACTCGAGGGAGAGTGTAACTAAAAGTCATCATGGCATCTTTGATCTGGGGGCTGCAGGGAGAGAACACTTCTGATTGCTTTTGATTAGATTGCTTTAGGCTGACATTAAGCTTCTGTTGCTGAAGACCTCGGTGCAGTAGGCCTTCAGAGTTAGAGGTGGGTATACCAGGCTCACTGGTCATACCAGCTTTTATTTTCAGCTGCTGGAGAACTACATCCTGGGTTACATGGGGCAAGGAGCAAGTGGCGTAATGTACAACTGGAGGTGGACTGCTGCTGTCTTCCTCACTTGCCTGAAAATTTCCAACTGCATACAAACCCTGAAAAAAAATGAAAAAACTGTAAATCACTGAGTTTTTTTTTTATTGATCGGGGAAGGCATTTTTTAGTTGAACAATTTCAAATAAAATTACTGCAAGCCTTCATATCATGTTGTCTTATGGTACTTTTGTGTGCTGTATGTTTGTGATATGTTAAAATATATCCAAGACAGTGGAAATATTTGTTGTTCAAAATCTCAACAGGTTAAGCATGTGTTTCTTGTACCTGTGGTACTACTTCTACTGAGACTTACAAGCATTTACTGTATGTTTGTGCCCATCTGATTTGGCCATCTTTTCACAAGTTCTGCAACTCCTTGTAAAATTTAGACTTGTTCTAGCATCAGCTGTTGCTTATCAACCCTAATTGCATAAAACATTGTGCTGCCTCCTTTGCGTTTGTGGGGAAAAAACACAACTTCTGTATCTTGTTCGAATGCTAAGATAGCTCAATGGCTTAAGCATGTTTAAAGTGGAATTGTGGTTACAAGTTTAAATCCAACAAAGGACAGGCTCAGCATCACTCACTCAGGATTCAGCAGGGAATTACATTTGTTCTGCAACACTAAAATGTTGACTATTTATGCCTTTCTTCCACCATCACGTGTTGCTGATGGTGGTACTAATTGAAAATGATATTGCCACATTTTATCACAGCTTTTAGCATTTCTCTACATGTTGTGGCGGTTTTCAGCAGTTTTCTCGTCTTTTTCAACATAAGTCAACAATTCCTTTCAATCATTTAGAAAGCGTTCAACAAGCGTATATTTCACAGCAACCCTGCCTTCTCTAAGGAAATGCAGACATTTCTAGTTATTATTATAGTATCTTCCGCCATTTTTATCCAATTAACACGTTCCACTTTTTTTTTTTTTTTTATTAGCTAATTCAGCCATTCAAATGTCAAAACATTTGGGTTGTTCCTTTTATGACTTTTGGTACTTCAAATCCTTAAACTTTTTAAGACATTCCAACTTCAACCACCTTAAGATCTTATTACTTCAGATACATACTTTCAGTTAGAGACAACATTCAAAGTATAGACTACTCCATCCCTCCATCTTCATCCCCCATCGAGGGCCGGGTCGCGGGGGCAGCAGGTTTTTTTTTTTTTTTTTTTTTTTTCCCTTGTTTGCACATATATTTATGGTTGATACCATGTTGGTATAACCGGAGTTGTATATATGCATTTTAATCTGGTAACCAAGGGTGTTTTGTGTGTGTGGGTGAGTGTGTGCAAGTGTGCTACCTTCACCAGCCCTCATAACAGTCAAACTATATTTTTATTGATCCCTAGAGAAATCAAACAAGATAGGAGTAAAGGGAGAGTCGGAGAGAGGGGTGTAAATATTCTGCAGAGGAGGGCTATAGTCACCGGGTGTGGAAAGTGGAGAGAAAGAGAGCAAAAGAGGGAGACAAGACAGTGGTGGTGCAGTTTGGTGTCTGTGTTGTGGTATTTGTCAAGGAGTTTATAATGTGTTGTTTAAGGGGTAAAAGGTGGACACAAGACAATCAAGCGTTATAAGCCAAAAAAAAAAAAAAAAAAAAAAAAACAAAGGGAAAAAGGAGGAGGAGTTTCCTATTTACAATCACATTTCTGATCGTTTGAGCGTTGGGGGGGTGCTGGAGGCAGTATTGAATAGTCATATATAATACATACATACATACATACACATACATATGTGGACATGTATGCTGTTATCTAGTACATATTCTTTATACATTGTAAACAGAGCAACTCAATTTGTATCTCAATGCACAATGCACACACACACACACACACACACACACCCGTACACACACACCCAGCAAAGATCCGTGTGTTGACCTCGAAGCATTATGTATGTAAGATACATGTGCATCAGTAAGTAGTTATTCATACATATTAATATACTCTGATACAATCATGTGCACCTGTGCTTTTTAGTTTCATGTGCATATACATATATCCTGTATTTGTCCATATATATATATATATATATATACCCATACATCAATAAATACACATATAGAAATGCATCTACATATACACAGTAACATATAAACACCTAGTGCATACTTATATATATCTATATATATGCATACATACAAACACACATACATACCCACATATACACATCCGCAAGTGTGCACACCCACACACACACACACACACACACCTCCACATGTGTACTCCCATGCACACACACACACACCTCCACATGTGTTTGCACACAGTCACACCCACGTCCACGCGTGTACGTACACACACGCACACACACACACGTGCACAGACACATATACCCACACACACACGTGTACTCTCAGGACAAGACCCAGACAGTAGGAGCGCGGGCCGGATCCCCGGGCACCCAGTGATCTGCAGGGGCCGTCCAGCACATGCTCCCCTGGTAGTCCCTCATGTTACCCCCCTCCCCCCACCTGGCCCATTGATCTCTCAATTTTTTATATATTTTTTATTTACTTATTTATTTATTTATTTTTTTTTATTGTTACATATATCCATATACATATGTATACACACATACATATATACATATACACAAAAAAAAAAAAAAAAAAACCTAGACTATCAAGGCAGGAAGACCAGAGCACGACACCAATAACAATAACAATCACCAAGGGCCACCACCCCTACTTTTGGTAGTAGTTCAGCGGATTTCCAGGCTAATAGTCAACCTGCCAATTTCTAGTCAAGGGTAATGAGGAGTAAGCTGGGAGTTGGGGCGATTGTTTATTTATGAATTAGTCCTTTTTTTTTTTTTTTTTTTCCCCTTTTATTAAATTTCTTTATGTCTTTATTTCTTTATTCATTAATTTCTTTCTTTTTTTATTTATTATTATTTATTTATTTATTTATTTATTTTTGTTTTTTCTCCCCCCCCCCAAATAGAAATGGCAAAATCCGATTATTTATCGAGGATCATTTGAGGGAAGATTTGTGTGTCTTGAATTCAAGGATAAAATAAATTTTTTCCATACTTGGTCAAACTTTATAGTTTGTCTTTTGATTGAAGCTGATAGTTGTTCCATTGAAATAAAATCTGTTAGTAAGTTTTCCCAGAGGATGACATTGATGGAGTTTTTGGTTTTCCAGTTCATGAGGATTGTTTTCTTGGCGATGATTAGGGCAATAGAAAGGATTCTGTTGGAACTATTATCCAGTGATAGAGTAGAAAAATCTCCCAAGAGGCAGAGTGAGGGTAACAGCGGGATGCAGCAATCAAGACATTGGGAGAGGGTGTCAGTGATACTGTGCCAGAATATTTTGACTGGGTCACAATCCCAGATTGCATGCAAGTATGTGTCCGTCACATTTTGTGTACACTGTGTACAAATTTTTGTATCTTTAAAGCCCATTTTAAACATTCTTTCCCCCGTATAGTGTGCTCTGTGAATTACTTTATATTGTATTAGTTGTAGATTCACATTAGCGGTAGACAAAATATATTTTTACAGATTTGGGTCCAGAAGTCAGCATTGTAGGTAACCTCTAAATCTTTTTCCCATGTAATTGATGGAATGGACATTGTTGTCTTATTTGTTGCAATTAACTTATAAATTTTGGATAAAATTTTCTGTTGACTAGTAATTTGGATTAAATCTAGTACCAGTGGCGGAAGGTTAAGGTTAGGTGTTTTACTATTAAGTTTTGTTTGAACAATAGATTTAATTTGAAGATATTCTAGAAATTGATTTCCTCCAATGCTATACTTCTGTACGAGGTGAGAGAAAGAAACCAGAGTGTTGTTTTCATAGATATCTTTAAGATGCGTAATGCCCTTAGTGATCCATGATGACAGATGTAATGGTTTTCTGTTCATCAAAAAATCCGGATTATTCCAAATAGGAGTGTATGTACTTGGTGATACCGTGGTATTAGTCATTTGGTGAAAGTCCCACCAGGCCGTCAGAGTTGAGGCAATGATTGGGTTTTTGAAGCAGGGGTGTCTGGTAATAGTGCGGCTTATAAATGGCAAATCAGAGATATTGATTCCTTTACAAAAAAATTGTTCTAGCCCTATCCAAGAACAATCTGATTCGTTTGGTTTGATCCATTTATAAACATACTGGAGTTTATTTGCAAGATAGTAATGCTGGAAGTTTGGGGCCTCCAGACCACCATTTAATTTATTTTTTTGTAATGTTGATAGTTTAATTCTGGTCTTTTTATTTTTCCAGTAATAATGTGTAATTATTGAATCTAAAGATTTGAACAAGAGGGTTGGAGGCTTGCTGGGAATCATTGAAAAGAGATAATTTACCATGGGAAGTATGGTCATTTTGACTGTAGCAATTCTACCAATAAGATTTATTGGTAAATTCATCCAACGTTTTAGATTTTCTTCAATCGTTTTCAGGAGTGGATTATAATTAAGGCCAATTAACTCTGACAGCTTATGGGGAATGTTAATTCCCAGGTATTTTATGTTGCCGGTGGTGATTGAAAATGGTCCAGTGACAGTTGCCACATCCCAGCTGTTAGAGTTCAGTGGTAGTATGGTGGATTTAGACCAGTTAATAGTGTAGTCAGAGATCTTAGAGAAATGATTAATAAGGCTGACAGTATCAGGAATTGATGATGATGGGTTTTGTAGATATAAGAGGATGTCATCAGCATATAAGCTAATCTTATGGGTTGTATCTCCTGTTCCGATTCCTGAAATTGTGCTGTCTTGTCGTATGGCTGCTGCCAGAGGTTCTATAAAGATGGCAAATAGGGATGGAGAGAGTGGACATCCTTGCCTTGTACCCCTGTGTAGAGTGAACCGCTGTGATATTAATCCATTTGTGGTGACTGTTGCCATCGGTGATGTGTAAAGAATCTTGATCCAATGAATAAATGATTCACCAAAGCCGAATTTTTTAAGTGTTTGGAATAAGAATTCCCAATTAACTTTATCAAATGCTTTTTCTGCATCCAATGAGAAAATGGCTGTTGGTGTATCTATTTGAGATGAGTAGTGAATCAGATTAAATAGTCTCCGTAGGTTATTGGCGGAGTGTCTTCCTTTAATGAAGCCTGTTTGGTCTGGATGAATAAGTGGAGTTACTTTTTCAATTCGTAGCGCTAGAGCTTTACTGATTATTTTTGTGTCCGAATTAATTAGGGATAACGGGCGGTAGCTTGCTGGAAGAGTGGGATCTTTTCCAGGTTTTAATATTAAAGAAATCATCGCTGTAGTCATCTCCATGGAGAGCTTGGATTTTTCCTTAATTTCTGCTATTAATCTTGTAAATATGGGTGCTAAAATGTTCCAAAAGTGTTTATAAAATTCTGCCGGGAAGCCGTCTGGACCCGGTGATTTGTTATTAGGCATTAGTTGAAGAGCTTTATGGATCTCTGTTGGAGTTAGAGGTACATCAAGTTCTCCAGCCTGATCTTCTGTGAGGTTTGGTAGGTTGATATTGTCGAGAAATTTGTTAATCTCTGATATGTCTGATTTGTTTGCAGATGAATACAGCTTTCTGTAGAAATTCATAAATTCCTTGTTGATTTCTTCAGGGTCTTGAACGATGTCTCCCGTTGAGTTAACAACTGTGGAAATTGTGGATTTTTCCTTGTTTTTCTTAATCTGACTGGCCAGATATTTGCCCGATTTATTACCGAATTCAAATTGTTCATGTCTGAGTCTTTGGATGAGGAATCTACTTTTTTATTTAGGTATTCATTCAACTGCAGTTTATATTTTTGCAGTTCAGAATGATTCTGAGGAGTTGGGTTATTAGCATTATTAATTTCTAATTCTTTAATCTTCTTTTCCAAGTTTCTTTGTTCATGCTCTTCCTTCTTTTTCTTATGGGAGGAATATGAAATAATCTGTCCTCTCAGCACAGCTTTGCCCGTTTCCCAAAGAAGTGATGGGGATATTTCTGGTGAATCATTTATTTCAAGGAAGGATGTCCAGTTCCTCTTAATATAGTCGTCAAAGTCAGGGTCTTCAAGCAGCCATGTGTTAAGTCGCCACCTGTTGCTGGTTTTAATAGGTGTACTTTTAGTCCAGGTCAGAGTGATCGGAGCATGATCACTAATAATAATAGGATGTATTTCAATATTACTCACTTTGGAAATCAGGGAATTACTAATAAGGTAATAGTCGATTCGTGAGTAAGATTGATAGACTTGTGAGAAGTAAGAGAATTCTTTATCGTTAGGGTGTTTCAGCCTCCAACCATCTCCAAGACCATAGTCTGCCATGAACTGTTTGATTGTTTCTGAAGACTGATAGTTATATGTTTTACTACAGTTATTAGATTTATCTAGTGCCGGATTAAGAACAGTATTAAAATCTCCACCTATGATTATTGGTGAGTTGGAGAAATTAGAAATCGCTGTAAAGAAAGAATGAAAAAACGATGAGTCGTCTTTGTTTGGGCCATAAATACTGGCTATTGTTATTGGATTGTTGTCAATTGTAATATTAATAATTATGAATCTCCCCTCAGGATCTTCAACCGTGTCATTATGAGTAAAGAAAATTTTTTTGTGAATTGGGGGCAGCAGTCTGAGCACAGATGCCCATACCTCCGTCACCCCAGATACTTCCTCCAGCTCCTCCGGGGGGATTTCAAGGCAATTGCAGGCCAGCCGAGAGACATAGTCTCTCCAGCGTGTCCTGGGTCTTTGCGTGGGTCTCCTCTCAGTGGGGCATGCCTGTAACACTTCTCTAGGTAGGCGTCCAGGGGGCGTCCAATACAAAAGCCCAAGCCACCTCAGCTGAGTCCTCTCGATGTGAAGGAGCAGTGGCTCTACCCCAAGCTCCTCCCTGATTGACTGAGCTTCTCACCCTATGGAGTCCCTAACCACCCTGCGGAGAAAACTCATTTCGGCCGTTTGTATCCGCGATCTTACCCAAATGCTGAAGTTTTATGATTTTTTTGAGAAATGTTCCTGCCAAATGCTCTGGCTGATGATAAATGATCTGAAAAAAATCAGTTTTAAACCTTTCTCATATCCATACCTTTCAGTCACCCCAATAAAATATATATCAAAATGAAGCTATTTTTGTTGGCTTTCAGAAAGTATGGCTTTGTGGCACTGTGTCCCATGGTTCCCAAACTGAAATCCTGTTTATGAACAGAACCAGTGACATAGGGCTGCCCTGCCGGAGTCCAACATGCACTGGGAACAGGTCTGACTTACTAAAGGCAATGCGAACCACACTCCAGCTCTGGTTATATAGAGACTGAACAACCCTTAGCAGAGGGCCCTGGACCCCATACTCACGAACACCCCCCCCACAGAATACCTTAAGGGACATGATTGAATGCCTTCTTCAGATTCAGAAAGCACATGTGGACTGGTTGGGCATACTCCCATAGACCCTTAAGCACCCTGTGGGAGGTATAGAGCTGGTCCAGCGTTCCGCAACCAGGATGAAAACCGCATTGTTCCTCCTGAGTCCGAGGTTCGACTATTGGCCAAATTCTCCTCTCTAGTACCCTGGCATAGACCCCGTTTGCCACTCCACCGGCCCTTTCCCCATGTTGCATTGACGGGAACTAACAGGCAAAGCAAGCTACAGCTCGGGTGGTCCTGGAGGCACAAACTCGGGTCTGGGAGTTCAGTGATGCCATGGAGGAGGACTATCGATTGGCCTCGAGGAGATTCTGGCAAACCGGCCGGCGCCTCAGAAAGGAGAACCAGTACTCTGCCAACACTATTTATTGTGCAGGTGATGGCTGCTGAACTCGACTGGGGACATTGTTGGATGGTGGAAGGAATACTTTGAGGATCTCCTTAATCCCACCAACAAACCTTCCAGTGAGGAAGCAGAGGCTGGGGACTCGTCCATCACCCAAGCCAAAGTCACTGTGGTAGTTTATAAGCTGAGATGAGAGCTGCCCTCTCAGTCTCTGGATGTAGTAGGGCTTAAAACTACTCACAAGACTTTAAACTCTTACCAACTGATTTAGCTTTTGAACGTATTTTATAATTTTTGAAATATCACACTAAGTTGTATGAAAAATTTTGCGTTTATAATGGATTTTAATTGTGGAGCTTTCACACATCCTTGAATAACTTTGTTGTCTTTGAGTGCTCACTAATTCAGCACACTTTTACTAAGAGACACCATTCAGACTCTAAATGAGTCACAAGACATTGGACTACGACATGTAGTATGCTGATGCAGTTCATGGCCTTTGAGACATGGTACTTTTAGTTTTATGATTTGTTTGAGAAATGTTCCTGTCAAACGTACTTTGGCCAATGATGTCATCCACTCTAAGCTTCTAAAGCAGATGAACTGAAAAATTCCATAAAAAACCTCTTTCTTGTCTACACCTTTCACGCCCACCCCCATAAATGATAAATCAAAATGAAGAGATTTTTGTTGGATTTCAGAAAATATGACTTTTATGGCACTGTCACGTGTAATGTGCAAAGAGATGATCTTGGGTCTGTGTAACTCGCTCTAACTTTGACATTAAAGCCCCCACCCCCTTAATAAATACATCATTGTGTTCAGGAAAGACATCTGCACTAATGCAGCAAGAATCACTTTGATATGTCTTTTCATTTCCAAACAGTGACTGTTCGATGTCTGAAAATCGCAGAGTCATTCAAGCACTAACACATACTGGAGGTTGTCAACAGTGTTCTAGCTGCAGGTTCTCTGATTCACAGCTGGAGCACATTTAGTTAAATAATGTGTGTTTCACAATGTAATGTAATGAATATACTGAGCAATACTTTCCTCCTTACTGTTTGTCCTAATTCTACCATATTTTCATTACTTATTACAGGCAAAAGGCAGGGAACTTTGTGCTTCAGTAAATTATAGAAAAAAAAAACTTTTATCTTCTGTATACATTTCAGACATTCTGTTATTTCGACATTAATTCAATTGCTATTGCATGTTTACAGTTAAGAGATTACATTAATTTTTTGAATCAAAACGTTCCTTAGCAATTCAAAAGGTTTTTTAGCTGTATTCATATATTTCAACATTTGTATTTAAAATCAACACTACTTTAGCTATCAGTCCTTCCTTTGGTGGCTTTCAGCCACTTGTTAAAGTTTTATGATTTTTTTGAGAAATGTTCCTGCCAAATGCTCTGGCTGATGATAAATGATCTGAAAAAATCAGTTTTAAACCTTTCTCATATCCATACCTTTCAGTCACCCCAATAAATTATATATCAAAATGAACCTATTTTTGTTGGCTTTCAGAAAGTATGGCTTTGTGGCACTGTGACCTTTATTTTGTTGTCAAATCAGCTCAGAGCTCAGAGACTACCAGTTTTTCTGCCTGTCTTTTAGAATTGGGCCCTACCAGTGTTGCGTGGGTAGGTTAAAATATGAATTGACAAATTTTGATAATCACAAAATAAAACCGACCCACTACGCAACTCACATTTTTTTATTTTAAAGATAAAATAAATCTAAGCTCTTGATCAATCATTTCTTTAAAGTTATATAAACAACAAACACAAGTGATGACATGTGAATGTCCCGATTCGCACATAGTCTATAGATGTCCGTCCAAGATTTTAACCCATAAACAATAGATTAATAGGGCTATAACCCATTGCCCAGACTTAAAAAGGGCTTTCCCGTCTGTGACTAATTCTTGGATATATCTGAAACATATTGTTCCTGTTATCCATAGATGCATTCAGCCATTGTTGAGAAACTTCTTTATTAATCAGAACTTTCAAAAGAGATGTCTGAACAATAATATGTCACATTTCTGTCAGAACCCTGCACTAGTTTATAGAAATGGATGGTTGCTTTGCGATGGATGGTAGCATGACGATTACAAATAGGAAGTAATAACGGCAAGCAATTGGCTGAGCAGACTGCCAATCAATCATATTAGAATAAATTAAGTGCATTCAATAAACTCTCCTCGCGTGTTACAAAAGAAATCCACCCCCCTCACAGTTGTCATGGGTGTGAAATCAATCGATGAAGCCTCTTTTGGTCAGTCAAGTCACTGCAACAAAACTTAGTTCCGCATGAGCGTCAATCCGGAAGTGAGATGGTTGGCGTATGTAAAAAAAATACAGACCCAGATTTAAACCTGCGCTGCCTGCAGAAGGGCAATAGCCTCTGCATATGGTGCACCCACTCAACCCACCGAGCTATCTGGGGACTAAATGATTTTATCTTTAGATTTTTCCATTCATCTAAAATTTTTAATGGGACTACAACAACCTGTTACGTTAGAGTTTCCTGTCTGAAATATTTTTTTGACCTACTTCATGTTCACCCATTTCAATTTTTTTCTTTCCTTTTCAGGATTGCACTTACATGACATTTAGAATATACTACATATATTTGGCATTTATGCAAAACAGTTGTTAAATATTTTAATTCATCTACACATTCACTTGCTCTACAATTTTCTCCAATGTCGAGTCTTCATTGCAACAGTCATGTTGCATTCTTCTCTGAATATGTGCTTTTATTCATTATATGATTGCACTAATCTGTTCTATTCCAGCAAAGTAAAATAGGAAGATCACTTCAGCTTCGTATTTATTGCCATGGTGAATGAAAGTATTGGAGCTTCCTTACTTTCTTATTTTCTTTGTTTTGTAGTTAGTGGTCCTGGGGTCTTCCCCTCTTGGGGTTTTCCCCAGTAGTAAGTGTAGTTAGTAAGACAAAGTCTTTTACTGGTTCCTCAACTATTAGGGCTTGACGTTTGGCTTCTGGTGGCCGTAGAGGGAAACTGTGCAGATTTTGGTTCCTTCTTTGCATCTTGTGGCATTTTGTGAGCAGCAAACAAACCAGTATATTTTTCTTCTGTGGTTTAGCAAGTTATCTTCCATTTGTAAACCATTTCATTATTGCATTCATTCATCGACATTACTCTTTGGTTGTTCATTACAACAGGTGTTGCATGCAGACTTTTTTTTTATAGTCACAGAAAAAAAGGTATAATATTGATGGAGATGTCCAGTCCCTCTGTGAGGTTCTGATGAGTCCACTCAGGTCAGACCAGTACTGTGTCTGTGCAGTTTGGGTTCAGCTGTCAAACACAGCTGCAACAATGTTGTTTTGAGAAGTGCACAGGATTTTGTCAAAGAGCACCAAGATTTTTTCTGTAAAACCGCTGTACTGGCAACTCTCTGTGTCACTCCTGCAATGAAACTTAAAATGTACATTTTGACCCTTTTGCATGAAAAAAATAATTAAAAAAATTCACTAATTCAAGCCATCTTGCCAAGTCTTCATTTTAGAGTGTTATCATATTGTTTCAGTCTTACTCAGGTATAGCAGTAATCTAGAGTGGTTAAAATGTGTTTGTACCGAGTTCTTAGATACTTTTTTTCACAACAGAAATGGCTCTAATTCTAAAAAACTTGCAGATATTTCAGGACATTTGTGCAGGACGAGAGGA